>JACDOX010000238.1:622266-638738 GCA_014549065.1 Cardinalis cardinalis
GAACACCCTCAGGGAGCCGGGCTGGGCCTTCCAGTGCCGGCAGCTGCGGCCTGCAGAAGCCTCCGCGATGGCGCCGTGCAGTGCTCGGGCTGGCTCCCTGCGGCCGGCACCTCTGGAGCCACGGCTGTCGCTGTCAGTGGCTCACCATTGCCAGAGGGCACAGGGTCTGATGGGGTTTTGGGGATAAATCCTTCCCTCTCAGAGTGGAGAGGGCTTGGCAGAGGTTGCCCAGAGAAGCTGTGGCTGCCTCATCCCTGGAAATGTCCAAGGCCAGGTTGGACATGAAAAGTATCCTTGCCCGTGTCAGGGGGTCCAACAAGATGAGCTTTAAGGTCTCYTCTAACCCAAACCAGCCTGGAATGTCTCAGCTGCAAATCCAGAGGAGGAGGAGGAGTTGCTCAGAGGATGGGAGAGGAAGGGTGGCTTGACCACAGCAACTCTGAAAGTCAAGTGAGTGAGACTAAACACTTCTCAGAAATCTCAAGGATTTGGAGGAGAGAACACCCTGGACCAACACCAGCTTCCCAGAGATGCTGGAAACCCACAGCCAGCCCCTGTAATTGAGCATTTGGATGGGGTTAAGGGGACAGCAGAAGACAAAGGACACACAGCATGAGGACACAGCCATCATTCAATGCTGGATGAAATGATGGAGTGGTCTAATTTGGGCTGTATATTAAGAAAGGGCAATAGGACAGAAATACAATTACTGTCCAGAAACACCATTTGGCAGAGGTAGATCCTTTCAACTTACCTGTCATCTTGTCTTGACGTGGTTACAGGTCGAGTTGATAGGTGAACTCTGCTGATAAAATCACATTTCTTCTGGGCATCTGATTTATTATGGGGTAACATTTTGATTAAAAATGTGTAACATATTGCATTAGCCAGGCATGTAGTCAATGAATTAAAGACCAACTCAATGACAGATCTTTGTTGGCAAGGGTTTCTGGACTGAGTTTTGGTCATTGCCTTTTTCAGCTGTTTTGGAAATGATGCAACACCTCCCTTGGGAATGCAGGAAGCAAAAGGTGGAGGAGATAGGGGGTTTKTCAACACCCCTGGACTTTGGAGTCACCCTAATCCTAGGTCTGCTTACCATCCCCTTTCCTTGGATATCCTCCTCTGAGCCCCAGCTCCAGGCCAGGGCACCTGCCACAGGACTCCTGAAAGGACACTCAAGGGAACATGGATGAGAAGGCCCCTCGTCACCGCCCACTGCGTGGGGGGCCTGGGTGGTCCCTGGGGTCCCAAGGATGTTCACCTGCTACAGTCACTGTGGCACCTCCCATGCCCATGTGATGAGGTTTGGTGGCATTTTGGGGATCTTTTTCAGCAGAGCTGAATGTGCACCCCTGGACTCATTCCCTGCACTCAGTGATAGGTGGTGCTGGTGTTTCATCTCGAGGCCGCACACAGGAACTGGAGTTGCCCAGATCTGGCTGGTGCAAGACACAGCTACCCAAAGGGACCTGAGTGCATCATCAGTGCCAGACACCCTCATCTTTTCCCACTCTACTCTAGACACCAGAGTGTCCCCAAAGCACTGCAGTGAGGGCAGTGGGAAGGAGACCGTTGGACCACGGACTATCCTGAGCTGGAAGAAACCTCCAGGGATCATCAGTCCCACTCCTGGCCCTGTACAGACACTCCAACAATCCCATCCTGTACCTGAGAGCATTGGCTAAACACTCCTGGAGCTCTGGCAGCCTTGGGGCCATGACTGTTCCCTGGGGAGCCTGGGCAGTACCCAGCCACCCTCTGGGGGAAGAACCTTTCCCTAATATCCAACCAAAATACTCGAGGCCCAGCTGAGCCACACAGGCACTGATGATCCTTTTTGCTGGATCCTGCTCCATTCAAATGCAGTGCCAAGGTGGGCATCTGGAGGGGTCAGGACCCAGCAGCACCATGACAAAGTGACAGACACTCTGCCCATCAGCCTGAGCAGAAGCCTCCAAGGGTGATCTCCTGCCCTGAGCATCCCTTGAGTGGCTGTGACACCTGGTACTCCCATCGCCTGTCCCCTCCTGCCATCTCAGCAGCCTGTGGGCATCCTCCAGTCATGTTGCTTCATGCCAAGTCACCACCAGCCCCTGCTGCTGGGCCGGGCTGGGCACCCAGTGGTGCTGCATTCTCCCTGACCAAGCTGTTTCCAGTAAAGCCAGAGTCAAGCATGGAAAGGGGAACAAGTTTCTTTCTCTTAGAGAGAAAGTGAAACTCAACATATCCCTTCTCCAACCAGGCAAACTGCAGTGCATGCAAGTTCATCCTTCCCACCCCTCTCTTCTTCCTCCCTACTCCCAGAGAAGAGCTTCCAGCAAACAGAGCTGCTCACACTGCCCTGTCTTCAGCCTCTGCACAAAGGTAATTCACCACAAACAGCTGGGGACACTCTCCTCTTCTGCCACCACTTTCCAGTCCTTGCTCCCTGTCCTCCTTCGTTCTTCACTTCCCCCTCCCCAAGGGTTTAAAGTAGAAAAACAGGGAGAAGATGATGTGGGGGGAAGAGGAATCTGCAGGAATCTGTCCTTGCTTGTGTTTGTGGACACCACTGCACTCTGCAGACTTKTCCCAGGCTGAGAACCTCAGATTTTGGGATAGATCCATGTCTTCTCTCCCAGCTCTGCATGTTGGAGGTGTGGATATCATTTGGCGTTTTTCCCTTTCCCGTTTAGCACTGTTGTGTGTCTTTGCATCCTTTCCTCCCTTGTGCTCTCCATCCCATGGGGCCACTGCCCCACACAGCAGTGCTTCTCCCCCCAAACTGGAATAAACTTCCTCTACAGGCATCTGAGGTGCCCCTACCCATGCCTAGGACATGGAGGAAAGGGTATGTGCCATGCTCCATGTCCTGGGCTTTCCAATCCCAGAGCTCTGCCATGGGCATGCAAGAGATTTTCAGTGCCATCAGTGATTTTGGATCACACAGCCTCAAAACCCTTCCCTGCATGTGGTGTCTGGTTATCCATACTGGACAATTCAGTAGAACTGTGGATGCATCTGATGAGGGCACCTGCGTATCTGTGTGTTTGCCTCCATCCCMAATTTATCCCTGTGCTGTAGGAAGCAGGATGCAACCTGGATTCTTGCTGGCAGCCAGCATCCTGGCAGCTGTGCTGGGCATGGCCCTGCTGGAGGACGGAGTCTGTAGGGCACCGGATGGCAAGAATGGCTCCCCTGGAGTCCCTGGCCGTGATGGGAGGCCAGGGCAGAAGGGTGATGTGGGAGAGCCAGGTAAGAGGAAGACGGGGATGTTGGGGGCCTGAGAACCTCTTGGTCAGAGCATCCCAGGCTGTGCGAGCAGCTCAGGARATGCCAGATGGGCATGAACTCCTTCTCCTCCCCTCTTCTCCTCAGGGAGAGCAGCACTGAGCCCGAGCATCAAGGGACCCAAAGGGGATGCAGGCGAACCGGGGTATCCTGGCCYACCAGGCAGGAGTGGCTCACCTGGCCTACCAGGCCCTTCAGGGATTCCAGGGGTGCGAGGGCCACCGGGGCAGAAAGGGCAAGCTGGCAATGCTTTGGAGCACCCGCGTCCCGCCTTCTCCGCCTCCAGGCTGGCCCCACCACACGCAGGCACCACGGTGGTGTTTGACAGGATCATCACCAACGAGGAGAACTCCTACAGCCCCCAGACCRGGAAGTTCACCTGCCGCATTCCCGGGCTCTACTACTTCAGCTTCCAGGTGGTGTCCAGCGGAGACCTGTGTCTGAGCATCACCAAGAACGGGCGGGGCGTGGTCAGCTTCTGTGACAACAACAGCCGCGGCATCCTGCAGGTGAACTCGGGCAGCAGCGTGCTCAGCCTGGCCGTGGGTGACCACGTGTCCCTGACCACCAACCCTGCCATGGGCAGCTCCATTTACAGCGGCTCCGAGGCTGACAGTGTCTTCAGTGGGTTCCTGGTGTCCCCAGAGACGGCCTGAGGGACTCCCACAGCATCGTGGGGTGTCTGCCTGCCTGGCTGCTCCCCTCTGGGTGTGTGGGAGGCTTTAGTGCCACAGCACTTGGGGATGGTTGCAGGTTGAGCATCCAGAAGTGTTCTGTGCTTTCCCAGTGTCACAACTGGCCAAGCTGTGGGTCACCACTGCAGCACTCACCTCCATGCTGAGCCTGCCTGCACTGTCCTGGAGGCTATGGACTCTCATCCCTTTCTCCTCCTGGGCACTCAAGCTCCACTCCCAGTTGTCACCAGCAGTGGCTCTTTGCTTCTGAGTGGGAAATCACTACCTGCTGCTGCTTCTGCTCCACTAACCACTGCAAAAGCCTTCCTGGCACTGGGACACATCCTGTCACAACCTCCCCATCAGTATAAATAAATGCTTCTTCTACCACTACTCCTTGGGTTTTCTTTTCTACTCATGCATCTTCCCCGAATCATCAATATCCTGGACCCCTTCCCAAGCTGCCAGGGGGAGAAGTGATTCCAGCTTGTCCCTGGCRCTGCAAATGCAGAAGGACAGGGAGGAATGGAGTTGCAATCAGAGCTTACACTTTCAGGAAGGAATAAGAAACATCTGGGACAGGGCTATGTGTGTCCCTCTCTGCTGAGCCCAAGGTCACTGTCCTGCAGGGAAAAACACAGGCAGCAGATCCTGTACCTCATCTGCCTGGTCCCAAGTTGGCACCCAGACTCTCCCAGGAAGGCAAAAGGCAGCTGTGGTTCTCTGGCATTACAGCAAGGAGGGACAGGGACATTGGGACACGAATGGGGTTGKGGGGTGATGGTGGTGGAGCTGCCATCAGATGCCATCCCCTGGGACTGCTCCTCAGGGGAGCTGCTCCACAAACACTGGGCACTCAAATATCCCCATTCCTGGAGCAATGAGGAGGAGGCTCGGTCACCTGCAGGGAGCAACACCCCAGTGAGGGATCTTGGGGCCTCACCAAGTTCAGCACGCAGCAGAACTTGGTGGGGCATGGGSAAGGGTGCAGATCAGAAACTCTCAAAGGGAAGCGTCTTCCATGCTTATTTAGGAGTGCAGCATCTTCCATGAGAGCCAGGCAGTGACCTTGCAGCAGCCCCTCAGTGCCACAGGCATCTCCAGCCCACTGGAAGTGGCCTGAGGCTCTGCTCCCAAGCTGCCCTTCTGCTCAGAAACAGGGGAAGTAAGAGGGAAAGCAGGGGATCTGGGGAGGGCTATTCCCTGCATTGGGGAGTTGTGCCACATCTCTTTGAGCTGTGTCCCACCTCTTTCCTTGTAGCCCTTCCTGTTGCAGTGACACCAGTACAGGTTTCGCTGGAGAGCCAAGAAAGTGCTGTCTCAGCAGAAAGCTTCAGGCAGGAGGATGTGAAATTTGGCTGGGAACAGCTCAAGTTCCGTGTTCAGAAGGCCCTTTACCCTTTCCTAGCTCTGTGACTTCCTCCGTGAGGGTGTCAGGGAGCCGCGCCCACCGCGCTGTGCTGGCAGTGACCACGCGCCCAGYGGGATCGGCAGCCTGGGATCCCTGCCCTGGTCCCCACCAGAGGTAAGAGGTGCTGCAAGGGTCCCTGTCTTGAGGGTGGGACTGGGGGTCCAGCAGGATGGCACACTGCTGGAGAGGGCGAGAATGAGAGGAGGATGTGGATGAGAGAGGAGGAGAAGAGGATGAAGGTAGAGGCACTGACAGGCTGCGCGCGTGTAATGGACACAGGATGGACCAGCTGATGGAAGGATTGATCCTGATGGACAGAGCCAGGACAGTCAGGCTGCTGCTGGAGAAAGAGGGAGATCAGCTGTGTGCAGAGAGTTCCAGCCTCGGTGCAGCACGGGGTGACAGTCTGCAGTGGTGTGTGCATCTCCAGGGTTTGGGGACACTGGACTCAGACGGCTTGGGGCTGGCCATGGGCTTGGGGGCTTGGGGCTGGCCATGGGTACCTCAGACCTCATGGCTCCATCCAGACTGAAAGTCCAACTCACGCTGTGCCATCAGGGGCTGCCCTGGGGTTGGAGATGAGCCTGGGGCCCATCTCCACACATCTACCACCCCACTGTCCTGCAGTGTGTATAGGTGGGACATTGAGGACACACGCAAGGCATCCAAGTGTTCCTGCTATATCCATGCTCCTTTTCTCGATGTCCTGCAAGCCACCCTGCTCTTACCCCTCACTCCAGTACTTTCTTTCACTTTCCATGCTACAGAACATCAAAATGGAGAAGAGATTCTGGGAGCAGATCTATCTGGCCCTCACCCTCCTCCTCCTGAATCTGGGCTCTGCTGTGATTGTAGAGGACCCTCACAGCTGCTATGGAGCTCCAGGCCTGCCAGGCATGCCGGGTATACCAGGCAGGGATGGCCGGGATGGACTGAAAGGAGCCAAAGGGGAGCCAGGTGAGTGAGCAAAGAGGGAAAGCACGGGGGTTCTTGCAGGGCTGCGCTGAGTCCTCAATGGCTGGTCTGCCTGGGTTTGCAGGATGTGGAGAGCATCCTCTGTAGTCAGGTGGAAGAGGCAACAGCACTCTCCTGCCTAAAAGAAGGGGCTAGAGAAGCCTCTCCCCACATCCTGCCATTGACACTGACTCCCTTTCACTCCCTACCATCCCACAGGTATCCCAGCTTCTTCTACACAGCTAGGGCCCAAGGGCATGAAAGGGTCACCAGGCCCCCCTGGCCCTCCAGGCAAGCCTGGCCCCCCTGGGGCCCCTGGTCCAATGGGAATCCCTGGGGAGGCGGGCCCTGCCGGCCCCCCGGGAATGCCAGGCACCTCCATGCAGAAGCAGCAGTCAGCGTTCTCYGTGACCAGGCAGACCAGCCAGTACCCCTTGAAGAACGTCCCCGTGGTTTTCAACAACGTCATCACCAACACCAACCACGACTACAACATTGCCACGGGCAAGTTCACCTGCAGGCTCCCTGGGGTCTACTACTTCGTCTTCCACAGCTCCCACACAGCCAACCTCTGCGTCATCCTGCACAAAAATGAGAGAAGGATGGCCAGCTTCTGCGACCACAAGACCAACACGGTGCAGGTCAGCTCGGGGGGGACGCTGCTCCACCTGGCTGCTGCCGACGAGGTCTGGCTGGGAGTGAACGACTACAACGGCATGGTGGGCATTGCCAACTCCGACAGCATCTTCTCAGGCTTCCTGCTCTTCCCAGACTAGAGGATCAGCAGAGCTCACCCCAGCGCCTTCTACCTGCCCTGAACTCACTGCTCGCTGCTGGGCTCTTCCTGATGCTCCCAGTTTCTCTGCAGGGAGGGCATCAAGCCCAGCAGCCAGACCCCCCCCCCTTCAGTMTGGGGCTGAGCCCTGGTAGCTGCTGCACAGGGGGAACAGGAACATCTGCTACATCTGCACCCAGAGTGATGGTGCTGAGCTCCTGGTCCTGCTGGCACTGCCATGTGCATCCCCCCTGCTAACCCCACATTACCTCAGAGGTCTCCCTGTGTTTTTCCCCTCCCCACCTGGGCTGCCTCAGGTTCAGTAGGCTGCAGCAGCCCTTTTGCCATGGCCTGGCTGTGGAAAGTGTCAATAAAACCTTCCCCAGTGCACCTGGTGTGGTGTGTTGTTTCCTCCGTGTGGTGTGCACAAATGTGCACGTGACATCAGGCCATCTGTGTGGCATCAGCATGTTCCCAAGGCTCACCAGCATCAGAGACCACCACACCCCACCCATACCTGGCTTGGCACAGGGGGTGGGACCCCTGGCTGCTGCAGGAACAGGGTGGTTCCTGTGTCCCCACACAGCCCCTATCAAGAGAGCACCAAGACTCATCCAAGCAGGACCCTGATATTCCACTTCTCTCCAAAGCTCTACAGGGGCACAGACTGCAAAGGAAACCCCAACACCATGGCTGGGACATCCCTGGGGTACCTACCAGGATGGGGCAGGGGAAGCGCTCTGGCTTTCCTGAGCCAAACCAAAGGAGCTCGTGGTTGTGGAGGATGCAGAGCCCACCAAAACCCAGCAGGGATTTCTCCTGGTGTCACATTGAAGGGTGGAACAAGGCAGTCTCCTCTCCAAACGTGCTGTACTTCACTTCCACAAGGCAGTAGCCAAAGCAGGGAAAGCTTTTCCTACAGGGTAAAATCACTTCCCATGCACAATATTTAGGAGAGTCAGGGGCACGGACTCAAGGTGATGGATGCTGAGACCCTGCAGCATCCTCTGGGCCTGCAGAGCTGGAAGCACGTGGAGCAGCCTGAGGGGTGCTGCCTGAATGCATGCACATTTCTGCAGCTCTGCTGAGTTACCTTAAACTCATCTGGAGCTCCAAAGAGCATTCCTCATAGCAAACACCCCCGAGCAGGAGCCAGGGACCCTGCAGGGCAGAGCTGTGGCTGGAGGGGCTCGGGGTGCTATTTGGGGATGGCTTGTCCTGCTTAGCTGACAACAGCATTCGTGGAGGATCTGAAACTGCCACAGAAGAACAATAGGAGCTAAAGATAAAAAGGGGATGTGTCCCAGATCCTTTCACAATAACCCTTGCAGCAAACTTCTGCTTCTCCTCTCCGGCATTTCTGAGCAGGACGCTGGGGTGTCCTCTTCCGTCTCCCCACCTGATGAACAAGGAGCTCAAGGTAAGAGCAAGACTGAGCCCAAGGTTCCCCCCAAAGGCAGGAGCATGTGGGGAACCCAACTCTGGCAGGGTCACAGTCACCTGCATTGCTGGCACTTCCCTGTGGCCTGGGGCAGAAGAGAAACTGGGGGTGGAGGTGCTGGGCTGGGGGTGGTGGAGGTYCCTGGTGGGACCCTGACCCCTCCTGCTCCACCTGGAAGAAGTAAAACATAAAAGCAGAGATGGCAGATTCCAGAAGGGTTATCAGGGACTGAAAGGTGCATCAGGCTGAAAGGTGCCCTGGGGATGCTCTCCTGCCCTGAGAAACTCTTGTCTTCTAATGGCTGGGAGCCTGTGGATTGGTCTTTGTTCCTGCTGCACCCAAATCAGAACGGCTGTGGCTGAAGGATCCAACTCACCAATCTTTTGTCCTGCTGGCACCAGAGTTTCAGCACTGGGAAAATCCACCTGAGATGGGGTAGTTGTGGCTGGGGTGCTGTGATGTCCAGATCCAGCCCCCAAATGCCCAGTGCTTATCCACATGCACCACACCAGGATCTGGGGGAAGGAGTTGGGCAGGAAGGGCAAGAAGAAGGTAAAACCCCAGGCATGGAAGCCCAGATAACAATCCCAGTGAGGCTTGTTAGATACAGAAATGCCTCTGGCATTGAGCAGCTGTGTGACAGGTCACAAGGGGAACCGGTGGGATGGAGGAGGGAGGTTTGAGGGCTCATTGCCATCTTCAAGGACTGGCACTATCCCTTAGACATGCTGGTGGAAGGCAAGGCCTGTTCCCTTGCAGTTGAAAAAACTGCTCTGGTTGGGTAAGGATTTTGCCCTGCAAGTATGGTCCTGAGATGAGATGGGGAATTTCTCCCACAAGGCAGCAGCATGGCCACTGGACATCAGGTCTCTGAGATAACCTGTCCCAAATATTCATGTGGCTGAAGCTGTGGGCACTTGGAAACTGGGGATTTAAGAATGACGAGAGACTGCAAACCCTGCCTTGCCCAAGGGGTATGGTTCTTTGCTCCAGGGCCAGCAGGAGAGTGAATTTGGCTCTGCAGTAGGATGTTTTCCCTCCCTGATCGTATTACCCAGACTTGCTTGCAGTCACCATCCCTAAGAGCAGCTCAGAGGGCCTTCCCCAGCCCTCCCACCACCCAGGAAAGCCCCCAACACTGTTCCATGCTCCCACAGATGTGGATCATGTGGGCTATGCTGATCTGCCTGGCTGGAGGGCAGCCTACCAGTGCCACGCTCTGCAGGACCTACGGCACCATCCCAGGCATCCCAGGATTACCAGGACAGCCTGGCAGTGATGGCAGGGATGGGGAGAATGGCCCAAAGGGTGAGCAAGGTAAGGAAGAGGCTGCAGGTGGGTAAAACACTGTCTTGTGACTGCCAAGAGCAGAGAAAGATAGTGCCAGGCACATGATCCTGGGAAAGCAACCCATTTCCACCAGTTCTTTGAGGTCTTGTCAGGTGGGGATGATGGAGCACCCCAAGGAACCTGGGGAAGGAGGGGGAGACAGCAAGGTGTGTCACACCTGCCTGTTGGGCAGGGTCTCCACTGGCCCACACCCAGCACAGGTTTCCTTGCTTGTGCTCCCTCTCTGCAGACAAATGGGGCTTGGCTGTGACCACAATGACTCTTCCTCCTCTTTCCTAGGACCCTCTGGCCAGAGGGAAGAATGGAGAGGGGAGCCGGGAGTCCCAGGAGCACCGGGACAGCCTGGGAAGGTCGGTCCCATTGGCCTCCCAGGTATAACAGGCTTACCGGGTGGCAGGGGACTGCCTGGCCCCATGGGAGAACCTGGTGACTACAAGGTCACCTTCAAGTCTGGGTTCTCGGCTGCCAGGGTCATCAGCTCCTACCCCCGCCGGGAGCAGCCCATCCGCTTCGAGCGCATCCTCACCAACGAGCAGGGCCACTATGAGAACCGCTACGGCCGCTTCACCTGCCGTGTGCCCGGCACCTACTACTTCACCTACCACGTCACCTCCCGGGGCAACCTGTGCCTCAACATCAAAAAGGGCCAGGGTGCCAGCAGGGGCGAGAGGGTGGTGACCTTCTGTGACTACGTGCATAACAGTTTCCAGGTCACCACGGGTGGCGTGGTCCTCAAGATGGCCATGAACGAGTCTGTCTGGCTGGAACCAACAGAGAAGAACTCCTTGGTGGGGCTGGAAGGGTCTGACAGCATCTTCTCTGGCTTCCTCATCTTCCCTAAGGCTTAGCCCACTGGAGATGTGCTTGTGGCCAATCTCTGCAGTCCCTGCAGTGCTGAGGACTCCCCGGAAAGTCTTTGCTCCCAAGTTAGTGCTTGAAGCACACTGCTGCCATTCTTGCACAATAAATGACAGCTCTTCGCACTATTGGTCCCTTTCTGGATAGGATTTGCCTTTTACCTCACAAATAATTTTCACACAACCAGGGTACTGGTTCTCGCCCTCTTGGGTGCAGCCCAGGCTCATTAGCATCTCATTACTGCTGAGTAGAGCCAGACAAGTCATGCAGTTCCTGCTGCAGACCAGAGTGAGTATCTCTGTCCAGAGCCACCCAGAGGGTCCCAGCCCAGGGTTAGGAAAACATGGAGAAGGCAGCTCAGCCTTTAGCAGGGGGCAGGACGATGACATAGTGGGAAAATTGGGGCCACTGGGTACCGGTGGTAGGTGGGGAGATGCTGGAGGTGGTGCTGTACTGGAGAGTCCTGGCAGTGGCAGGATCTGGGGACACCAACCTCTCTCAGACTTTTTTTGGGGTGGTGGTGGTGACAGAAATACCCACAGAAGATTGTCAAAGCTTGTGACAAGGCGGAGCAGGTCAGCGTGGGCCAAACAACCAGATGCCGTGGTGGGTCTGTCTCGGAAGGCTGTTTCAGCCCCGAGAAGYGGGGGCGGTTCTGGGGCAGCCCGCGCTCTGAAGGACGAGACTGGACTCTTCTCTTTTCGGTCTTCAAGTTGTTTATTATTTCTTATCTACAAAATTTTTCTCCTGCCCAGCCGAGGTCTGGACAGCAAGGCAGCCAAAGGCACTCTGACCGCCCCCGAGGCGGTCTTCTCTTTATGTAGTACAAATTACGTGTAACATATTTACCTTTATTCCCCAATACTAATCACCTATATTGAACTGTGCATCTCTGTGTCAAACCCATCCCCAAGTGCCAACATCACAGCAGAAAATGGATGACAAGAAGAAGAAAGAAGAAGGACACGACACGCCCTGATCCCTCCATCTTGTCTCCATAACCCCCCTGTACCAAAACCTAAAACCTACATATTCACCCTGTAAATACATCATTCCCACACCATTCAAACCTGAGTGCCTCTCATGTCCTCATACACAGGAGGCAATTCCCTAGATGGATCAAAGTCAAGCCACCAGGCGCTTCTGGCAACATTCCAGGCCCTCTGAGCCCCCAAAGAGGATTCTCGGCAACTCTGGACATCCGGAGTGATGTGCTGAGTTCCCACAGGTATGGTGTGGAGGACACCCCCACTGCAGCCTCCAAACCCCAGCACAGAACTGTGCTCCACGTCCTGGAGCACAGCCAAGCCCTCCCAGCCTGCTCCTTATCAACAGCAGAGCTGTGGACCCAGGAATGTTCAGACGAATTAAATCTGAGGAGCCCAGGGACAGCCCTGGCCCCGGGGCAGGTGACAACCCCGCTCTGCACCYGTGTGGGTGGGCTGCCTGCAGCCCCCAGCCCATCTCGTGGGCCTGGACAGGGGCGTTCAGGGATTTTTGTGGGAGTCTGGGGTTTGAAAGGGTCTGGATGGAAAGGATGATGGTGAGAGGTCTTGGGGAGGTGAGTGTGCCATGGGCAGATTTCATGGAGCGTCACCCTGAGGTCTCCAGGTTGTCCGTGAGTCCAGGCCCCCAGCTCTGGGCTGCTCAGGCGTCCCCGCCGCAGCGCAGGACAGTGGCCGAGGCGGRTGGGACCCGCTCGGAGGCTCCTGCCCGGGGCCATTTGCCGGCAGGTGGCACTGGAGGCTGGCTCAGCCCTCGCCTGGCAGCGGCAGCAGGCGGGGGCAGGATTAGCCCGGTTCGTTCCTCCTCCACCTCCTCCTCACCACCACCACCGCCTCGCAGCTTTATCCTTCCTGCAGCGAAATCTGCGCCTCCTGTCCCCGCGGTGCAGCCACGCGTGTCCCCAGGCTCTGCTGCCCTCAGAAGCTCCGAGCACAGGTGTTGGGTGCTGTGTTCTGAAGCTCTCCTGTGCCGGAGCACTGGATGGCCTTTACAGTGCAGCCACCAAACCCACAGAGSTTCACAGCTGGAGATGCAGCATCACAAATAAAACTGAGCTGGGCAAGGCAGGTGGGGGAAAAGAGCAGGTGCTTGACACCCAATAGAGGGCTGGGAGCACACAGTGCCTGAGCCTCCTGAACCCTCAGCAGGTAGGAGACACTGTACCAAGGAACAGAGATACACTGGAGGTCAGGGCTGCCATTCCAAGAGCCCTGAGGGCTGGGAAATGAGCTGGCAGAAGCCCACTGGTATTTGATGGAGACAAATGCAAAGTTCTTTTTCTGGCATRGGACAATCCCCTGTCAGAGGACAGGCACTGGCAGCAGAAAACTGTAAGAAGGGACCTGGGATGTTGTTAGACACCAAGGTGAAGCTTTCTGCCTTTCCCTTTAATGGATATAATAATTTTTGATTTTTGAAAAGGTGTAAGGACAAAAGCTGGTAATTTTTAAAAGAGATAYCTGACCAGTATGAGCCAAAAGGTTCTGAGGGCTTGGCTGTGCCTGGGGAGAGTCAGAGGGCAGTGCAGGTACCAGCAGCTGTAAGTGCAGCTCACGGTGCTTACACAGCTGGGAAACAGAGGTGCAGAGGGAACTGCTGCCCAGAGGTGCAGAGGGAACTGCTGCCCAGAGGTGCAGAGGGAACTGCTGCCCAGAGGTGCAGAGGGAACTGCTGCCTAAAGGGGTGCAGAGGGAATTGCTGCCTAAAGGGGTGCAGAGGGAATTGCTGCCCAGAGGTGCAGAGGGAATTGTTTCCTGCCATGGGTCTCAGCCAGCACCCAGCAATGCCACCTCTGGCAGTGGCCCCATGAGATGACAGCTCCCCTGAGGCTGCCACTAGACTCACACCCCCTGGGTATCCAAAATGGATGAGGAAAGGGGCCCAGAGGGTGCTGGAGCTGTTGTTGCTCCATCAACACCACCCTTCAGTCCTTCCTCGGCAGCTCAAGGGGGGCAGCACGTTTCTGACCCTGTCGGAAGCCCCAAAGCCACAGCCTGCACCCCCTGARCTGGAGAGGCCCCTTCTCTCAAGCTGTTCCAGCACTCACTGAGGCCAGAGGCAGCATGTCCCTTGCCATGGCTCCCTGCATAGGAGCTGGCATTGCTTCCTCCAGCGTGCAGCAGTCAGTCCCCTGCCGAGCCCCCTGTGCTGCTCAGGGCCACAGTGGGGAAACCCAAAAGCACCTGGGCTGGGTGCTGTGCTGGCAGTTCCACCTGTCCTGCCTGCTGTTCCCAGGAGCAGCAGGACCAGCCTAGCCCTGCTCCTGAATCTCCTGCCCTGCTCTTTGGTCCAGGATTCATTATTYCATGGAAACAGGGCAATCTTGGAAGAACACAACCTTTAACAGGAGAGCTGGAGAGAAACCTGTGTGGGGGCAGGTGCTGTGGGTGGTAAGGGTGGGCCAGGGCAGCACCACGGCCGCTGGCACCCAGGAAAGGGCCAATTTGTATATTTAATTCCTTGCACCTTCCCCATGGGTGCCTGAGCCCAGTGCTTCGACCTGGCATGGCTGCACTGGGGAATAAACCTGCAGATCTGTGCTCACCCAGGGTGGGCAGAGCTGGCCTGGGGCTCTGGGCACGCTCCTGCGTGTGCTGTGTGTGCTCACCGGCCCCTGTGTGCACACTCCCCCTGTGCACACCCAGCCCTGTGCGATCCCCCCTGCCCCTGCACACTCCCTGAGCTCTGTGTGTGCCCCGAGCTGTCCCCTGACACGAGTTCTGCTCCTTGGCACTCTCTTTGAGGTTTCTGTTCAAGGCAGCTGCAGGGCCCAGCCACAGCCCTTCCCTCACCAGGCCGTGCTGTGACCCTCACCTTGGTGCCAGGCCACCACCAGGGCAGGGCTGAGGCCCCCAGATGCCCAGCAGGTGCTGAAGCTGGGGCAGGAGGTGTTTCAAGCTGACTTCAGGAGTTTTAGGGGTGTCAGTGTTTTGCCAAGGAACTGTGGGGGCTTTGGTCTGTTGGTGTTGGAGGCCACTTGAGCAGGACAGGGAGGGAACCAGGAGCACAGCTGTGGGCAAAGGCACCAACAGAGCTCTCAGGGAGTTAAAATAAAACCTCCCTCCTCCAAGGCACAGAGCAATAGGGACCAGCAAGAAAATAATATGAGGATTTCTCCTGAATTATCTTACTGGGGGTTTGGAGGTTTTCTCTGTGCCAAAGCTCCAGTCGCGGCATAAGGAGGACTCTGGCAGGATCCAATGTGGTGGAAATGGGTGTGCCTGTCAGTGTTCATGGAAATGAAGCTGGGCTGGAGCAATCAAAGCACAGCCATGCTGTTTGTCAGTGAGATGGAGCCAGGGATGTCAGTGCCATGGTGTGGTCTGACATCACCAGCAAACATGATGGAGATTGCAGAGGTGTTGCTCTGTTTGCACTGAGCCCAGGAGTTCCAGTACCCGCTATAACCAAGGAAGAGCCCTTCCTAAACCATCCTTGTTTGGTTTTGGTCCTTGCTGGCAGGACCAGCCACAACCTGGCTGCCKGACAGGGCCTCCTGGATCAGCTTCCACGGCAGCCCCTCCAGACAGCTCTTCTGCCATGTAGCTGGTGCTCCTCAGTGCAGGGAGGCTCTTCCCCTCCCTGCAGCTCCCTCCTGAACAGCCCTGGGTGCTTCCTTCCCTGCGGCCTCCCAGTTCTGAGCCCCAGTTCCTGCTGCCAGGCTGTGGCTGCTCTCCACCACCTCCTCTGCCCTTGGGCCAGGTTGTGCAGTGAAATATTGGGGGTTTTGTGTTCTTCCTTCCCTCCCCTTCTCCAAACCATAATATCAATCAGGAGCCATATGGGAATCCCTGTGTGGGTTCAGTGCTGTGCCAAGGTGCTGGAATGCTCTGGGCAGGGGCATTACTGGGACAGGGCACTGGGTTCTGCCTGCTGGGATGTCACAGGCATCACAACAGGACACAGCAGCYTTGGTGGACACTGAGGTCACACAGGTGACACATGGTCAGCAGGGCAGGAGCTCCCTGCATGGGTGCCCTTGGCTGCACTGGTTCCACTGGGGAGTGCTCCCAACCCCAGGGAGACTCCTGGGGAGTTTGATACAGCAGAATCCAGTCTGGGACAGGGAAGGAGATCAGACATCAGCTCCCACCCCAAATCTCACTTCAGGGCTGCTGTTCAGTTTGTTCCCCCCATCCTCACCCAGGCTTGCGTTTGGATTTGAATGGGAAGGAGCAATTGCTTCTTTTGCCTGGAGCCACACAGTCTGCCTTGTCTTCCACCTAGAGGTGCTCAGGGAATTCCTGCTTTTCCTGGCCCTCTGCAGGGGCCGGGAGCCGGGAGGCTCTGCTCTGGCTGGCCACCAAGGAGTTAAATCCCAGCCCTTTTTTCCTGCTCTGCCTCCTTCTGAGGAACAGCCTTCGCGGGGCTGCAGAAAGGCTCTTTCTTTCCCCAGCAGATCTCTRGGAATGAAAAGTCTGTGTTCCAGATATTAAATTACTCATAAAATAGTTGGCGTGTCCCCGAGGCGGCTCGGCACCCCCCAGCCCCGCCGCCGCTCTGACGGGCTGCTGATGTGCATCTGCATGTCACCTCCTGCTACAAGGTCAATCTCTCCAATTTAAAGCAGCAACGTTGGAAAGCAAAGCAGATTTCAGCCGGAATTAGCTTCAAATGGAGCATTCAGGGGACTCGCGCTGGGAGGGGAGCGCAGGAGAGGAAAGCCCACGGAGCCCGGGTGGGGTGGGGGCGATCCCGCGGCTGCAGCCCCCGTGGGGGGCACCCCACGCA
>JACDOX010000238.1:639811-659319 GCA_014549065.1 Cardinalis cardinalis
GGAGGGGATGAGGAGGGGATGAGGAGGGGATGCGGAGGGGATGCGGAGGGGATGCGGAGGGGATGCGGAGGGGATGCGGAGGGGATGAGGAGGGGATGCGGGACGGAAGGGTGAGACCACAGCCTGGGCCTGCCTGGCCCCCTGCATTCCCTTCGCCCCTTGGGGGATGCACCACAATGAACTCAGGTTTGTCCCCAGCCATTCAGACCAGGAGCTATGCGGGATGCTCCGCTGGGCTGAGGATCCTCTGTCTCTCTGGGAATGCTCTGAYGCAGTTGGGATCCTCTGTCACTCCAGGAATGCTCTGATGCAGTTGGGATCCTCTGTCACTCCGGGAATGCTGTGCTGGGATGGGGATGCTCTGCCACGATGGGCATCCTCTGCTGTGATGCAGGACTGGGCTCTTGGCAAAATCCCCAAACCAGCGCTGAAGTTGTGACAATGCAGGTCTGGGCGAGCCTCGCACAGCCCTGCTCTCCTCTCCAAAGGTTTTCTCCAAGAAAAGGGGGAAAAAAGTTTTTTCTTCCACTACTGGCTCCTGGCAGTATCCAGGACCAAATCAGCGACTGGGGACAAATCAGTGGCACACCCACACTGTCCCCCGAATGCCTCAGTTTGCCCACAGGGGGAACAGCCCTGCTCTGCTCCACACCCCGTCCTGTGTGCCCCGCTGGAGCCGTGTGTGGGTTCCAGCCCTCGGCTGGCTGTTCAGGGGCTGAGATGAGCCTCCAGCCCATCCTGTCACAAATGGATCCATGTGCCTCACCCAAGGCGGGCTGGAGGCTCTCGGAGTTATCACACAGGGCACCGGCACCGACACAAAACGCACAAACACCGTGCAGGGCACACACAACACGCTGCCAGCAGCCAGGGCCAGGCCATGCACATGGTGGGCAGGCAGTACCGGGGTGGAAGAGGCCAGGATTCCCTCAACAGCCTCACTCTGCCCTAAAATCTCACAAGGGGGAAAAATAATCAAGTAAGGCAGCTTGAAGCCCACAGCACAGCAAAGAAACTGCCATGGGCAGAAGAAGGGTCCACAGGGAAATGCATGGAGACATACCTGGAATTCCCATCTGGTTTGTAAACAAGGAATATCTGTGAGCCTGCTGTCCTGGCTTCCTCAGAAAGAGCAGGGACTGGAGCTCTGGAGTGAGGGCTTGGGTGGCAGCTCCCCAGGAGCTGTGTGGTCTGCCTGGTGCTCCCTTCTGTTCTCATGAAGTGCCAGGAGGACTTTTGTCTGCAACAGCAATGGGTCATCAGTGGCACTTCCAGGGGAGCCAGGAGAGAGCTGGACAGCCCTGCCCTTCCCTGGGAGGGAGTTGGACAGCCCTGCACATCCCTGGGAGGGAGCTGGGCAGCCCTGCACATCCCTGGGAAGGAGTTGGGCAGCCCTGCACATCGCTGGGAGGGAGCTGGGCAGCCCTACCCTTCCCTGGGAGGGAGCTGGGCAGCCCTGCACATCGTTGGGAGGGAGATGGACAGCCCTGCACATCCCTGGGAGGGAGTTGGGCAGCCCTGCCCTTCCCTGAGTGGGTGACTCCTGGGGATGCACCCTGTCATGGGCTGCATGGCCTGATGTCCTCTCCTGTGTGAGGTGACCCTGTGTCACACATCCAGCCCTGCAGCTGGGGGTGTCCATGAGGGCTGGGCAGAGTCAGGCTCTGGGATCACGAGGGCTTTGTGCAGGGCTTTGGCTCCTGGAGATCTCGAGGTGGTACTTGGCACCAGCAATGGGAAGTCCCCAGCAGCCACTGAGACCTGGATCTGCTCCTGTTATGAAARCTGAGCTCTGCAGAGCTCCGGGGGTGCTGCCACCGCTGTCACAGCCGCCTGCAGAGGAGCGTGCTCCCTCAGGGTGTGGGGGAAGAACAGGGGTCACCCTGGGCACYTCCTCCCTGGAGAAAGGCAAGGATCAGCTGGCCCTCCCCAGCACTGGATGGTCTCCTGGGGTGGGCTGGATGGCCAGGAGTGGATGGATTTCTCCTTTTGMCATCCATGTGGATCCACCAGAGTTGCTCCAACTCGGTCCCCAGGCTCAGGATGAGTCCAGGCAGTTCTGTCTCAGTCCTTCAGTCTCCCCCTCCATTGTTCAGGTCCCTCAGGCAGCTGGAGAGCAAGGAGCTGAAACTATCGGTGTTTGTTCAGACCTGTGTCCTCACTGAGCAGGGAAAGAGAGGAAAGAAAAGCCTTTTTGAAGCAGAAACTAATGCTAGGAGAGTTTGGGAAATGTTGTAGCCGCTCTTCCTTCCCAGCTCCCACATGCAGCCACCAATGACTGTCCCAAAAGGCCACGGAGAGGGACACTCCTGGTCTCCAGGCTGAGGCCTCAGAGGATGATAGACAGCAAGACTGAGAAGGAAGAGGTGACCAGAAGGTTACCCAGGAGGCTTGTTCTCCTCCTTTGGAGAGGCTTCTCCCTCATCCTATGGCCCACAAAGGATGTGATCTCTCACATTCTGTGTGGTTCTGTCTCCAGTTTTTTTCTGCTTTTTCCCCTCATTTTCTTTCACCTCTGATAAAATCCAGTACAGGAACATTGGATGTGCCTCAACATTGTGCACAGGTGACCCCAAGGACCTCCACCAGAGCACTGGGGCACCCTGAGCCCAGGAAGATGGAAGCACCACCAATTTATTATTAACCCATTTTGGTCTCTGTGACTCTGGATTCAATKTATTTCATTTGAAAAGCTGTTTGTGTGCTGGGTTTTACCCAGTTTTTCTCTCTCAGCATTAAAAGGTGGGTGGGTTTTTCCTTGATCCTGGTTTTGCTGTGGCATCTCTTTTGTATAGGACTGCTCAGAGGGACTGGAATTACTGTCACGGGAGACAGGGRACGTCCTCCTGGGTTTCCTTTTGCAATTTTCATCCTCCAGCTGCAGATCACCCTCCAGCCCAATGGGCTGGGTTCAGCTGCACATCTGGCTGCTCACAGTGTGGCACAGGCTCTGGGCACAAGCTGGGAGAATCCATGGAGTTACAGCTGCTCTGCCTCTGTGCAGGACCACCAAAGCCACCTCCTGTGTCTGTATTTCTGATCCCTTTGTCCTGCTGTCAGCATGGTCCTGAAGTTCTCACTCCCTGATGCATCCTCAGGTGCATCTTTCCTGCACACCCTGTATGCTGAGTCAGAGAATCACCAGATTGTTTGGGTTGGGCCAGAACTTATTCCATCCCCTGCCATGGGCAGGGACACCTCCTGCCAGACCAGCTCGCTCCAAGTGCCATCCAACCCTGCCTTGGACAATTCCAGGGAAGGGGCAGCCCCAGCTGCTCTGGGTACCCTGTAGCAGGGGTCTGCTGCAGAAGRGGCTGTGCAAGAGAGGATTTAGGCTCCATGGTCCCTTTTGGCTTGGGACAACATCCATCAGCAGTTCATGGTCCAGCAGTGTGCAGTGAGGCATAAGAAATGGCTCTGAAATGCTGTAGTGGAGACATTCATGACCAACCTCTCCAGTGTGTGCTCGCCAGAGTGGGATTTCCAGTGTCTGGTGAGGTATGGAAGCCCTTCCTAACATCTTAATACACTTTGGTTGAACAGTGAGCAGCCCAGGCTGTTATTCAGCCCCAGCCACGCCATCACCCCCTGTCAGGACCACCACAGGTCCTGGGGAGCCACCTTAGCTGGGGTGAGATGCCCCGTGAGCATCCCTGGAGCCACATTCTGTGCTCCAGTGTCACTGCCTGTGCCTGCTGCTGCGAGCACTCTGCCTGCACTGTAAATATTGCCAGGAGTGCCCCGTGTGTCACATACCTGCCTGGGAGCAGCTGCAGCACGCATGGGGACGTGTTGGAGCAGGGAGCAGAGAGGACAGCAGTGTGTGCTGGGCACCTCCATTCCCAGCCCAGACATCTGCTCCAGGGCCCCGAAAATCCGGGACGGGGCCCAGGGAGCAGCGCGGGTTTCAGGGCGGGCTGGCTGCCATCCCGGGGCTGCCGAGGCTGCTGTGCCGCCTGTTTGTGCCTCCTCTTCGCCGGGGGCTGTCTGCTGCCGTACAAAGGGCAAAACGCCGCAGCGGGAGGTGCCGCGCTCAAGCCAGGAAAACCCAGCCGACGTTTTCCTCCTTGCCTGGCTTTACCGCTAGATGTCATTGGAAAAGCAGCATTGCAAGCCCTGTTCAGCTCTCCGGGATGGGATTTTGGGGGGTGGCAGCTCCTTCACCCGCTGCTGGACGCTAAGCATCTTCCCAGCCTCTTCCTCCGCGCCTTTGTCTGTCTGCAGAGCCTCTGGAAAAACCATCGCCGGGGATTCAGGGTTCAATGGACATTGAAATGCAACTGAAACCTTTTTTCCCAGCGCCTGGCTAAGCCGCCCGCTCGGACCCTCCCAGGAGGGAGCCGCGCGTCACCCGCGCTCAAAGGGGCGACGCTGTCAGCCGGGACCCGCGGCACCTACAGCAATATGGTCCTCTCAAACGAGTCGGACAAACARGGCCTTTATAGGCACTTTCTTTTCTTCTGGAGTGGAAGAGAGAGGAGCCGGGGGAGATCTCGGGGGCGTCCCACCGCAGCGGAGCAGCGCACAAAGGCTCGCAATGAAAGGGGCACCAGCAAATCCTCTTAGGGGCTTCACTGTGTGCACATTCACGTCCCGGCCCCATCTGCCGGGGGGATCCCCGGGAGCGAGGGGGGAGCGCGGCTCTCCCTGCCCCGCCGCCAAAGCAAGCAAAGCGCATTCAGGGAGGGAGAAAGGCATGAAAAGGAAGAAAGGCCGAGGCAGGGCCGTGCAGGGGCGGGGGAATGCGGCTCTGCCGGGGAGGGGCTGCCCTCGGGGGGACGGGGCAGAGCTGGGGGGGCTGCGGGAGTCCTGCACACCCCTGGGGTGAGATGGGAGCCGGCTGGGCAGGGAGGGAGTCTGGTGCCTCCGGGCAGCAGGGCCATGCTGGCACCCTGGGCACTGAGGAATCCTCCACGGAGGCTCCTTCACTGGTGGAGACCGACTGGGAACTGCTGGGGCTGCAGGAGGATGGAGGAGGCCTGGCCAGTGTGCAGCCAATGAGCTCCTAATGGTGCTCGATCCCACACGAGCTGAGCCAAGCTAACAGGACCAGAGTTTCTTCCCAAGACAGGGGAATGCCAGGGATATTTTAGTCTGGTCTGGAGGAAACACCTGTCCCTTCCCGGCAGGAGGTGCTGGCTCAGTAAATAACACACATTGATACCCAGTTCTGCGTGCTGCAGGATGGCAAATGTCCTGTCTCCCATGGGTTTGCCTCTTCTTTTTCCTGCCCTTCCTGCAGCCTTTGTGCATTGGTGAGCACAGGCATGTGTCTAAACCAGGTCAGTCTACACCAGAGACTCTCTCCCTGCTCCCCCCAGTTCAGAGCAGCCAGGCTGAGGTGCTCAGGCCTGGTTTAGCAGATCCAAAAGGTTAGGTCAGTGTGGTGGCAGCTTTTGGACAGCTGACCCAGAGGAGCTGGGAGCCCTGCCTAATCTCAGACACAGCAATGACAAAACCCAAGCAAATTAAGTCCAGCCTAACCCACCCRGGGAATGACTGATGTGCTTGTCTAGTGATGCCAGGGACTTGCATACTGCAGCTCTGTGGGGGGAGTGGGGAGGATGGGATGTTCTCTCTCATTTGGGCGAAGGATTTAATTACTGCAGCCAAGGCAACTTGTCTCTCCTTCCAGCCTGGAGCAGGTCCAGTACAGGGAGTGGTCCTTCCTCTCCAGWGGCCTGGCTCCAGGAGCCCTTCCAATCCTGCCGTGAGGTGGTTGGGTCATGCACGGGGAGATCATCTCTCTTCTGCAGCTGGCTGGGGGTGGAAGGGAAGGAGGACAAAATGCTGGAGAGGCAAAGAGGTTCACGGTGTCCCAGGTCTCTCCAGGAGTGGGGCTGAGCTTGGGATGTGGCTGCTTTGGCCAGTCCCACCAGGGTCCCTCAGGCTTCCAAGCATGTGGCTGAGGAAGTTGTGCAGGACGGAAGCGGTGGCAGCCAATTCCACCTGGGGAGCTCCAGAGCAGCTCCCAAGCCGTGTGACTGGGCTGGATAGCAGCAGGCACATCCATTTGCTGGAGGCAGCTGCTCCCTGCTGCATGCAGAGATGACTCAGGAGCAGGTCAGGGAACTCCTGGTGCCAAGCTGGTGATGAAGGTCAGACAGTGTGCGCGAGGCTCTGCAAGGTGAGACAGTGAGACACGAAACAGCGACAGAGCCAGGGAGAGGAGGGCGCGGGGCACCGCCTCTGCAGGGGCCACCACGGGCCACCCACACCAGTCTGCTGAGTGACGCCGTGGGAAGGGCTGCACAGCTCATCACCCGAGCTTCGGGTGACATCCCAGGCTCTGGGACTACCCACGCAGCCAGCCAGGTGCCAGCTGGCTCCCCAGCACAGCCCGGGCCCTTCCAGTTACGGCAGGAAAGGTCTGTGGGAAGGGCTCAGGGGTTTGGCTGCTGCCTGTGACCATCAGATAACTCTGAGCTGCGGCTGGCGTGGCTGCATTTGGAAGAGCCAGCTGGAGCAGTTCTTGCACAGGCAAGGGAACAAGTTGTGTTTGTCCCAGCTGGATATTCCAAAAATTCTGTGAGGTGCGTGGGAGAAAGGAGGGGTGCAAGAACATCATCAACGACTCCACTGGGGATCCAGAGTTACTGCAGGGATCAGGGAGGGAATGTTGAAAAGGCAAATGAGGAACATGTGGAGGACATGGCACTACCTCACAGGCTCTGACTGACCATTTCTGCTCCAGGCACCTTCACCCCTGTCCCAGCCACCATGTTCTCCTCAGCAGGGAGGGCTTGTGATGCCCCAAGAATTGCAACAAACATGCCTATGAAAATTGCTGGCATGGACTTACCTTCCAACGTATGCAGGTGTCCACGTGCATCATGGCCTCAGCTTCCAGGGAAGCCTTCTCATAACAGAGCAGCAGGAGTGTGAGGACTCATGGCCTGGAGGAGGTGCTGGTCGGGCACAGGGGTGCCCAGTGCACTCTGGACAGTGCTCCATGCACCAGATCTCCTCTGACAAGGGCAGTGTGAGGTGCTTCAGAGTGAGATACAGCTTTTGACATCAACCACTGCCAAGGGAGCTTTCATAGAACCACAGGATGGTTTGGGTTCAATGGGGCCTTAATGGTCATCTTGTTCCATCTCCCCTGCCGTGGGCAAGGACACTTTCTACTAGACCAGGTTGCTCCAAGCCCCATCCCACTTCCTGCCATCACCCATCGAGGAGCACTTGACACCTGGGAAAAAAGGTTCAACACTCATCCATGCCCTAGATTGGATTTTTTTTGCCTCTGGTGGAAGGCAGCATATGTAATTTTTTTAATTTCTATTATTCTGAAGACAGTGCTTTGAGTATCCTCAGACGCATTTTGTTGGTCCCGTGGAGCTCATATCCTGTGGCAGGGAACTTCTGGGCTCTGTGAAAGTGGATCCCTAACAAAAAAGACCAGAGATTGCATCAGAAGACCTCAAAAATCCCCTATCGGAGGCCGGCAAAGCCTTTCTGAGAGCAATAAACACTGCTGACATTTTGCATGTGATTCCAGCAGGATGTGGGAGGCGGAGCGGGGTGCCAGGTGCTGTGCTGGCCGACCCCCTCGGCAGGATCCGCTGTGCCCGGGCGGGATGCGAGCAGGGCTCCGATCCACGCCGTGCCGAACGCCAGCGCCTTCAGCCCCTGCCCTCCTCAGCCTCGCTGCAGCCTCTGCCTCGCCCTCCTCCCGGCAGTGCCGCTCCGTGCCGCCGCACGGCTTTCTCCTCTTGCCTCTCCTCCCCTTCCCTCAGGCCCGGAGCTGCGGGCGGGAGCAGCTCCTCGGCGGGGCTCGGGAGGTGGGCGGGATGGGCTGCGGGCACGGAGCTGCCTGCGCCGCCCGCGGTTCTCTCCCTGCAGCCCCCCGGCCCGGCAGAGCCGCGGGGACGGGCACGGGACGCGGCCGGAGCGGAGCCCGCAGCAGGCACGGCAGAGCTGCAGTCGCATCCCAGCGGCTTCCCCGCTGCCCCCGGGACGCRCTTGCGGCAGCTCCCGGAGCTTTCTGGCGCTGGCCGCGTCCCTGTTGGCAGCGCTCCTCCCGCTCCGGGGCCGCTGTTTGCTTATCTAGAGCCATGATTTAACACAGACGCAGGAACTCACACACTCTCTCCCAGTCTCTTTCAAATTACTTTATTGCTTCCTGTCAACCAGCCGAGCATATCCTGTTAATATACAATCCCCAACGAGCCGTTTTCACAGCGTAATCCCCCTCGGGCAGATAACACGGCTCAGCTCCCGCAGGATGCCTGGCTCTGCCTGAGGATGCAGGATCCCAGCACTGGGCAGGTATTTTCCAGCAAAGTGGGGCTGCTGCCGTTGTTGTTGTTAAAGATGAACTCCAGTGCTGTGAGGGATGCTGGCTTGCTGCCAGTCCTGTGTTATTCCATCCCCTGGTGACCTTGCTCAGCCAGCACCAAGTGCTGTTCCATGCTGGATGGCAGGGAGGGTCCTGCTGCTGGAACCTTTCTCTCAGCTCTCCCATCCCTGCTCCTGAGATCTGTCCTGCTCCAGAGATACATCTTTATCCACCTGCTGCAGTGGGACAGCAAGAGAATCACAGAATCACAAAATCATTAAGATTGGAAAACACTTCCAAGATCAAGTCCATCTTTTGACTGAATACCATGCCCACTAAACCATATCCATATCCACGTCCACATCCATACCCATACCCATCTCCATACCCATATCCATATCCATAACCATATTGCTCCAGGGACTGCAGGTTGTTCCTTTTGCTGCTGCAACACAACCTGTGTYCCAGAGAAGGTCAGTTTGGGAGATACCCATAAATCCTGGAGGTGGGGGTGGGAACATGTATGGGGTGTCTGGTCCAACCTCCTGCAGTGCCTGCAGCACTAGGTCAGGGTGGATGTGGCAGGTCCTGGAAACCCTTGAGGGGATTTCCTGCAACCACAGCTGTTCTTACACTGAGTGAGTGTTGGAGCTGACAGTGTTCTACCCTCTGCCACGAGGTCTTTCTCAGCACTACTTGGAATGTCCAAAGCAGGACATCTGCCATGGATTGCTGTTCTAGGGAACCTGCTGTGTTTCTCCTACCCATTTCTGATCCTCCCTGCTCAGTCCCTTGCTAAGACATCTGTGTGTCCTGACACTGCATTTGTAGGACATTCCTGCTTCTCTGCCCCACCTGGTCTCCTCCAGCCTCCTCATGGGCTTGCTCCCTAACCCTGATGTCCATCTGATGTGCCACTGAACCTGTGTCCACAACAGAACACGAAGAAAATCCCTCTCAGAGAATAACACTGTGATTTTTTTGGTTCTGGGGTGTGGAAGTGTCCTGAAGACCAGGTCACTGTGCAGCCTGTGCATCCTCTCTGKCCTTGTGCCAGGTGGTCCGGCTGCTCCTGGGCTGCCTGTTCTCTAGAGAGGCAAAAGGACAGATGGAGGTGGCTTTGCTGTGGAGGGACAGACACCAAGGCTACTGAGTGTGCGTGCAGCTGGGCTTTTGGGCCGCTCCAAAGGCAAACAAAATGGGCAGATGATGAATTTGGCTTCAGGATTCACCCTGTTCCTCTCAGCACTGCAGACACTGCAAGGCACAGTGGCTCAGGCCCAGACAGCATCCCTTCTCCCCGGGAGCAGAGACCTGTGCTGAACCTCCCTGGCAGGATTCACTGCATCCTCTGGGGACATTTCTTCAGCAAATGCTGGGATTTCAGGACTCTCAGGAATGTTCCCACTTGGCCCCTGGTTGCCAGCTAAAAGCCACCGTTGCTGTCTCTCCCTTGTCATCCTCCATTGGCCCAAGGAAAGGGAACATGTGATGCAGCTGTAGCATGACACAAGGCTGTGTTTTTGTGGTTCTATTTCCCAGGTTTTCCCTCGCTCCTGCGCTCAGTACAGTTTTATTGTCTGAAGTTGTTCCTGGAAGTTGAGGACAGTCTTGGTGCTGGTTGTTGGTTTTACTACCAGCTGGATCCTGCCCTCAAGTACTTGTGATTCTCTCTACACTTAACACCTCATTAGCTGGAACATCCACTTACAGAGCACAGCTTTGCTGTCTGAAAAGAAGGAAAATCCTGTTTGACTCAGACGTTACACAGATCACTTATCTCAGAGACATCTGAACAGCCGGGCTTGGAAATTGAGTCCAAATTAAAAACCAGTTGAGAAGAAGTATCTGTCCTCCCAGGTAAATCAGGGGCTGATTTATTTCCTCCCCAATATTCCTGCTGAGCAGCGCATTCAGCCCAACACATCCCTGCCTCCATATCCCAAGGCTGGAAGGCTCTGTGCCTGCTGTGCTCCCAAGGCTGGAGCACCCATGGGCACCCCTCAGCTCCCCTCGGGGCTGGCTCCTGCTCCCCTCCTGCTCCTTCACAGGGCCCTGTGCCAGCTCCCTCAGCTCCTGCTGGAGTCCCCACCCCAGCACTGGCATAGCAACTCCAGCTCTTGACATTCCCAGCTCTCCAGACAGAACAAAACACACCTTGAGAAAGAAAAAAGCAAAGTAAACTCAAATTAAAGACCTCTTGGGTGCATGAATGCAACTGGCAGCGCTGTGCTGGGGGTCCCCATCCTGCACTGGTGCCGTGTTGATGGCAGGGAGCCCCTGCAGGGCTCAGTGCAGAGGTTGGTGTAGCCCATGGGACAAGTCTCTAACATCCACAACACTTCCCAAGGSGCCAGGAAGGATTTTAACAGGAGAAAGAGGACAGGCTGGGAGGCTGTAGGAGTCCAGGAAGATCTATACTGATGACTTTCCAGCTATTTTGATTTCCATGGATTTCCCTGTGTGTTCTAAATTCCTGTATCTCCATTGCAAGGACTTTTCCAGCCTGCACTCGAATCCCTGTGAATTTTGTGTCCCCAGCTCTGCGGAGGAGGTCAACAGTTCACCTTCCATGCATGTGAAGAATCACCTCCTTTGATCCCAAACCCCAATCTTTTAGACCCTGGCCCTGGACCTCACACAAGTGTAATTTGATGGCTTTGGTTTATTCCTGGGAGAACACAGAGAAGGGAGCAACCTTGTCACTGTGCAAGTGAAGTTATGGACGTTTTCCCTATGGCATCGCTTATCTTTCGTCACCTCCTTGCTTACCCCTGTTCCTGCAGGACAGGCTGGTGACCTCCCTCTGCTTACTTCTCTCTGCAACCATCTCTTATGCAATTAAAATTACAAGGAACTCCCTTGACTCTCCCAGGCTTCCTGCTTTCTTTAAAAAACTTTCGGCAAGGAACTTAAAGGAAAACTTTTGGAACTCCCAGCAGATGCCAGGAGCAGATGGCACTGACTGTGTGTGTTTGGCCACTCTGGATGGCTTTGAAGGGCTGTGAAGCAGGATTCCCCTTTGGAGAAGCCCCATGGACTTTCCTCTGGCAGACAGCACTTACCCAGGGGCCTTCAGCTGCCCTCTAATACACAGAGTTTATGTCTCCCAGGAACTTTTCATATGGTCAGCACAGCACTCCTCAAGGCACCCCATCCCCTCCTGTGCCTGGACAGGATGGTGAGGGCTCAGCCTTCAGGAGCAGGGACACCTCAATGAGTGCAGGAGCAATCAGCAGTCCCAGGTGCTTATGAGAATCCCCAAAGGAGCACTCCAGGAGAAATTCCACAGGGACCAAGCAGGATGCTGATTCCAGGGCCAAGGGGATCCCAGCAGCTGCAAGGACCAAGTCTTCCGGGCAAATCTGGAAAGAGCCTCCTCAATGGGCCACACTKCAGGGCTGGATGAAAGGACGACCTTTGTCATCCTTTGTAACCATCACTGTCCCCTGTGTGTCACCATCAGATTTTCTGAAAAATCCTCTTTGCCCAGGATTCTTCTCCTGGGAAGCTGAGAAGCCTCAGAGAAAAAGGAAAAAATAATTATCTCATTTGCTTCTCCTGTGTTTTGCTGCTTTGGAATGTGGTTTGGAGATTGATTATCCAATAGGTGAATTGTTTGATTGGTTTCATGTGAGTTGCTTTGACTTAATGACCAATCACAGTCCAGCTGTGTCAGGACTCTGGAGAGAGTCACAAGTTTTTCATTAGTATCTTGTTAAACCTTTTGTATGTATTCTTTCTCTATTCTTTAGTATAGTTTTAGTATGGGAATAGAATAGAATAGAATAGAATAGAATAGAATAGAATAGAATAGAATAGAATAGAATAGAATAGAATAGAATAGAATAATAAATTAGCCTTCTAAGAACATGGAGTCAGATTCATCTTTCCTCCCAACGATGGGGGACCCTGAAAATACCCCACCTGTGCCCAGTGTTCCTGGCAGGGAGCAGTGCCACCCTCCCGGCCATGCCAGGGTGCCAGCAGGCACCTGAGCAGGCTTTGGCAGGCAGGTCCCTCTGCTGCCAGGGCAGCAGCCCAAGGGCAGCAGGACAGGCTGCTGCAGGGCCAGCTGTGCTCCATCCACGTTGGTCAACTGGGCAGTGCTTCCTCCCGCTCCCTGCCAGCACCACGGACGGACACAAAGCAGGAGTGCCATGGCCAGCACTCCTCAAGCCCTGAAGGGATGTGACCCCTGCCTCTGCCCAGCCCCAAAATGACCCCCCAAGCCTCCTCACATTTTGAGCACAAGTCCCTGCCTCTCCCTCCCTGAAGATGTGTCCACCACCTCCACAGTGCTGATGCATCATTWGTGCTGCCTGTCCCTTCCCACCACGCTCCTGCCCCTGTAGCCCTGAGCTTCTTCACCACACCCCATCTTCCTCCCTCAGATGTCCCCGGGCAAGAGAGCTGGAGGTGTTCAGCCTGGAGAAGAGAAGGCTCCAGGGAGACCTTACTGCCACACAGGACCTAAAAGGGGACTGGGGGAAACCTGGAGAGGGACTTTGGACAAGGCATGTCCAGGACAAGGAGGGATGCCTTCACACTGAAATGGTTAGATGGGATACTGGGGAGAAATTCTTCCCTGTGAGGGTGGTAAGGACTTGGCACAAGCTGCCCAGAGAAGCTGTGGCTGCCCCATCCCTGGAAATGCCCAAAGGCAGGTTGATGGGGCTTGGAGCAACTTGGGACAGTGGAAGGTGTCCCAGCCCATGGCAGGGGTGGAATGGGATGTGGTTTCAGGACTCTTCCAATCCAACCCATTCTATAATTCCATGATTCTATGATACCTTGCTGCTAGAGATTATTATTCTCATGAATCTTCAATAAAATAAAAGGTAAGTCAGTAATGTCCGAGTCAGGAGCCTGTGCATGCATTTGCTATCACTGCAGGAATTGTTCCACTTCAGTCCCATTTCAGCCCAGACCCTAATGATATGGATATTCCTAGACCCAAAGGGAGAATGGGAAATGCAAAGCATAGAGCACAAGCCCCGTTCCTGCTGACTCCTGACCTTTCATCTCCAGACCCTGGCAGGGGGAGTTGCCTGCACACAGCTCTGCTCTCTCCGTGCCACCACATCTCCTGTAGCTTGCTTCCCTTTGGAAATACCTGGATAGAGGCATGGAGTCACAGATGGTTTGGGTTGGAAGGAATCCTAGAGACCCAGTTCCACCCCCCTGCCATGGGCAGGGACATCTTCCACTCAGGGCTCCCCCATTCAACCTGGCTGTGACAGCCTGTGTGTTGTCCACCCTCTGCTGTGGAAGGAGATGTGGCTGCCTCCTTCGGGTCTGTCTTTCTGTAGCACCTCTGAGGAGRAAAGAGCAGTTTCACACCAGACCATTGCCTCTGATCCTGTATTTGCCTTCTCCTAAACCCCTGCTACCTCAGAGCACTGGGGATTTTGCCCACGAGTGCCTTCAATGTAACACACAATGTGGTATTTTTTCGGTGTCCATAAGCATTTGCAAAGCTCCTGTATTTAACACCAGCATTGACAAAACCCAGGCAGTTTTCTCCCCGGTTTCCCCAGTTTCCTATTAAATGCCATTTCAGCATTCTCAATTTCAAGGATGCCACCCTGTAATTTTATAGTATTAAACACAGACCTGAGTTTGACTTTTCAGCTTTTCCACCTTCCTTTGAACAACTTTAAAACTGTTTTCTGGAAGACTTCTGGACCTTGGGTTCCCTGCCACAAAATAGCTTGGGTTACATCCTTTTCTTTTACAAACCTTTACAAATGACAGCAATTAAATCGAGCATCCTTTTATGTCGTTGCCCCTGTCAGTAGGTAATGCCTGGCAGTTTTTCATCACAGGTTACCTCCTGGGCAGATTTATTCTCTAACATTGTTATTTCTGGCTATAACTAAGCACTAAAATGAAAATATTTTCCAGAATACAGACCCCATCTTCTGCCAGTCATGCCTCATGGCTGTAAAGTATTTTGGATTACGTTTCTATATATAACATGATATTCTAGTGATGGTTCCACCTTTTATTTGCTGTATATCTAAATAGCCTTTCAAAAAAATTTWTTTTTTGAAACACAGAGTAATAGTTTATATACTTGATTGTCACATTTCTCTACATTCTGGAAAAGTAGTGGTACTCAGTCAAAGGTAGGACTTGGTGATCTAGGAGGTCTTTTCCAACCTTAAGGATTATGTAAGTCTATAAATCAGGAAATCCTTTTTTTTTAATTTAAAAATAAATATATTGTTTTTATTATATTGTTTTATTTAAATTTGCCTTATTTTAGTTTTTTTTCCTTCCTGCCTCTCTATGATCCTGCTTATTTACCAAAACAAATTTTTCAAGAAGACTTGACATCTTTGCAGTCCCCAAGAAGACACTTTTATGAACTTTATTTTCCCAAAAGTTACTTTTAATTCTGAACCTGGGTTCAAATTAGCTGTTGAACAAAATATCTCAATTTTTCTGCTCAATTCTACAGTTCTAAATCTATTTTAAATGCTTCAAAAGTGCCTCTTCTCTTTAATTTGTTCCCATGGCTACCATTCAAAAGTTTCATTCATTTTCTGAGCGGAGAACTCTCCAAATCGTTACTGCAATCTACCAGTTGACTTTTCCTTCTGAATCTAGCTGAAGGCTCTAAACGCTCAGACTATMGACATCGCCGCAGCCACAGAGACAGGGTTACCTTCCAGCCCTTGATGCTCGATGCTCGGCGCAGCCSTTCCCCGCAGAGCTGAAGTCCTCGCCCGCAGCTGCTCTGTGCCTCTGCTCGCTCCCGGGCTCCCAGCGCAGGAGGATGCTCGGCTGCCCAGGGCCACCGCCTGCCCTTCCTCCTCTCTGCTTCACCTGGCGCCCCGGAGCTCGGGGCTCCTGTGCACAGAATCCCTCAGGTGCAGGGCTCAGAAATGCCGGAGCAGAGAGCCGAAGGGAGAGGGAGCCGCTGGTTCCCCCTCCTCAGGTCCCTGCAACAGGACAAACAGGTTGAGTGAGGCGGGGCTGTCCCGTGTCACGTTTCAGCACGAGCCATCCAGGGCCAGGTACCCTCAGCAAGCGTACAGGGATGTAAAAGGTTAATCTTTATCTAACTCTGTGCAGAGAAACCTTCCCACAGTGTCCCCGGTGCGGTGGGCAGGGCGGGGGCTGCAGCCAGTGCTGGTCACTGGTGTAACTGGTAAAGGTGCTGGTTTGCTCTGGGATGCTGCAGGAGAGCTCTGAGAACCCTGGAAACTGTGGAGCTGTGGTACAGATCAGCGGGGATGTTGAGCTGAAAGGTTCTGGGCAGCACCGAGGGCTCAGCCTGGAGGTGGGGTGTAAGATTAAATAAACTATTTAGTGCAATACAACAGTGAAGGGCCCCTGTTGCTCTCACCCTTCCTCCTGAAGGACCAGCCCTGCCTGTACCCCAGCCTGCTGAGCACTTGGGGTGACTGGGAAAGGCAAGGAAGGACAGAGGGAGGCCCTTGGTGGTGACAGGCTGCAATCACAGATATCCATGGGGTTTCTGGCTGTTCACACACCCTTCACAGAGGTTAGAAAAATCCCCTATTGGGAACAGTTCCTCCATCCCTGCTGAGCTGGGGAACATTAAGTAGGTGATAATAAGTGGTCCCTGAGTGGGAGGGCCTGCTCTCCTGTGGAAAGCGCTACTCCAGACAATTTATCATTCAAACAAAGAGGGGAAAAAGGGTTAAACACTGCCCGGCCTCCCCAGCCAGTGGTGGCTTTGGTTATCTGCAGCATGGCTTCAGGGCTCCATGGTGCCTGTACATGTTTGGGGATCAGGAGTTAAGTGTTTAAATGATAAGTGATATCTTAAAAACATAAGTTTAGCAATGAATCTTTACCGACAATACTATASTACTAGTTAATAGGCAGAATTAACTCACTGGCCTGAGGCCAAGCCCGTCACAGCCACAGCCAGAACAGCTGAAGCTGCGTTTCACTTGGGTTTTGCTTTTACCGGATTTTCTGCTGCAGGGAGACTCCAATTTCTGTAAAAATATGCTCGTGTTTTCCTCCTCCCAACCTGCCCCTGTAAGCTCGAGGTTCCTTGGAGCCCAAGGGATTGGGACCTGGAAACTTTCCTCCTGCATGCAGAGGTGTGACCAAGGGTGTTGATTCAGGACCAAGGGTGCTGATTCTCTGCAGGGCATCTCTCAGTGGCCCTGGACCAGCTCCCTGTATGCTTTTGGCAGGACTTTACAGGCAGATTTACTCTAGGTGCCAGCATGGCACTCCCCATCTCTCCCATCCCGCATAAACCTCCCTCTCCCTCAGCTGGGGCGTTGAGACTGACCAAGTAGCTTCCTTGGACCAAAGAAGCATCTCCTGAATCTTTCTGGTAGCTGAGGCTCCTTGGAATCACCAAGATGACTGCACTGAGCCTTGAGTCTGTGCCTGACAGCTCTGTGTCACCACTTGCTGCTTTCCTTTGTGCCTCCCTTGACTCCCAGCTGTCACCTGCTGCACCTCTTCAACCTCACAGAGGGTAAGAGGGAGCCACCTCCTCCTGGTGTGATGAGCCAAGGGTTTCATATGCAAATAACCTTTTTCTTTCTGCATCAGGAACTGAAAATGCAGCATTAAATGTGTCACCATCAAACCTGTTTTAATGTCCCCCTAGATGTCATCTCTCCTGACTCTGTCAGCCTGGGAACCATCTTTTGATGTAAACCAAAATGTGGGTGCAGCTGGAGGRGTGGTTGTCCCATTTTTATGACCCCATCAAGGCTGTACCTGATGCTCTTTGCAGCAGGGCTTGAGTGTCCTGTGGCAGTGCTGCCCCAGGGTTACTTGTGGGCAGCAAGGACCAGCGAAACCAGTGTAACTTGACTTCCAAATGGCCACATCCAAGCCGCCTGACTGTGGCCATGTCCATGTGAGACAGTTCCAAGGCCACTTGTCACCAGATGGCAGCAAGGACAGCATCAGCTCACAGTGTGGCTGAGGACAGCAGTGAGGATGCACASTGCTCCCTGGTCCATGGCCAGCCTCTACTTAAGCCACTAAATCTGGTGCAGAGAAGGACATTGGAGGAGGCCTGGAGTCCCTTGTCATGGCATGGTGCTTTGCATGGTCTGCTCAGATACTGAGGCATGGTGACCAGAGGAGCTAGTGGGATTCAGGCCAGAAGGTAGATACTGGGAACAGTAACTGTGTGAGGGTGGCAGTGGAACCTTGGCAAGCCTTCCCATGGATGCCAAAAAATGCAACAGTCATAGAAAGCCCTTCCTGGGAGCAGAGTGAAGGTGTGAGGTGGGACCAGTGCTCACAGTTCATGACTGGCCATGAAGAGCATCTTCAGGGCACAAACCAGACTCCAGGGAGCATTAAAGAGCTTCAAAGTCAGTGCAGCAGCCAGACAAGTCTGTGTAGCCCAAGGTCCATCTCCATCAGCAACAGCCTAAGGGGGAGCTCAAAAGAGAAGAAAGAAGGTCTCCAGTGAGTGTTCACTTGGGACAAAATTCTCATTGTGTCTGGCAGTGCGGTCCTGGAGAGCTTCAAGAAAATCCTGAGGGTCTGTGTGGGCACTGGCAAACACACAGGGCTGCTGCTCTTGGACTCCAGGCTTCCATTTTGGAGAACTGATGGATCCTCGGGAACATAGAGGACACAACAGCCCTGGGATCCGGGAGAACTGAAATGAAGAGATGACGAGTTTGGAAATGGTGAGTGCTTTCAGCCATCTGGTGGGAAATGCTGGCTGCTCCAGAGCAGCAGGGAGTGAGGGGAGGCTGGGAGTGGGGCAGCCTGGTACAGGGCTGGAATGGTAGGCAACTGCTGGGGATCCTTGGGATTCTTGCCCTGGAAAGAACACATCTGAAGGAAGAAGAAGCAAAGCCACTGGCTGTCCTGGCCTTCAGCCTCCTTCCTCAATGCAAGAGTGCCCCTAAATGAGCTTCTAAAGATGAAAGCTTCTCCACACATGATGGAGCTGGGCCACAGGGTTCTCGTGTTGGACGTGGGGCCAACCTGAATAAGCAGCAATATCTGCAGTGACAGGAACTCCCAAAGCAGACCAGAGCCTGAGCTGAGAAGACCATTTGGCTCATGCATGTGGCCAACATCATCACGGAGCTGTGACCTCCACTAACCAGTCCTGTGGAATCATTTCCTGTGGTGGGTCAAGGCAGAGAACCCAAGGTGCTCAAGCTGCTGATGCATCAAAGGGATAAGGAGGAGCACAGCGGAGCCCAGACTGTTTTTTCCATGTTCTTCCATGGGGAGTTGAGGGACAGGAATCCATCCTCGAAATGCAGTGGATCTTCAGCTCCTGGCCTATGAACCTGCCACAGCTTGTGCAGAGATCCATGTGCAGGGTGTGACCTCCCTAGGAAGATCTTCCAGGACACAAGTGCTTCCTGCAGGATGCACCTGAACCTTCTGCCCAACCAGCAGACACTGGGACACAGCTATGGGGGGTGAGCAGAAGGCACTGCTGGGTACAACATGGATACTAGAGAGGCGAGAAGACGTCAGGTGGCAGGAGGACCTCCTGGGGTAAAGAGTCCTGGCAGCAGCCACATGTCATAGATTCACAGAATGGTTTGGGTTGGAAGGGACCTTAAAGACCATCTGGTCCCAATCTCCCTGGCATGCCCTGAAGAGGGTATGGATCATGAGGTGCCCACGGGGCAGATGTGGTTCCCAGGCATCAGGGAAGTTGGGGCCTGTTGAGCGCTGCGATGCAGAATTGAAGCTGGGACCTTGCACCTTCTAGGAAGGTCCTGCTTGGCCCCAGCAGTGTCAATGGGGCTTGTGACCAAGTCACAGCTGCTCCACGTGGGGAGTGGGGGGATTCCTGTTCTCTCCTGGCTGGCTGCAGGGGGATGGTGGAGGAGAAGGGTGCRGGGGCTCAGGGCTGCCCACAACAAGCCTCGGGTTTACCAACTCCTTGGATTTTTGTTTCTTTCTTTATATCCTGCTGTACGCGTCCCCTTCTCCAGACGGGAATCTCCTCACGGCCCCGGCTCCGGGGGGCAGCTGCGGGGGCTCAGCCCCGCGGGGGAGATGCCCGGCCCGTGGCCGCGGGCGGCGCGAAGGGCGCGGCGGCGGGGGCATCCCCCCGGGACCCCCCGCCCCTCCGCCCCCTCGCCGGTGCCGGCGGCGCAGCGAGCCCCGGCGAGGCGGATTTGGGCTGAAATCACGGCTTTCTCTGGATGATCGACAGCTCCGGGAGAAACCATCGGCGGCCCGGGGGGAGCCGCCACCCGCTCGCCGCCCGCCGCCCCCCGCCCGC
>JACDOX010000238.1:667644-686898 GCA_014549065.1 Cardinalis cardinalis
GCAGAGGGGACACCTCGAGCTGTGTGAGTGTCCCTGGGCAGAGGGGACACCTCAAGCTGTGTGAGTGTCCCTGGGCAGAGGGGACACCTCAAGCTGCCGTGGGCTGGTGCTTCCAGGGCCAGACAAAGGGAACAATGGGCTCGGCTGCTGGGCTCCTGGGTAGCCTGTGGCTGGCTCCAAGCCCCCCGCCCAGGAGAGGAGGGGCAGGCCAAAGGTCTGGGATCCCTATTCTGCCTATCCCAGAGTCTCTCAGGGCAGGGGAGGACTGATTGGAGCACTCTGCCTTGGAGCAGGGGGCAGGGAGTCTCTGGATGCTCCTTGGTCTCGAGAGGCCTCTTTGAGCTTCCCAGGAAGCCACCAGTTCCCTCAAAGTGGCCACTGAACCTACACTCTTTGGGCTGCTTAAGGCTGGAGAGTGGGACAGGATGTGTCTGAGGACAAACCTGGCAGGAATGGGCTGTTGAGATGCCTCCAGGTGTGTGGCCATGGCAGGTACTCCTGGATGGAGCTGGCATCGTCATTCCCTGCTATTGGCTCCCATCGCTTGCCGGTCATCATCCCCAGATGATGCCTCTGTGAGTTTGGCTTCAAGCCTTTCTCATGAGATTCATCTTTCTTGAAAGTTTTGCCTTGGCAGTAGACTTCTGGGTGGGAGTGATGCCCTAGAAGGGGGGCTTGGTCCTGGAATCAGAATCACTGGCTGGTTTGGGTTGGAAGGGACCTTAAAGCTCATCCAGTTCCACTCCTGCAGTGGCAGGGACACCTTCCTCTAGACCAGGTTGCTCCAAGCCCTGTCCAGCCTGGTCTTGGATGCTGCCAGGGATGGGGCAGCCGCAGCTTCTCTGGGCACCCTGTGCCAGGGCCCCAACATCCTCTCAGAGAGGAATGTGTTGCTGATATTCAGTCTGTCCCTGCCCTGTGTCAGTGGGAAGCCATTCCTCATTGTCCTGTCCCTCCATCCCTTGACCAAAGTCCTTCTCCAGCTCTCTTGGAGCCCCTTCAGGCACTGGAAGGCTGCAATAAAATCACCATGGAATGATGTGTCCAAAGCACTTGTTTGTGGTCTTGAAGAGCTGGGAGTGCTCTGCTCTGACAAATGCCTGTGCAGCTGGTTTGAAGCGAAGTGTGGCAGAAAGTCTGCTGAGGATCAGGACTGGGCCGCCCAGATGAGCTGGGTGCTGTGGAGGGGAGGTCARAGAAGCCCTGGGCCACCGCCCGGAGGTTTGTGCTGGCCAGGCAGCCCCAGGCAGCGCACAGCTGGGCTGGAGCACCTGAGGGTCACCTCTCCCGGTGCTGAGGTTACGATGGCATTCCCTGATTTGCTTTGCTGTAATCCCGTTTCCAGGCTCCAGCACTGCGACTCAGAAACCTTTATGAGGAGCTTCACTTCATAAATCKTGGCCTTGTTTTACTTATAAGCCTGTCTGGTATCAGAGGATAAAGCCAGCAGGAGAAATGCATGACCTGGGGGCAGCATGGATGGAGTGAAACAAGATGTCCGGGCTTGATAGAGCCTGCAGGGATGGGGGCTGGCCAGGCTGCAGGGACTTAACTTGGGAAAGCATTTCCTGTGGATCTCTGCTTGGGGATCTCTCCTGCAGGATCCCAGTACCTCCAAGGCTGCTTGCAGAGTGCCTCTGCAGGTGTCTGAGCACGGGGTCCATGCCTCCAGCCTTCGTATGCACCTTGTGACACCTTTGTGGTAAATGGGAGCAGGCCTGCGGCTCTCTGGGCATTGCTCTGGGAGAGAAAGTGAGCTGGGGATGTTATATTTTCATTGCCTGGGGAGCAGCACCAATATTTTGATTGCCTTGATTTGGGGAATGGCTGGGGGCAAGGCATTGATCAGCCAGTGCTGAGAGGTGGGAAGGAGGTGCCAGCTCCCCCAAGCTGGCTGCTGGCATGGGGCACTGAGGGGTTGCATCAGGCAGAGCAGAGCAGAGCAGCCCCACCAGGGACAGTTTCCACCCGTGGAAATAGCTGCAAATGCATGGATGGGAAAATGCATTCCCCAGGCAGAGCCTGGAGCTGCCCTGTCCATGCCTTGTCCGCTCCCTGGAAGTGTTTAAGGCCAAGCTGGACAGGACTTGGAGCAGTCTGCTCTGGTGGAAGGTCCTTGCCCATGGCAGGTGTTGAATGGAGATGGTTTTTAAAGTCCTTTCCAGCCRAGGCCGTGCTGTGATTTGATGAAGCTTGGAGAAAGCTGCACTCCTGCCTGCCCTGCAGGGGATGGGTGGTCCCACAGGCTCTGGAAGGGTAAACTCAGGCTGGCTGTGATGCTGTGTGGAAATCCCTTGACACAGACTCACAGGAGGGCAGTGGGGCTGCCCTGGGCTGGAGGGGACAGAGTGCCCAGYGCCTCCAGGACTCGTCCCCATCCCCTGTCACCTTTGGTGAACCTCTGAGAGCCTGGACAGCTGCAGAGCAGTCGGGAGCAGGGCAGGCACAAGGAAGGTGCTAATTAGGATGTTGGCAGCATTAGCAGGGGTTGGTGTCTGGCTGCTGGGAGGTGTTGAAGAGGCAGCGTGRGCTCTGCTCCGTGTCACGCTCAGTACAAAGCTCAGGGCAGCAGGCTGCTCACAAGTCTGCAGTGGGGCAAGGCCAGCTCGGGCCTGATGGAGCCATCCAGGGGTAGGTGGGTGCTGCTTTGAGCCCACATGGGGCAGCTGGGTGGGAGTCTGACGTGGCTTTGTCCTGGGGCTGCTGGGGGCATCCCCAGTGATGGGGAGCTGCTTCCTCCATGTGCTGTGCTGCTGGTGCAGAGACAGCCCTGATACACCTGCTTTTAACCTCTTTTTGGCTCCTCAGCTTTCTTTTTCCATGGCTGTAGGTGAAATAGAGAGTAGACGAGCTGCTCACATTGCTTTTGGAGTTTTTTAAATCTGATGTCAAACTTATGCCATCACATTGAATAGCTGCCATAAGATTTGGTGTGACTGACACCTGTTCTGGCTTCAGAGCAGCAGAGCAGCAGCTTTTGATTCTAACAAATCCTCTGGAAATGCTGAGTTTACTGTCAGCTGCTCCCATGTCTTGCCTGCTCCCTGTTCCCAGCTTTGGCAAAACCTGGCATCACTCAGGAGGTTGCTGATGCTCTGAGCAGTGGCTGGGGAGATCTCTGGAGCTCCAGTGGTTTATGGTTTGTGGGACAGGCAGAAGGTACAGGCACATGCAGATGAGGTGTTGCCGGGCTGGTCCCTCTGGGCTGCTGGGCAGGTGGCTGTCCCCATGTGGCAGGACATGGCTCGTGGGTGTGCCCATGGAAGGAAAACGGGCACAAGCCCAAAGCTGAGCCAGCCAACTCGACCGTTGCGGCATTCCCTTTCATCCCCGGCTGTTCCGGGAGCCCATCCTTCCTTATCTGGGGGTTGGGGGTGAAGTTCAGTCTTTCCAGGCTGGGTCCCACAGTGCTGCTTTGCTTCTCCCAGTTTCTGTTGGTCCCTGCATAAGAAAAGGTGGGGCTGCAGGGAAGAGAGCTGAATTTTGGACTGGGAGCTAAGGGATGTGTCAGGGGCCACTGCCAGGGGCTGTGGTAGGTTTGGGACCAACACGAGGGACCAGTGAAGCCCAGACATCCCTGTGGTGTCTTGGATGGGATGGCAGGGGCTGCCCATTGGGTTTTGTGCTGGGGGAGACCAAGCAGGTCATCCTCCAGCAGAAACCTTGCCCTGTAATTTGGGTGGCCTAAATATGACCTGAGCTCCTGCTTGTGGGTGCTGAGCCCTTAGAAACCTGACCTGGTGTTTTACTGTGTTTGGGAGGTCCTCAGTGTGTGGGCTACACAGAGAAAAGGGAAAGAAAAGGGATTTGTGAGGTCAGCCCTGGGTGTGTCATCCACCAGTCCTGAACTGCTCAGTGGCCAGAGGGGTGGAGAAGGGCTCAGCCCTCCATTGGTCTTCTGGGGGTGCCAGCAGGTGGTGGAGCTGTGGTGACATGCCCATCCCATGTGTCACCATCAAGGTGCCCATTTCCCTGGTGGCATGTCAGGGTCTGTGCTGGAAGAGGAGCCCTGTGAGTGCACAGGCTCAGGTGATGCACCTGAACATGCTCTGGAATCTCCTTCCCTTTAGTGGCAGGAAYGTGCCCAGGAAAATAAAACTGCTGCCCAAGTCCCATCTGAGAGAAAAAGCCTGGGGAGAACACATTCCTCTCCTGGCTGCTGTGGTGGGGATGCTCAGTGAGGGCTTCTGAGGTGCTGGTGGTTTTTGTTCAGTGCAGAAGTCACTGGTCAGCTGTTGTGCTTGGCATGCTCCAGAGCTGTCACTCCTGAGAGGGCTGTGGGCTGACATGGGTGGTGAGAGCCCACCTAGGGTGGGTGTGTGGTGGCCRTGAGGGAGACAATGCATCATTCCAGGGAGGTGTCATGAGGGTGAGCAGACAAACTGATGGATGAGTCAACAGACCCAAAAAATAGAAATAAGAAAAAGGCAAACCTGGCTTCTTTTCCAATTCTATAAAAATAAAACGAAACAAACTTCGTGTTCACATTGTCTGAAGAAATCCCACCCACCAGCAGCACTGGGGAGACCCTGCTGGTCCAACATCAAGCGATCACACTCTGATGATGCACATCCCCTGTGCTGTCCTCATCAATGTGTTACAGCTCTGCCCTTGCTCCAGCCCCCCAGGCTCTTTTCATCTACGAAGAGGGTCTGGAGCAGGGCCTGGCTTTGCTACCCCTGCCTGTCCTGCAGCACGGAGTTGGTGTCACCCTGTGCCAAGCCTGGGCTGGGATTTCCCACCCTTCCAATCTCCCCACCTGCCAGTCTTTGTTTCCCTCTCAGACAGTTAAATTTGCACACCCTTTGGGTGGTTTGGCCTGGGTGGGCTTGGTTTCCTGGGTCAATGTCTGCTGGAACGTTTGGATGTCCTCTCCCAGGGAGGACTTTGCCCGTGCTGGGGACTGCAACCTTAGCTACAGCCATGGAGCTGGTAGAGACAGCGGGTGATCCACAGCTTGGAACATCTCAGTTTAGTGAGGCTGGCTCAAAATCAAGTGTTTTAACGAAGCAGGAAATGTTGCTGTGGGATTTCTCCAGTGTTTTTGGAGGCTGGTGGAGGGCTCTGTGCTCATCCTGGGGCTGCTTTGGGAGAGGAAGACATTGAAGCTTACTGCTGAGTGCGTGGTTTTGTTGCATCTCCCGCACCCAGACCAAGTCCTGCAGGGGTGGTTACCCTTTGCCCTGCTCTGGGCTGCAGCCAGAGTAAATATTCACTAGAGATGTTTTGTTTTGGTGTCTCAGGCTCACGAGGCCAGTGGAGGTGCGAGYGGGGATCCCCAAAGCGGGGCTTGCCAGCCTTTAGTACTTGGAGTATATGTCTGCTGCCTGTTTGCAGGGCTCTGCTGGGGATGAGACATGGCTGGTCTCCATGGTTTTATGTGGCATGGGACTGTGCCAGCACACAGCTGAACCCTCACAGAGCAGCATAAAAAATGTTGTAGTTGGGATTAGGTTACCCATCCTTCCTATAAAAGACTCTATAAACAGTCCATCAAGCCCCAGCATTCCTGTGTTGGCTGTGAGGTCCTTCACACTTAATGGCTCTGACATTTGCTTTGACTAAACCTTTTTTGGGGGGAGGCAGTGATATAAAGCAGCCCCCAAAGAATGGGTTTTTGCTTGCTTTAGTGGGGGAACCCAACTGGGCTGGCTTGGCAGAGGCAGTGTTGGATGTCAGAGGATCTGGCTGGGGAGGCTGCCCTGAAGGCAGTGACAACAGCAGCTCCTCCCTCCCTGTCACTGAGGCACTGAGGGCTTTCTCTGTGGGATTTGCTCTTTACTGGGRTGTCTGAGAATTTTCCCTTATCTTGGGGCAGGCAGGGACCTGGGACTCCCTCTCCCATCTCCCAACACACTTCAGACCAGTCTTATCTCTGCTGCAGCTGAGTAATGCTCCAGAGTTAAAGCTTCCCAATCCTTCTGAAAAACCTAAAGCTCAGTCTGGGGACCAAGCAGTCTCTTTTTAGCTTCAGGTGTGTTCCCACCTTCACCTTCCTCACCATGCCCTTCATGTGCGATGCCAGCCATGGAAGGGCTCCTAGTTTAACACCATCCACAGGACTTTCTTGATGTGCTTTTGAGTTTTGTTCATCCTTTGGGGAACCAAAGGGGCAGGGAATGGCTGGATACCCAGGTGGGAGACTCAGGTGGTGCTGAGGGTGTTCCTTATCTTGGTTGCTGCACTGTTGAGGCAGGTGTGCACACCTTGGTCATTCCTTGGGGCTGGTGATGCGTGGGCTAATGTAGATAGGTGCTCCTGCCTGGGACAGTCATCTCTCTCCTGGAAACCTTAAAGCCATAGTTGTGCTCCTGCTCTCCCAGCAGTCTAGGGAAGGAAGAGCCCCAACCCTGCTGGCTGCCAGGAGGTCCCAGCTGYGGTGGCAGTGCTGTGGGTGACACCTGCCTGCTTGGAAAGGGACTGAAGCCACGCGGTTGTTCGTGCACAGCGAGCATCTGTGGGGTGGGCACTGCATCCGTGCTGTGGTGCCAGAGCTGGGCACCAGGAGCTGTCCCTGATCAGTGCCACTGTGTCGCTGGGACCATCTGGAGCTTTTCCTGCCTGCCTGGTGCTTACATCTGTTGAGCCACACCAGCTCCAGGGCAGTTGCTGGAGGAGATCAGGCTTTCCAGTGCTTTTCACTGCTGAGTTTAATTCATTTTAAGGTTTTTACCCCCCTAAATTTTCTTTGAAGATGATTTGAACAATTTCATCATTATCACAAAAATGGGATTTCTAATGTAAGCTGGAAGCAACCCCCCCCCAGAATCTTGCTGAGGGCAGTTCAGCTCACCTGCCTGGCTGGTCTTGATCATCAGCCTGTCCTCAGAGGCCCTTTTCTCTCTGTTGCTGTCTGGAGAAAATTAACAACTGCATTAAAGTGGGAGCATTATTTTTTCATATGGTGAATGCCAAAGAAGGTGAATCCCATATCCTTCACTTGAGATTGCTCTGCAAAGCTGCAAGGGCATTACCCACCTGAGCAGTGGGTTCCTTCATCCCTCTCCATCATGCTGACTAAGGCAGAAGTGAATCCTGGGCTGGTTCCTGTGGAGCCCACCAAGGTCCAGCGCTGGGAACTCTTGCTTGGAACGGGCCACCTAATCAGTTCTTAACGCCTTTTGTAGCATGTTTTTTGATCTGGAGTGCAGGCAGTGACTGGCACAGGGGCTCTGTTCCCCAGGCTGCCCTCACATCTCCTGATTCCAGCACTCAAGACACTCCCCTGCCTCATACATAGCTCCTCTCACCAATCAGACTTGTAATCTCAGTGAAGAATGAAATCAGATTTGTTTGACAAGACCTGTTTCTTGTAGAAGTATGTTGACTGGTGCTAATTATACTCCTGTTCTTTAATTCTTTATGATTGGAATTACATCAGCTTTTTCATTATTTCCCCAGAAGTGATTTCAAACCGAGCGAGACCTTGAGTGCCTGCCATTCCCTCACGTTGTAATCCTGGTGCATCCACTAGACATGATCCCTCTGCTCTGAGATGCCCTGCATTAGCATCCTCAAGGACTTCCCAGCTTTCTTCTTCTCCAGGCATCCCCTCATGGGCGCTTGCTTCTTAATCTTTGGAGTCTCTTGGGTCTGCCACTGTGAAATGTGTTGGATTTTCTTAGTTCTCTCTCTTTTTTGTGCTTTAACCCCAGCTGGCAGCTCATCYCCACACAGACACAGTACACAGATAGCATTCCCTGGCACAGGCTGCCCAGGGCAGTGGTGTAGTCACCATGCCTGGAAGTGCTCAAAGGCGTGTGCATGTGGCGCTTGGGGACATGGGTTAGTGGGGAACTTGGCAGTACTGGATTAGTGGTTGGAGTCAATGATCTTGGAGGGCTTTTCCAACCCTGGTGATTTTCTGATTCCTTAGTCTATGGGCCATCCCTGTAAAGTGTCCATAAAATGTCCACAATTGTCCAGAAGATGTCCAGTGAGTTTGTGAGGTCTATGACTTTGTGCTCTGTCTGTTGTGATGGTCACTCGGACAGGAGAGGTGACAGAGAGAATGCTGGTACTCTCTGGAAACAGTGCTGGAAAGAGCTACCCAGGTTTATTCCACTGCCCAGTTACTCCTGCAAACTTTGACCAGTACAGGAACCGGGCTGTGAAGTTTTCTTCTGTTTTTCTCCCAGTTTGATAGTGGCTTGTCCAAGAATTTGATTTTTCATGTCTGTTGTGGAAGTGTCACACAGGAATTTGATGTGGTCATGGTTTCTTGGGCTTGTTTATGGAAGTGTCATCACTGAAATGGCCAGAAATGAAGATAAACGATGGCTGGGGCTTCTCCCACCTCCACAAGGCCACTGTCTGTGGAGAAAACAGCTGAGTTGTTTGGGCACCATGTGGCCCCGTTGCATCTGTTCCAAAGTCCCAGTTATTTGCTAAATGCTTGCAAACGTGTGTGATTTTTAAGGAATTGCAGCCAGACGTTCCCTGGCTCGTTAGTTATGTATGAGCTAAGGAATCCTGGGTACTCCGGGGAGGAAGCAGCCCTGTCCTCTGGAGGGCTGTGGAATAACATCCCACTTTCCTAATAAAGACACAAACTGGCTGACCATGGCCACCCTTCACACTCCAGGAACTGCAGTGGGGGAAGCTCTGACTGTGCCTGGRGTAAAAAAAACCTGTTAATCACACTGGGAGTGGAGCAGGGCTTGAGTCAGTGACAGCACCTCCAGCCCTGGGCTGTCTCAGTGCTTTTCTCTATGTTTCTATGAATTTTAACATCTTTACTTAGCATTTTTTCTATGTGCTGAAAAGAACATCATCATAACTTTTTCTTGTCTTCAGACGTGGGTTTTCCAGAGGTTTCTTTTATTCACTTCCTGCCAGTCACAATAAAATATGGATTGTGCTTATTCTCCTTCCATTTCTCATGCATTGCCTTTTGTGTGTGTGGTTGCTACAAACATTTTGTTCCTCTGAGGCTGGTTTTGGTTGAAGTTGTTGTTTTCCTAGATTGCCTAAAAAATATTTTAAACTTTTGTTGGAGAATCATAGAATGGTTTGGCTTGGAAGGGACCTTTAAGATATAGTCCCAAACCCCTCTGGTTTCCATTTGTACTTTTGCTCCTGTTTCCTGGTTGACTCTGATTGTAAATTTGATGAGCTTTTGGAAACTGATACATTTGGATGAAGAGGCGAAGCCGTTTCAGGTTTGGCCTGTTCTCCCTTTGGCCCACACACACTGAGGTCATCAGTGCTGAGGCAGCTCCTGCTTCCAGTCCAGTGATTCAGCCCCCATTCTGTGTCATTAGGAGGTCCAGAATTGGAGACCTCAGGGTCTTTGATGCACTCTGTGCATTAGAATTAYGTAATGAGCCTGTCCTCACTGCTGGCAGGGTGTGATCCAGTGGAGCAGTGACAGATATTGACAGGCACCAGGGTCTCYGGGCAGGGCAGAGGCAGTAAAGTGGTGCTGAGAGCTGGGTCACGGGCGCTGTGTCATCACATGTTGGCTTTCCATCACGTGTGTCACTGYGTGTTGTGACAGGCACGTCCTGAGCAGGTCTGTGATTTATATTGGTGCAGTGAGGACTCAGCTGAACCTCTGTGAATTGAGGGGTCTTCTCCAGCATCCTCTCCTACTGAATTTCCCAATTCATGGAATCACAGAATCACTGAGGTTGGAAAAGCCCTCCAGATCACCAGACTCAATCACTGGTGCAGCTCTGCCATGTTCACCACTAACCCATGTGTCCTAGTGCCACATCCGTGTGGTTTTTGAACACTTCTGGGGTGGTGACTCCACCACTGCCCTGGGCAGCCTGTGCCAATGTGTGATCACCCTTTCCAGAAAGAAATTCTCCCAATACCCAACCTGACCTTCCCCCAGCTCAGCCTCAGGCCATTCCCTTTCGTCCTGTCCCTGTTCCCTGGGAGCAGAGCCCAACTCCCCCTGGCTGTCCCTTCCTGTCAGGGTTGTGCAGAGCCAGAAGGTCCCTCCTGAGCCACCTTTTCTCCAGGCTGAGCCCCTTCCCAGCTCCCTCAGCTGCTCCAAGCCTGCAGTGTAGAGCAGTCCCAGCTGATGGATTGATGTGGCAGTGGTGGCGTGGATCCCATCCTTTGCAGGGAGCTGGAGGACACATGGTGTGGGGAGGTGGCAGTGCAGCCTGTGGCGGCTTGGGTCAGGCATGCTGGCCACCCTGCACTCACCTCTCCTGGCTCTCACCATCCTCCTCCTCAGGAGCCCTGCTCACATTTCCTGCTGAAATGCAGAGGGGAGTCCAGGACTTCCTCAGCCTCGGRTGAGGCACAGTATCAGGTGAGCTAACAGGATGTTTTAGGACTGAGGTAAGACCACTGATGGTGGATTTGAGAGGACATGCAATGGCCTTTGTCAACAGGAGTCATGTCCTGCTGGAGAAGGACCCACTGCCCTGGCAAAACCAGCCTTCACCTGTGAAGGTGGCACCTGCCAGATATTTGCAGGTGTCTCTTGCTTTTGGGCTGTGCAAGCCCTGCTGCCTCAAAGCATTGCTGCTGTTTAAGGAGGGAGAGTCCTTTTGGCACCACTGGAGGGTGGCTGAGCCTCTGGATTTTCGGGATGGAATGTCAAGGCACAGACTTGCTTGTGTCCCTGAGCCTGGTGTTAGTCCAGAGAGCCCCTGCTTCCCTCCTGCCTTGCTGGCTTAATGTGTCTGCTGGGTTTTTGCTCCAAAACACAATAAAGAGGAAGCAATGCTTTTTTTTCCCCCACCAAAGTTCTGATACTCAGCAGATGAACATCCTGGATTAGGCTGAGGAGAGGTGTTGTTAGTGGCTTGTGGGAGCTCCTGCATCCTCAGGTGGCTCATGTGGAGATGTGTAGGAATGATGTTCCCAGGCCTTCCTGGGGGCAGAATGTAGAGCTGCAGTTGTAGTTCCATTTGCCAGAAAAAGGGAGCACTGGATGTTTGAATGAGATCGTGGCTGGGATCATTATGTAGCAGTGATTTGGGGTCCTGCTGTGTCTCACCTTCTAGAAGAACAAGATTTGTCAGCTCCATCTGTGATCAGAGCAGATGTCCAGCTCTGGTTCCCTGTCCCCAAGGTCCCCCTGCCCCAGCTGTAGCAGTGATCAAGGTGATGTGGATTTGGGAAGCCAGTTCCTGGAAACCTCCAGTGCTGGAGATCCCCCAGGTCCCTGGTGGCCAGACTCAGGGCTGGACAGCCTTCCTGGGGAAGCTGTGTCCTAAGTGGTCAGTTAATATCCAACTTGAACATCCCAGGTCACGATTTATATTTTAGAACAGTCTCTTGTGGGTCAAGATGTCCACCCTGGAGTGACTTGCTGTTCTCATTTTATAGGATGAGTCACTGTTCCTGTTTTATGGGATGAGATCCCTTCTACGTAGCTGAGTGTGGGTGAGGGCTGTGTTTTCCCTTCRTTACTTACAGCTTTTTCCTTTATGAAATTGCATCTCTCTAGGAATGACCATGTTAAGGGTTTAAACCACGATTTTGGTTTTCATTCTACCCCAGGTGCTGATGGTACACAAATAATTTTGCCTGATGGTGCCAATCCCATCTGACCATGGATCCCCATTGCCCCAGGGATCCTGTCCCCAAAGGCTGGGGAAAGAAGCACATGGGAGGAGGTGGGAAAGGAGCTAATCCATAGGTTTATTTGTCTGTAAGGCATGGCTCACAACCTTTCTGTGTGCACAAACTGGAAATGTCTGCACACAKCCAGAATGCTGCTCTAAACACTGGAGGCATCAGAGGTTCTGTTCACAAGGGCATGGAGTGACAGGACAAGGGGGAATGGCTTCCCATTGCCAGAAGGAAGGATTAGGTTGGATATTGGGAAGAAACTCTTCAGTGTGAACGTGGGGAGGCCCTGGCACAGATTTCCCAGAGCAGCTGTGGCTGCCCCTGGATCCCTGAAAGTGTCCAAGGTCAGGCTGGACAGGGCTTGGAGCAGCCTGGGACAGTGGAARGGGTCCCTGCTGGTAGCAGGGGGTGAAACAAGATGAGCTAAAGGTTCCTCCTAACCCAAATGATTCTGGGATTCTATGATTCTTTTTCCTTGGAGCAGTGCAAGGAAATCCTATCCAGCTTCCAAAATCTCCTGACTCAGATGGGGGTGATTATTTGCAGGTAGCAGAGCTGCCTCCTCCCACATTCCAAAGCATCTCACACATGGAGGATGCAGCTGTGAATGATGCCCAGGTGTGGGAGCAGGTCCATCCCGGATCTGGGAATGCTCTCCCATCCCTGCTCCCACCTGCTCCCTCCCCTTTGGCCACAGCAGGGTCTTTAACAGGCGTTTCCTTGTGAATTCAGAAGGATTGCAGGCTGTGAAATACAAATGATTCGTACTAAAGGCTGTGTAATGGATTCCACTTGCAGCCTTTGGTGACTGTGTGTTTCTAATAAAAGCCTCTGGAGTGAGGGGGGCTCCCAGCTGGCAGGGTCAGGGTGCTGGGGAGGCTGGGCCCAGCCTGCCTGGTCCCCTCCAGGCTCTGAGGCACCTGGGCTGTCCCCTGTGAGGTGGAGCTGCTGCCTTGGAAACAGCTCTGGAAACCCACAGGGTTCTGAACCAAGGGGAAAAATAAATTCACAGGAGTGCTCTCCTAGGGGGGCTGTACTTTCTCTGTGCTGCCAGTGGAGATGTGGGCTTCACAGTATCATGGAATTTCCTGAGCTGGAAGGGATGCCCAAGAACATTGAGTACAACTCCTGGCCCTGCTTAGGACACCCCAGCAATTCCTACCCTGTGCCTGGAGCTCTGGCAGCCTTGGGGCTGTGCCCATTCCCTGGGGAGCCTGGGCAGTGCCCCAGAACGCTCTGGGGGAAGAACCTTTTCCTGATACCCAACCTACACCTCCCTGACACAGCCTCAGGCATTCCCTCGGGTTCAGATGTGGGGTTTGGGGGAACAGGGCGGCACCAGGACGTGTTCTGCATCATCATGGGACACACAGCTGCCCTGAGGATACAGCTGCAGCTCAGGCTGGCCTAAGGAAGGGGATTCCATGGAGATGTGGGATGCACAGGGCTTCAGCCTGGAGAAAAGCACGTGGGCAGCACCTGGTGCTTTCAAACCAGGGAACAGATGAGTCACCAGCCCAAGAGCTGTTGCAGAGGTAAGCAGGGGATTCACACCTTTAATGTGCAGTTCCACAGCATTAGGAGTTAGGAGGGGTTCCCRCCGTGCTCCAGCAGGAGATGGATTTACAGGTGTGTCCTGGAGGGGCTTAAAATTGGCTGGTCAGAGGAAAATACTCCAAGTGGGAGATGTCCATCTGCAGCAAGTGCCCGTGTTGGGAGAGCAGTAAAGGCTCAGGGGTGGATTGGTTACACCTGAGGGAGTTTGGCACATCAGGGAACAGAAGTGGGTCTGAGGATGGCCACCCTGTGTCTGGGAACGCAGTGTGGTCCTCAGCTATGGGGCATAACCAGGACAACCAGGAGATCTCTGGCTCTGGAAACACCTTGGAAATGGGATTCTCCTGGAGTGAAAGAGTTGATCAGGTCCTTGACTGGTGAGCCAGGACATACCTGCATGTTCTGTCCTTGTGATACTGAGGCCAGCCCTGGGGGCCTCTGGATCTGCTTCTGGTGTCCACAGCCAAAGGAGAATCAAAAATAAAAATAAACCAGTTTAATGGTCATGACTCAAGGTGTGGAATCCTGCCCATTGTTGTCCTTATTCAGGAGACTGAGGAGTGTCTGCTGGTAGCAGCCTGGAGGAAGGACTATTAATGGGGAAGCTCTGTTTAATTAGACAGGGCAGGACTCTGTGGCTTGGAAGCTGGACTAATTCATCCTGGTAGAGGAGCATATTTTTAATAACGTGTCTAATTAACTGTACAGCAGATCACCCAGGGGTGGAGTTGATTCACTATTGCTCAAATCTGTAGATCAAAGGTGCCTGATTTCTCATAAACTGGTTTTGACCCCCGGGGCTCTTCCCTCTGGCTAATGCTCCTCCATCTCCAGCCATCCCAGGCACGTTCTCTGCCATGGGCAGGGACACCTTCCACCAGACCAGGGTGCTCCAAGCCCTGTCCAACCTGGCCTTGAGTACTTCAAGTGGAAGGCTGGAGATACCTGGACCCAAGCTGCTGATCTGGGTTGTCCTTTTGTCATCTTCCAACCACGTGGATCCTGGCTGCTATGGAATCACTGACACTTCCCTGTGCTGCTCCTGGTCCCTCCCCATGGGCACAAACTGAGGCTGGGGCTTTCCATGCTGGGAATTTTAACAGCAGTATTGGCTGCTTCCTTCTGAAAATTCACCCTTGCCTGAATAACCGTGGGGAAATCCTTGGCAGGGTTGGAGCAGATGTTTCCCCTCCCCCGTGTGACCTCGGGATCCAKGGAGCTGGGAACTGGCCTTTGTTCCGCTGTCCTTGTGGCTGCTGCTGGCCAGGACAGCCAGACCTGCTGCCAGCAGCTCCTGCCACAGGGGTTTGGGACCTGCTGCCCCTGCCTGGGTGGGTCAGTGCCTGCTGCTTCCCTGCCCTGTAGCACAGAGGGGACAGAGCTGTTTAGTTCATGTTGTCTGGGGATGCTCAGGGTAGTGTTTTTCGGGGTCTGATGTTTCTCTGCTCTGCAGGGAGCAGGAACATCTTGGTTTTGGGGAGGCTGGCCAAAGCAAGTGCTTTCCTCAGCACTGAGTGGCAAATTGCCAGCCTTGTGCCATCCCTGTAGGGAATGCTGGGGGGCTGTGCTTGCAGGCAGCACCTGCTCAGCTCCATCCCAGGTCTCCCTCGCAGTACCCACCTGGCTGGCGGTGGCAGAACTCTTTGGGTGTCCCCTCCTGTCGCCTGTGTTTCCGTAGTGCAACATTTTGCTTTGGGAACTTTGTCGCAAGAGTGACCTTGAGCAAATCCATGATGTCTGCAGGCAAAAAGTTACCAGGGATGGAAGGCACCAGAGGTCTGATGGTCTTGTTTGACACCCTCCCAGCTGCTCTGTGCTGGAGGCCAGCTGGCTCTGCAGAGCCATCCCAGCTGACTCCTGCAGGGATGCTCCCCCAGCCTCCACCTCTCCCATTGCTCCAGGGCTTCTTTCCCAGGCTCAGGGTGAGGGCTTTGCTCCCTGCACACCGTCCCTGGGATCAGTCCCCGCCTGGGGACATCATGGCATGGGGACAGTGTGGAGCTGAGCTTGGCACTGCCATGTTGTGATACAGGGAGTGTTATAATGTGTGCTCTGCTGGGGGTGGGACAGCTTAAAGGCTTCACCAAGTTCCTTGAATCAGAGAATCCCAGCATGATTTGTACTGGATGGAATATTAAAGCTCATCTCATTCCACTCCCTTGCCATGGGAAGGGACACCAGAACTACATTAAGAGTTAATTATTTTCTCTGAGCAAAGTAAACAAAGGCTCAGCCAAGGGATTTTTCTCCATCTATAAATCCTGGGCAGTGTGAGAGGGTGGAGGGGGCCAGCAGCCCAGAGCATCCCACTGGCCCTGGCGCCTCTGTTCTCCAGGCAGGATAAATCAGGAGGCAGGGAGGAGTGCTGCATCCCCTGCAGGAGGGAGGGCTGCTGCTCCTGGATCAAGGAGGTGTTTTTCACCCATGAACATGTTTTCCACTGCCCAGGCTGCTGCAGTGCCATGGTGTGCAGACACAGAGTCCCAGAATGGTTTGTATTGGAAGGGACCTTAAAGCTCATCCAGTCCCACCCCGTGCCATGGGCAGGGACACCTTCCACTGTCCCAGGGTGCTCCAAGCCCTGTCCACTCCTGTCCTCCAGTGGCCTTGGACGCTGCCGGGGACCCAGGGGCCACCACAGCTTCTCTGGGCACCCTGTGCCAGGGCCTGCCCACCCTCCCAGGGGAGAATCCCTTYTCAGTATCTAATTAAATCAATCCTTCTGGCAGGGCAGGGACTGGCTGGCAGCCCCTTCTCTGCCTGCCAAGCACATGGGCTTTGGGGAGCCTTGCCCTGTGCATCTGGGGCTGTGTTATGGCAAGAGCCACCTCCTGGAGGCCTGGCAGCACTGGCAGCCCCTGTCAGCACCCTGCCCTGGGCACTGCTGACCAGAGGGTCACATCTGGGCTGTGGTGGCACTGCAGCTTCTGGGTTCTCCTTGGCACTGGTGGCTCATCGGTGTTYTTGGGATGTGCTGTGGTGCCAGTGATGCCCATGCAGGGAGCTGAGTGCAGCCTCCTGCTCTGCCTGGTCTTGAGTACATCAGTGTGGCCGCTCAGCCCAGGCTGCACATTATTCCTGCCACAAATGCCCTGTGCATCCCTGTGCTCCAGCATCACTGACAGCAGTGCAGGGTGCTGGGGGTTCCCACAGCTTGGCCCCCAGGGCTGGCTCAGCAGCAGCAGGACCTGTAGGATGCTCCCAGGGGCTCCATGTCCTAGAAGCAGGGGAGAGGATGGGGGTGCTGAGGTGCCAGAGGACTSAGTGTGGTGCTGGGAGATGGGAGAAAAGCAGTTTTATTTCTCCCTGAGATTGCTTTTATTGCTCCCTGAGACTTGGGTGCATCCCTGGGTACTCAAGCGCTTCCCACAGGTCTCAGTCTGTCCCTGAGCAGTGGATGGGGCATCAGCCCTGGAGAGATCCCTTCCATCACACCTGTGGGGTTCAGGAATCACCAGGAGTGCAGCAGCAAGGGGAGGATAAACTTGCTGCTCCCTCGCGTGTTTTCCTCCTGCAGACATTGATTTGTAAAGGCTGTTTCATGCTGAGTAGGGAATTTGGGTGTTGGGGCATTCACTGCACAGCACTTTTCACCTGATTTCCCATGTCAAGGCTGATGTCAGGTAATGTCTTGGTCACCCTGTAGACTAAATTTTGGAAGTGTGGTACTTTTATGAGGCTCAGGCAGCAAACACTAAATTCTGTAAAGCTGTTAGAGGTTGTCTGGGAATCCTTTGCATCCTCAGAAGATGCAGGGATGCTCTGTCTTGGCAGAGTGGGGAGGGAGCAGTGATGCAACTGGAGGATCCTTCCAGGGTCCCCAGGATGCATCCATGCAGAGAGTACTGGGGGTTTGGGGTGCCAGGGACAGGTTGCAGACACAGCCTGGCTCAAGGACACATCACAGCAGGAGCTGCAGGTGCTGGGTGTGTCCTGTGGTGGTATTTCAGTGTCCTGTGCTGGCAGTGCCCAGTGGTGCTGGTGGTGCCAAGGGCACAGGGTGCTCCAGGCTCACTGATCCACGGCCTGTTCCAGCCAGGCACTGCCAGGGGCTCTGTGCCTCAGTTCCACTGGCAGCCTCTGCAGAAGAGCAGTCTCTCCTGCTGGCACAGATGAACCGTTTACCCGCAGTGAGAAAAGGCAGTGAAAGAGGGACCTTCTGCACTGAGGAATGAAAGAGGGACAGACAGTGGCCCTGCTCTGTCCTTCCCCACCTGGGCTCCTGCCCATAGGACACTCCTGATGGCCTGCCCTTGCTATCCTGTGTCTGTGCTATTGTGGGTTGCCCCAGCCGTGCAGAGGAGTCACAGATTCATGGCTACATCTGATACCTCTGCTGTCTTATCCTCAGAGCTTGTTCAGGGTGGGGGGTCCATTGCTGCACCTCCACAAAGCACTGGAGATGCAGAGCAGGCAGGTTCCAGTGCAGCCTGCAGGATGTGAACCACCTGGATTTTGGCCTGCAGAGCTCTGAGCACTGGACCTGCCCTCCCTGATGCTCGTTCTGCTGACCTGTGTCCTGCCTAATGCCCTGGTCATCTCTCTGGTTTTAGCTGCCAGTGTGTTGGCTGAGTTGTCTGGGTGTCTGCTGTGTCTTTCACAGAGCTGTTGGGCTGTTTCTCCTCCCAGGATTTGGTGATCATTCCTGGGGGACCAGGATGGATTCTGCAGCAGTGCTTGTAGAGCCACCATGGCCTCTCTGCAGGCAGCACTTGGTGCTTTAGGATCCTTCTGGTCCAGAAGGGTTTGCTGAGCAGCTGGATGTGTCCACATCACTTGGCAGCAAGTCCTTGAGGCACTGGGGCTTCATCCCAGAGCTCCCCCAGAGCCCCAGCTGCACCCAAGTTTTGTGGTGGAGATGGGGCTGAACCCAGACCCCCGAGCTCCTTTTCACAAAACCATTCCCCATCCTGGGAGTGCCCTGTCCTTGCTTGATGCCTGGCACCAGGTGTTGGAAGAGGGGAGAGGGCAGCTCTTGGTCCTGGGCTGTCCTTGCCCTGCAGGTCTGTGAGAGCAAATGGTTGTTCTGGGGCTGATGTGATCAGGAAACAACTCCAGAATTGCTGTCCTGACTCCACCATCTCACAGCCCTTGCTCCTGGGTGGGGCAGGGTGGGCAGCTGCCTGGGGCAGGGGGGTGCTGCCAGCCAGGGGTCTCAGGTGGGTCTGTCTCTGGCATCTCCTGGGTGCTGTAGGGCTGCTCATCCTTCCTGGCTGTGCCCTTGTTTTGCTTGGGGTGTCTGTGTTTGCTGCCTTCACACTTGAGCATCCCCATGGACTCGCCTTTCCACGGCTCTGGTTGTGTTTGATTTTGGCGTATTTAAAATTTCGGGGTTTTCCCTCCTTTCTGTCTCCTGGCAGTCAGTTTTTTCATTGATACATCCTTTTGCAACTGTCTGCATCTTAGAGCTGCTAATTCGCTGCTGCCAACTTCCCCTGGGTTTAATTTATACAATATGTTTATTTTTACTGCAATTTTTTCCTTTTATTCCAAGCCAAGATAATTTTGAACTCAAGACGCCTTCTTTTATGATCGCAGATTTATGAGATTTTGGCAAAGCCGCCATAAGCTGTAATTACTCTTCATTGTTTTTGTTTACATTTCCCCCCTGATCAATTTTTGCTAATAATCCCTTTCAACTTGTGGAAATTGCCCTTTTTCCACCTCCGGGTGTGTTTCTTTTGATGCATGCAGAAATCCCTTCCCAGAGCCGTGGAACCGGCTCAGGGCTGTCTGTACCTGCACGAGAGCTCCTCCTCTGCTCACAGGGAGCTTTGCTCACATCCATTGTTCTCCCAGGGGAATGAGGCTCCACAGGCCCTGGGCTCTCCAGGACTCCATCCGAGCAGCAGCCTGGACCCCGTGTGTCCTCTCCTCCAGCTCCCAGAGCTGCACAGCTGCTTCACAAGCTGCTGCCACCTTGGCCAGGCTGGCCTGCAGAGCTGCAGCTCCCTCCCAGAGGGGACATTCCCCACTCCTGTGCACCCCTGGTCCCCCAGCTCCTTGCTGCAGCCCCTGGGGGTGGTGGCAGAGAGACTTCTCTCTCCTTGTGGTCCCGCAGCCCATCTCCTGCCTGCTCCAGAGCTGCTCTTCCAGTGGAAGGCGATGGATGGATGGATGGATGGATGGATGGATGGATGGATGGATGGATGGATG
>JACDOX010000238.1:687448-705672 GCA_014549065.1 Cardinalis cardinalis
GATGGATGGATGGATGGATGGATGGATGGATGGGGGTAGGAGGGAGGGAGGGATGCAGCACATCTCTTGCCCAAGCAGGATCACCAGCACAGTGGCACCCACCAGTAGAACATCCTTCAGTTCAACCCACTGCTTTTGAGGGTGAATGAGTGTGTAGAGGAGAGGAGGGAAGCCTTCTCCATGGTGAGGTGTTGAAGATGGGGTTTTCCCAAGGAAGGAAACATTTACCTTTGACTAAAATTCCCACCACCTGCAGCTGCTGGCTCCTCTGGCACTTTATCTGCCGTGGTGGGGTTGGAGGGGATGCCGAGTTTGCATTCCTAGAGAAACCCTGCAGATAGAAAAGGATGGCAGTGGGGAGATGCTTTGGCCTTGGGCGGGACTGGAGGGAGGCCAAGCTCCTTGAAGGTGTTTTGGGCTTTCCTGCATCTATCCTGGAGAGAGGCTTACCCCAGCCAGGAGCCTGAACTGAAGCCATCTGCTGCCCAGAGGATCCCTTCCGTGCTTGACAAAAGGCAGCAGCTCCTCCCAAGCCATTCCTGCTTGGAACTGCCAACCAGAAGCACGTTTCCAGCTTGCCAGTAGCCACAGGCAGAATAGGAATGTCAGGTAGATCCAGAGAGCCAGTGTGTGTGACAGAGGGCATCCTTGCTCACCCCCTGCTCGGGTTTGGGGGGGGGTGCACAAGGGCCTTGGCTCTGCATGGCACCAGCAGTGCCAGAGGGGCAGGAGCATCCACAGGCTCTGGTGTTTGGGTGCCTGGGTTAATGTAGCACAAGCCCAGAGGCGTTTGATGCTTGCTGTTTGCTGGGGAACCCTAATSCTGGGTCCCTGGTGCAGGTGTAGCCTGATGCCTGTGGCACTGCCTGTCCCTGCCTGTCCCTGCACTGCCATCCCCTCCCCACAGCCATCCTGGGCTCTGACATGCTCTTCTTGCAGGGGTGCCTGGAGTCAGGGATATTTGGAGCAGCTGGCTGGGCTGCAGGCCGGGGCTGGCTCAGGTGTGGGGACAGCAGTGCTGGCAGCAGCTGTGGGCATCCCTCTGCTCTGGGATGCCTGCTGCTGCTCTGCAGAGACCCGGTCACAGAGGAAGTTGCCCAGGCCAGTCTGGGAAGCTTGGCTGCACCAGGGACTCATCCTGCTCTTTAATTCTTCTTCACTGGCCTCTGGTCCTGCTTCCCCCCCCGGTGGCTCTGGGTGGCCCGGGCAGGGCTGTGGGGCRCAGCTGTGTGTCACTGCAGGGCGGTGGGGCTGTGGCTGCAGCTTTGGCTGCTTGGAGATAACATCTTTCCCTGTAAATGTTATTATCCTGTATATGTTTGGGCCAGGGAGAGAGGGGGGTCACCATCTGTGTTTTCCAATAAAAGCAAATTAAAATTGAAGCCCATTAAGGATAGCTCAGTTGGATTCTGAGCAGGACTCTGGAGCGTGCTGGGAGCAAGTTGCTTGCAGCCTGTGCCACCAAGCAGGGTGACAAAACCTCATTTAGTRTCAGCAGTGCTGGGGGGTGGCGCTGGCTGTGCTCACTGTCCTCACTGTGGGTGGGGGTGGCCCCAAGGAAAAGAGGGACAGAGCTGGTCACAAAGCCATGCCCTGGGTTTGTGTCACCCTTCCTGGTCYCCTCCATGCTCTTCACATCAGATGATGGGCAGGGCTTAGTGAGGAAAAGGATGATGTTGTCCAAGAGCCGAGCATGTGCTCCTTACCCAGTGATGCTCTGCAGCCTCCAGGCTTCTTGCTGCATCCCAGATTTCCTGAGGCCACCTGTGCCTGGGAACACAGGACAGTGGATCTGGGAATACAGGATGCTGTGTCTGGGATACAGGAGTGTGGCTGTGGGTATCAAAGGGGGCTGGGCAGTGCTGCCCTGCACCCTGGGCATTGCACCTGTCCCAGTGGCTGCAGGGCACCGTGGTGGGAGCAGGTTATTGGGTTGCACAGCAGCTCTTTGCCGGGATGCTGCAGCCAGGAGCTGCACGTGGCGCCTGCTCCTGCACGCCAGTGACAGCGTCTGTGTGTTTGGGCACTAGTGGGGACACCCCTGTCCATCCCCCATGGGGTGGCTGTGCCACACTCAGCTGGACCAGAGCACTACATGGTGGAGCTTTGGGGTTGGGGCACCTTTAGAAGGAGCTTCTGGGCATGAGACTCCAACCTCCCAGAGCACCCGTGTGTCCAACCTCAAGAGAGGAAGAGAGACCTGGAGGCTCTCAGAAGGAACATGGCCCTGTTCTGTCCTCCTGGAAAAAGGCTTACTGGGGAATGTAGTCTCTGCTGGGCCTGGATGAGACTGGRTGCAACAGTTTACCTTGGGACTCTGTCCCTCAGGGTATCTCCCAACCCATGGGGTCAGTGCCACCACAGAGAGCCATCAGCAGTGACAGTAGCAGTGGCTGTTAAACGTCTTCATCTGTGTCTCCTCTGTGTGGCTCCTGCATTCCCAGCAGCAGCAGGAGGGCCTCTGCTTGCTGGCATTTGGCATCTGCGTTGTCTCCTCCCAGCAGCCTGCCCTTGCCTGAACTCAGACCACCTACAAGTCCCAGCTCCTTTCGGTACAGATGCTGCCAGTGGGTCCCTGGTGCTGCTGGAGCAGCTTCCCAGAGAGCTCTGGTGGGCTTTTCCTGTTTCTGCTGGCCTGTGGAGCAGCTGGTGTGGGGAAACTGGGACAGACAGGATGAATCTGCAGCCGTGAGTGGGATAATGTGGCAGCTGGATGGAGAGTGGTCCTGCCTCACATCCAGCCTCACCTGCTTCTTCAGCAGGGGCTGAGAGGTCACAAAATCAGAATTCCCTTCTGAGACCTGGAGCTCTCATTCTCCTTGCAGGCAGGCAGGTGAGAGTGACAGTCCTGGATGGGTCACCGAGTGCTTGGAAAGCAGGACACGTGCTGGGGTGACCTGCAGGACCCTGTGGGCTGTTGAGTTTGGCTTCTCCTTGCTTTGAGCTTTCCAGCAGGGGAGCACCCTGCAGGGCAGTGCTTGCACAGCCAGGCCTTCACAGGGAGAGGAGGAGCTGGGAAGAGGGTCTGGAAGCTGCTGGATTTGGGCTGTGGCCATGCTCAGCCCTGGCTCCTGGCTCACCCTGTGGCATTGCCAAGGCCCCCGTGCCAGGTGCAGCTCTGCCCCAAGCCCAGCTTTCCGTATTTTCTGGTCTAGCAAGGCTGGGAGCTAAAGACCAGTGGTTTCTTTCTGCACAGCAATATCAGCCCTGGGTTTGGTCCCCTGAGAATGGTCCAGACAAGGTGTGTGCAGTCAGAGTAAGGGAGGGATTTTGGTGGGRATGGGAAAGCATAGCCCAGCTGATGGTGTTTCCCTCATGGAGATACAGGGGGAGTTCCACCTGGGATTGCTGAAATGCTGTGCCAAGGGCAGGGCATTGGGGCCATCCCCTTGTTTGACACCAGTCCTGACCCCTTGTGTCTCATCAGCTGAGCACCACCCAGTAACTGGGTGAGAGTGACCCAGCAGGTTCTGCTGAGCCCCACCAGCTTCCATCCCCTGCTCCCCTGCTGGCTCTGGGGCTGGCTCCTGCCTCACAGGGTTTGCAGGAGCGGTGACTGATGTCCTGGGCAACTGAGGAGCCAGGTAGGCTCCATGACTCCCCCAGGCTGAGGACATCTTTCCCCTGCCAGTGCTGTGTGGTATCTCTGGGGTCAGCTCTCCCTGCTCCATGGGCTACCAGCCTGGATCCTGTTTGACTGGTCAGAGGCACTCTGCACAATGGAGATGATGGACATCATCCTAATCCTTAGGTCTCTGAGTCTGGCCGGACCTAGTTTTCCAGGGAAGGGCACTGAATGAGCAGGCACCTCAGTGCTGGGTTCCCAGCACCGGGAGCACCGGCATGACCCGCTGGGCCTGACCTCGGGCTGCCCTTTGGGGGGAGTGGGGCGTGTCAGGGTCCCCATCCCAGCTCAGTCAAGCTCCCCATTTCTCTCYCCATCAATCAGTGTCCCCCTTGGAGTGTGAGTGGATCCCTGAGTGCAGTATCTCAAGGATCCTGTACCGCTGCTCACAATGCAGGGAGCTGTTCCCGCGCCAGGGCTCGGCCGGGGGGGGGATTGGGTTTCAGCTCGTTCCGCTGGCCCCCGGCCAGGCAAAGCAAAGCTCAGGGCTGCAGGGAAGGGCCACTGGCTTTGCTCAGCCCCTCTCAGCTCACGCTGGCAAAAATATCATGATCAGGCTCCAGTAAAGCACAGGAGGCAGAGAGGGGCCTTTCAACGTGGGGAAGGGTAGAGATCTGTGCTGAGGGCTCCTGGGGCAGGGACAGACGGGTTTCTCATTAGCCACCCCCTGCCCCGGGATGTGGGGGCTGTGCCTGAGGCCAGGGTGGGTACATGGTTCCTGATGCACATGTTCCTGCATGGAGGAGCTGACCTGTGGTGTCTSCAGTGCAGATCCTGGTCTTGCTCCCCTTGCCTGGGCTCTAACACTGTGTGTCCCTCCAGGCTGGAGCTGATGAAGTGTTTTAGGTGGGCTTCCAGGTCACGTAAGGGACATGGTGACAAGGATAATCTCCCACTGTCTCTGTCTTAGGATGACTTTGCTCCCAGCCCATCAGAGTGAGCTGGAAGCTTCTTTCCTSCTTTGCACATCCAGCACTGGCCACAGCTGATGTTGTCATGGGTTCACAAGAAGCTTGCTCCCTGTGTTGATAATGTTGGACCAGGATTACAGTCCTGGCAAATGTCCTACCCTGAGAGAGGAGCTTTCGTGAGGAGTGAAAGGGGAAGGGAAGAAGTTGTGGGTGGAAAAATGAGGGTGGAGGCTCCAGCTATCTGTGGGGCTATTTATTTGCCCAGCTGTTTCTTTATGTGGGTGAGTGTGGAGCCTGTGAATGTGAAGCATTTGCCAGGACTTCTGAGAAGCTCAGGTCCGGATACTCCAAATTGGTCTGAATTGGCAAAACTCCATGCAAGTTATTTTTCCGGATGGAGAGAAGTGTGTCTGCAACATGCACAGCTCTTCTGTTAATCCCTTCCACCTCCAGCCTCTGCCCCTGTCCCTTGGTCCTGCCACCCTCCATCTCCACTCCTGGCCAGCCCATCCTGCTGCCACCAGGACCCAGCATGATCCCAGACTTGTCCTTCCCTCCCAGTTCTGTCCACCAGTCTCATTCCTGATCTGGCCAGATGGGAAAAGCTGCTGCAGCTGAGAACCCCACACTCATCTCACTTGTGGCTGTGCAGCAGGAAGACCATGTGGAAGCACAGGAACCCCCACCCAGCATTGTCACAGCAGGTCCTTTGCACAATGCTGTCTTAGCACGGCTTCGAGCGTCTGGAACTGGTGGGGTGGGGGTGATGGTGTGGCTGGAGATGCCAAGTGTCCCTCCAGAGCCACGGCGTGCTCTCAGAGCAGGCAGCAGTGCTGGGGACAGCCCCCAGTGCTGGGGGAGGCTGCTCAGAGAAAACATCTCCAAAGTGAGAAGCACGGGCACTGGTCCCCGGGTGTCCCGTGGGGAGCAGCGCGGTTCCCYGTGGGAAACAGGCCAGAGCTGTGTCTGCTGGTGTGGAGCAGCTGCAGATTTATTTAGAATGCCGTGGGCAGCATGTGGAGCTGCAGATAAACACACGGGAGGGGAGAACAGAAGCAACAACATTGAGGAGACGCTGCTGTGCAGGGAGCGCTGCACTGAGCTGCAGCTATCGCAGCCACCAGCGGTGGGCCAGGGGCCAGGCTCCCACCYCTGCCACTCCCACATGGCTTTGCTCCATGGCCTGGGTGCCACGGGGATCTTCATGAGGCTGCCAAGGCATCAGCCTCTCACCCTGTTACCTGATGCTGCCAAACCAGCAGGATGGCACCATGAAAGTGGCTGTGACAGTGAGTGAAGTTGCCAAGGTGGTGGTCAAGGCATTAGCAGTTGGCCTTGGGGTTGCCCATGGTGGACTTGGTCTGTGGTTTTTGTCCCCAGCACAGGAACTGGTCCTGTTATGTGCCCGTGGGCTTGTATGAGCATGGAGCAGCCCCAGGTGCAGGGCAGGAGCAGCCCCAGGTAGGAGCAGGGCAGCTGCTGGGGGCGATATGGCTGTGGCAGCCCACCATGGCCACCCTGGGCACAAAGCAGCAGGGCCAGGGCAGCCCAGTGGAAACTGCAGGTGGAGGAGCTGCCTCAGTAGATGATGGGTTCCCATGCCTTGGGGCTTATCACGCTTTGTGTGGAGCTCACATCTGTGGCAGAACTTTGTCCAAATGATGTCCCTGGGCCTGGAGTCAYCTGTCACTCAGAAGTGTCCATGAGCATCTGGAACAGGCTGCCCAGAGAGGTTGCCCAGAATTCTCATCCCTGGAAGTGTCGAAGGCCAGGTTGGGCAGGGCTTGGAGCAACCTGGGATAGTGGCAGGTGTCCCTGCCCGTGGTAGGGGATGGAATGAGATGAGCTTTAACGTCCCATTCAAACCAAACTCTTCTGGAATTCTGTGATTCATCCAAGATCCTCATAGAGCTGCTGATGTCGTTGCAAAGCCTCTCTTGGTGATTTTTGAGCAGTCTTGGGATTTCAAAGAGGTCCCAGCTGACTGGAAGTCAGCAAACATTGTCCTAATTTTCAAGAAGGGCAAGAAGGAGGACTCTAGAAACTACAGGCCTATCAGTTTCACTTCATTGCCTGGTCAAATCAATGGAGAGCATTATTCTGAGAAGTATTGAAAAACACCTGGAGGACAACACAGTCATTGGTCACAGCCAGCACGGCTTCATGAGGGAAAGCCCTGCTTATCAAACCTCATTTCCTTCTCTGACAGGGTAAACCCGCCCAGTTGATCAAGGGAAGCCAGGAGATGGAATCTTTTTTGATTTCAGCTAAGCTTTTGGTACTGTCTCTCACAGGATCCTTCTGGACAACCTGTCCAGCCCCCAGCTGGATAAACACGTCATGTGACAGGTGAGAGACTGGCTCACAGGTCAGGCACAACAGGTGACAGTGGCTGGGGTGGCATCAGACTGGTGACCTGTCGCTGCAGGGCTTTGTCATTGCCCTGCGCTCTTCAGCATCCGATGACTTGGACCCAGGACTGGAAGGAATATGAGGCAAATTCACAGAAGATAAAAAACTGGGAAGAGCTGTTGCCTCCCTCAAAGGCAGGGAGGCCCTGCAGAGAGATCTCAACAAAACAGAGGACTGGGCCATCAACAACCATGTGAAGTTCAACAAGAGAAAGTGCCAGATTCTTCAGTGGGGATGGGGCAGCCCTGGATGTGTGGGTGGACCAGGCAACAAGAGGCTGGAGAGCAGCTGCAGGAAGGGACCTGGGGTCCTGGTCAGTGGCCAGCTGGATCTGAGTCAGCAGTGCCCTGGCAGCCAGGAGGGCCACCCGTGTCCTGGGGGACATCAGGGAGAGCATGGCCAGCCAGGCAAGGGAGGGGATTGTCCTGCTGTGCTCWGCASTGGGGCAGCCTCACCTCGAGTGCTGGAGCAGATTTGGGCACCACAATATTAAAARGACATGAAGCAATTAGAGAACATCCAATCCAAAGGAGGCCGTGAGGATGGGGAATGGTCTGGAAGGAAAGCCWTATCAGGAGATGCTGAGGGCGCTTTGGTCAGCCTGGAGGAGACTGGAAGAGACCTCATTAGGCTCTTCAACATCCTCCTGAAGGGCAGCAGAGAAGCAGGTACCAATCTCTTCACTCTGGTGAGCAGTGATAGGACTTGAGGAAATGTCTGGAGCTAAGTCAGAGGAGGTTTAGGTTGTACATTAGAAGAAGGATTTTCAGCCAGAGGTTGGTTGGGCACTGAACAGGCTCCCCGGGACAGTGGTCACAAGCCTGTCTGAGTTCAAGGAGCRTTCTGACAACACTCTGAGGCACAGGCTGGGGGTGTTGGGGTTCCCTGTACAAGGCCAGGAGTTGGATTCCATGATCCTTGTGGGTCCCTTCCAGCTCAGCCTRTTCTATGATTCTGTAATTCTAGGTTGGACAGGGCCTGGAGCAGCCTGGGACAGTGGAAGGTGCTCCTGCCCATGCAGCTGGATGAGCTTTAAGATCCCTCCCAGACCATTCTGTGGGTTTCATGGTTCTGATTCACATCCCCTTGTGCTGACCCTGCAGGGTCACCGTGCTTCACAGGGACCAGTTATTCCCAATTTTCTATGATTCAGGTGCTCTCTGCTCAGTGTAGCCCCGTCTCCAAAAGGATCTCAGCCTGGGCAGCAGCTTGGTGCAAAAACTGCCCCAGAAGGGGCACACTGGAGTGTTAGAGCTGTGTGTGATGGGGACCACAGCCCTGGAACCCCCTGCACTGTGAGGGGTGATAAACAGGAGCCTCAAACAGGAACCTGGTTTAGGGAGGAAGAAGAAGGAAGCTGAGCTAATTTAGCTGTCTTGGAGATGGATCATTTGCCACCCGTGAGCGYCACAAGAGAGAAGGATTTTGGACTGCAGAGTCTTTGTAAAAGGAAAAGGAAATCCAATAGCTGGCAGCTAAATGGTGTAAATCCAGACTAAAATTAATGGAATATCTGGTGTTTTTTATGGGAAGATAATTTGCCATTGGAAAAACTTGCTTAAAAGCTGCAGATTTCTTCTTCTCCTTCTCTCTGGACCAGCCAAGTAGATGCAGAGCTCCAAGGGGATCCTTCAGCTGAGGATAAGGGGGTGAGAGCAGTGGTGTACTGAGCATGACATTTCCACTGCACCGAGTTTTCATTAMATAAAAGGCTTTTAAAAATGCAAAATGCTTCAAAATATGAACTTTATTTGGGCAATTATTTGCAATGACTTAGAATATATCTTGTTTTCCATYTTAGTCACTGCTATTAATGTACTTACTATGCACCACCGTCATTGATAGTTAAGATAAAGTAACAAATTCAGGGGGTTTTTTAAGCTTCTTGCTAGCACTGTGTGAAAAATGTTGTTTTCATTTCAGATCAAACGCCACTGGTGTTTTAATGAAAAAGCAAGATCCTCTGATAAAGTAAACACTATTATTGGCCTATGTAAACAAATACTCAGTTTAAAAAGAAATTTTGTAAATCTGACCCACAACATTTTGGGATTAGCTGTTTTCCAGAATTCTTCTTAGTGGGAAAAATTGAAAAGAACTACTTTTTGCTTTTTACTCTTGGAATAAAACCAAATTTCGAAATCCTGGTTTCCTGTGAACTGGAAACCGCTGGCTGGAACCAGGAGTAATGAACAAGCCACAGTCTGAGGAGGATTTACTGCCAGGAGTAGGTGCAGGGAGCACAGTGCTGCCCAGGCACTTTTTGGGGTGCCAGTGGGGAACAGGAGGTCACATGTGTGGAGCAGTTGTCACCTCTGCATCCCAGCCTGGTGCTTCAGTGATGGATTTGCTCAAGGCTGAGCTTTTCTTCCTTTGTTTTTGTTCAATGGAGTGAAAGTGGAGAAGGTGGAGATGCTCTTGGGGGGTTTGTGGCAGTGTGCTTGTTTTTCTGGACAGCAGAAGGACATGGTTACACCCAGTAACTCTCCATTCCCATTCTGGGACCACCCCTGGCAGTGTCCAAAGCCAGGTTGGATGGGGCTTGTATAACCTGAGATAGTGGGAGGTGTCCCTGCCCATGGYAGGAGGCTGGGACTGGATGGTCTTGAAGGTCCCTCCCAACCCCAACCATTCTGGGACTCCTGGTGTGTATGGGATGCACACTTCCCAGCTTCCCTGCAAGTGCACTGGGCATCCCCAGGGCATGTGCTGAAATCAAGGGCAGATTCACATTGTCCCTGCAGAGCAGAGGGACAGAATTTTCCCTCTGGGCATGACCATGGTCTCAGCACAGAATCACTGGCTGTGTGCTGCCCTGTGCAGTGTGTCCCACCACATTCCCCTCATGTCCAGMCTTGGTGTTTTTAGGCCTTTGGGCAGAATTTCTAAACTGCATTTCCTAAACTCAGGAATATTGCCCTATTATCTTAACTGTCAGCCTTGGGTGTGGTGCAGAAAAATCCCTGTGTTGCCATGAGCATGTGGCTGCAGACCTGGAGGAACAGAGAGTTACCCAGACTCTGGAAGCCACTCATGGAAGTGTCCAAAAAAGACTTTTGAGCTCTCCCTAAGAAGTGTTAAAGTGAGTAGATGTGGTTATTAGAGACATGGTTCAGTGCAGAGCATGGCAGTGCTGCAGTAATGGTTGCACTCAGTGATGTTAGCTGGCTTTTTGAACCATGATTCCAAGTGTCTGTCCCATTTATTTCTGCTGGGGCTGGCTGGCACGTTCACCTGCTCATGTTGGCCCAGGTATTGGGGTGCCATAACCTGAGCAGCCCTCAGTGCCATCAGTGCAGTTAAACCAGCCTACAGCTGTTTGGGATGAAAAGAACTCCAGAGCTGGAAGCATCATGAGCTGCAGGAAGGGCGAGGAGGCTTTGCTGTTGCCTGGCTTAGGAGGACTTGTCTGTGCTGGTCRGTGGTAGCATCACCTGACCTATTTCAACACAAATCATCTGGAAAACCAGCTTTAACAGCGGTTTAATTTTTTAGTACTTTTAAGTCCTAAAAGTGCTGTTCCTCCCCACATCCTACTGCATCTCAGAGGATTCTCCCTACTGTGCAAAGTGCTGAGAAAAAAAATGTCCTGCTTTTGGCAAAGGAAACTAGAAGGTGATGGAGGATCCCTGCTCAGGCTGCTCCTCATATGCAGCGGTAGAACTGGGCTGGGGGTACCTGGATTTAGGAGTGAGAGGAGGAAAATCCAGCTTGGCTGATGGATGGAAGAGTCCCCATTCATAGCAGGAGACATCACCTGTGCTGGGCACCTTGAGGTCCTGCCTTAAACACTAGGGTCAGTTTTGGGCCCCGAATGAAAGTTAAGACATTGAGGGGCTGGAGCATTTCCATAGAAGGTAATGGAGCTGGGAAAGTGTCTGGAGCACCAGGAGAGGCTGAGGGAGCTGGGAAAGGGGCTCAGCCTGGAGAAAAGGAGGGTCAGGGGGGGACCTTGTGTCTCTGCACAACTCCTGCCAGGAGGGGACAGCCAGGTGGGGATTGCGCTCTGCTCCCAAGGAGCAAGAGACAGAACAAGAGGAAACAGCCTCAAGCTGTGCCAGGGGAGGTTTAGATTGGATATTAGGGAAAGTTCCTTAATGGGAAGGATGGTCAGGCATTGGCCCAGGGCAGTTGTGAAATCACCATCCCTGGAGATGTTAAAAAAATGTGTGGATGTGGCACTTGTGAACAAGTAGTTCACAAGCGGTTTAATGTGATGAACACATTATTTAATGATGAACATTGTTTGGTGCTGGGATGATGGTTGCACTTGATGATCTTGGAAGTCAGTTCCAACCTTAACATTTTTTGATTCCATGATTCTGCATGGGGGTCAGGGAGCAGTGGGCAGTGAGTGGGGAGCAGTTGAGTGGAGGGGGACCAGTGCCTGGGTCCACTGGCTGAGATGTGGCCAAAAGGCTCAGTGTGGGATGGGCTCCAGCCCTGCAGCCCTGGGCTAGCTCCTCTCCACCTTTTTCCCTGTCTCCATCTTCAGTCCATTCATCAACAGCCGGTGACTCCTTGTTTCCCCTTCCTTCCGCAGAGACCCTGATGGACTCCACCACGGCGACAGCAGAGCTGGGCTGGACGGTGCATCCTCCCTCAGGGGTAAGGCATCACCTGGCGGGGACCTGGAGCTGCTCTGGGGTCTCTTCTGCACATGAATGTGGCAGGCCTGGCCCAGGAAAAGTCAGGCACTGATGCAAAGTGCCTTGGCCATGAAGAAAGAGCACAGTTGAGGTTTCCAGTAGTTTTCTAGGAGATGATACTCCAAAAAATTCCCCGGTGTTGGTGGGATGTATTTCCCACCCCAAAGAGTCACACAGTGTGGTGCTAGAGGAATCACAGTCTCCATAGAGCTGGCATACAGCCACCTAAAAATGAGGAGAGGAAGAAATAATATGCCAAGGCCACCATCATTTGTCCCCAGTGTCTCAGTTGTTATTCCATTGCCTGTCACTTGTAGCAGGATGAGGGCATTAGGCTCAGGTCCTGAAAGGACTGGCATCCCACAGAGAGATGTTTGCTGGCTCAGCAGAACTACCTGTCTTCTTTACCAGGGCCAGGTGTACCCTGAAACATGTTCAAAGACCACCCTGAAGAAACTCCTTTAAAGAAGAGCTTGGGCAAGGCAGTGCATCAGGTTCATCTCCCAGAGGGTGCAGGCACTGCCCAGGCTCCCAGGGAATGGTCCCAGCCCCAGGGCTGCCAGAGCTCCAGGAGCCTTTGGACAATGCTCCCAGGGATGCACAGGGTGGGGTTGTTGGGGTGTCTGGGCAGGGCCAGGAGTTGGACTCAATGATTCCTGTGGGTCCCTCCCAACTCAGAGCATTCTGTGACTCTGTGATTTCTGCACCCTTCCACTCATGGGAGAAAACCAGAGTGGAGCCACCTCTGTGTCCCACGTGGGGCATCAAGGTGCTTCAGAGCATCCTGCCCACCTCTGGCTGTGGTAACCAGCAGCAGCCACAGTGTCCAGCCCCCCAGACCTGCCCTCTTGCACTTGGGGGGCCCAATCCAGCCTGGCCAAAGCCTGGAGATGCTTCCATGCCCGTGCATGGCAGTGGTGGCTCAGGCTCCGTCCTGCCTTCCATCCACCCTCTGCAGGGGCTGGATGAAGACGTTTCTGTGGCCTTCACCCCCAGGCTGACAGCATGCCCCCGATCTGAGCCGACTTGGCAGAAGAAAAGAAAGAGCCCAGAACAGCCTTGTCTGGGAGATTAAACCGAGCCGTGCAGCGTGGCCGCGGTGCCGCGCCAGGCACGGGCGCTGCCCATCACCATGAGAAAGGGCAGAGCTGCCCGGCCCCGCCGGTGCCCGCCGAGGGGGATGACGGGCGCACAATGCAGGGGAGAAGAGGTCAAGTCTCTTTCTCTCGTGGCCCAGCCTTTCTTGTTTGCGATGTTTCCATATGTGAAGCACGACCTGCTCCTGCTCCCCAGCCCGGCCGTAATGAGGCCGGGGCCTGCTGGAAGCCTCTCCCCGGGTTATTGTGCTGCTGCCTTCCTTTGAGCTCCTGGCATGTTAATTAGAGAGCCAAGAGAAAGGGAGAGGCTTCTAATTAAGCGTTGAGGAAGMGCAGGGGCTGGTGCACGGGGGTGACTTTCTCTCCCATCTGGGAAAAGGGAAGTCTGGAGCCAGCACTCGCTGTGGCAGGGATGTGGGAGGATGCTGGGGGTGCCGAGCCTGGCCCCCAGGGTGCTCCCAGGCCCCCCATCAGGGTGGAGATGCCCATCTGGACAGTGCCATGCAGTCCCAGTGGTTGGTGGGGTCGACTCCTGTCTCCAGCTCTGAGCGGGGCCCTGAGGGGGGGTATGGGCACATCATGTCCTGCTCTGCGTTCATCATGGGTGATGGTTCTGTGGTGCCTTCATGGCCTCATGTCCACAGGCAGGACAAGGCAGTGCGTCCCACTCAGAGGTGGCTGGTCAGGGTGGATGCAGCCAGCATCACCTGGAAGASAGAAGCTGCCGTGTGCTCCTTTTTGAGGATTATTACAGACCCCAAAGCCCAAACAGTTGCTTTATGCCTGGCTCTGAAACTCTTGTGCCATTCATATAGGTCCCCAAGCCCTGTCTCCATCTCCTGTTCATCCCAAGCCCTGGAGACCCTCATTCCACCATGTGCTGCTCCTGCCTGACCGAGGCTGAGCTTTCTGGGCTCATGTCCTTACCCTTCCTAGGGGCTGGGCAGGTGTGGGTGGGGGGGTCCCTTGGTCTTGGTAGCTGCCAAGGTGGGTGTCTGGAGTGGTCCAGGTGAAGGAGAGCCACATCAGAGGCAGGGCAAGGGAAGGAATTGCTTCCACATGCTTTGTCCTTGATTCCCTCGCTCCCCTCCCAACCTGCCCTGAAAAGCAGGGAGATCCTACAATTTTCCACTAACACACCAAATTTATTTCTGGAAAACAAAGCAAATGCTCCGGCTGTGTTTTGTGAGGATGCTCTTCTTGTCCCCCAGCCCTGGCAGCAGATTTACAGCTACTGCCAATCTGAAGTGGTTGGAGCTGTTGGGGATCTTCGCTGACAGCCTTCTGTTGGGCTGTGAGCCTTGATGTGCAAGGAGCTCTGTCTCCCATCTCCTGAGCCTCTTTCCCCAGTCCTGGGTGCCCTTCTTAGGCCATTTACAACCCGAGGGGCTGGGGATGCTCTGCTCCTGCAGGATTTTCCCTGRATTTGGTCCTGGCACTGGTGCTGGATCTGAGCTGTGCTGCTGCCCTGCCCTGGGTGTTGTGATCCTGCATCCAGGGCAGGGTTTTGCTTGGGGTGTAACATCCATGGGAAACAGTTCGGCTTCCACTTGAGCAGTTTTCTGAACAAATTCAGAAGGAGCAGTTCCAGCTGGCTGGGACTGTGTCACACGCCAGCAGGATTCTGGTCCCTGTTGCCAGCATCACACAGGTGCCCTGGGTGGGGATGGGACTGCAGGGAGATGCTCTGCACTCTGGCAGGGGCTGGGCAGGAGGAGATGCTCTGTGAGCTGAGGGTTCTCCTCCCACAAAGACCCTTCCCTGCTGGTGCTCCCCGCAGAGGAGCAGTGGCCAGTTACAGGCTGCAGCTCATGCCCTGCATCCCCCTCTGAAATGTCCCCATCCTACACAGAATGGAGACAACAAGCTCTGGAGGATTTGGGAAAAAACAGCCTGGGAAAAGGGCAGAGAGCTGGAGAAGGCCAGATGATGTCACAGCAGCCCTAAGCTCTGTGGGGACCCAAGGGGACAGCTGGAGCTCTGTCAAGTGGGTTTAGATTGGATGTTAGGAAGAGGTTCTTCCCCCAGAGGGTGCAGGCACTGCCCAGGCTCCCCAGGGAATGGGCACAGCCCCAAGGCTGCCAGAGCTCCAGGGGGGTTTGGACACCACTCTCAAGCACAGGGTGGGATTGTTGGGGTGGCTGTACAGGGCCATGAGGTTGACTTGATGATCCTTGTGGGTCCTTTCCTGCTCAGGATGTTCTCTGTAACTCTACAGAGCTTCCTCCAGAGCTAGCAGAGTCAATCAGCTGGGGAGAGCTGGGCAGAGCTTCCCATGGGGAAATCTGTCAGCTCAGGGCTGTCTTGCTGAGAAGGACGTTGCTGTCATGGCACAGCTCATAGGCATGTCTGTGTCCCATAGATCCAGTTCAGGACAGCTGGGGTTGGGACCTGAGCACACCTGCTGGAGGAGCCCCAGAGCATTTGACTGTCAAAGGGGCAGGGATGAGGGCTCCAGTGGGACTTACCCAGCACCWCCCTTTTTGGGAACACAGCAGGATKGGACATGGTCCCATCCTGCCCCTGGGAAAAGGCACTGGCTGCAGCCAGGCAGGAGGTTTCATGGCTTATGAGGAAGCAGGTCCTGTTGCCATGTCTGTAACCATAGTGGCACTGGTAGCAATCCCTGTGCTAAAGGCACTGTGTTCCTTTGCCAGAGGTACAACAGTGCAGCTCTGCCATGGGCACAGTCCCTATTAAAACCATTTCTGCAGAGCAGTGGCCTTGCTGTCCCTCCAGCAGCAGAGAGGCTTGACCCTGAATCCTGGCAWGGAGCATGGTGCTAGTGGCAGCAAGGTGGCCTGAGGGGCCCCTTTGTCTGCACAGTGTGGAGCCTGCCTGGGGCACGGTGTGGGTCAAACCCTGCCCAGGTACAGGGCACCTGCAGGGGGATGCTGGGAGGAGGTGCTGGGCACTCTGGGACAGCCTGTGGGATGGGGTGGGCACAGAGAGGGGCAGCTGGGGCTGGCAGAGCCTATGTGGCACATCGTGGCGATGGGAAGAGGTGAGCAGGGTGGGGAGCGCCTGTTCAGAGCAGCCCCTGACTGTGTGTGTCCTGCCCGCAGTGGGAAGAGGTGAGTGGGTACGATGAGAACATGAACACCATCCGCACCTACCAGGTGTGCAACGTCTTTGAGTCCAGCCAGAACAACTGGCTCCGCACCAAGTACATCCGCAGGCGAGGAGCACACCGCATCCACGTGGAGATGAAATTCTCTGTCCGGGACTGCAGCAGCATCCCAAATGTCCCAGGCTCCTGTAAGGAGACTTTTAACCTGTACTATTTCGAGTCAGACTTGGACTCGGCTACCAAGACTTTTCCTAACTGGATGGAGAATCCTTGGATGAAGGTGGACACGATTGCTGCTGACGAGAGCTTCTCACAGGTGGACTTAGGTGGACGGGTGATGAAGATCAACACTGAGGTGCGCAGTTTTGGGCCCGTCTCCAAGAACGGTTTCTACCTGGCCTTTCAGGACTATGGGGGCTGCATGTCCCTGATTGCCGTTCGTGTCTTCTACCGCAAATGTCCCCGTGTGATCCAGAACGGGGCCGTCTTCCAAGAAACCCTGTCAGGAGCAGAGAGCACCTCGCTGGTGGCAGCCAGGGGCACGTGCATTGCCAATGCTGAGGAGGTGGACGTGCCCATCAAGCTGTACTGCAATGGTGATGGCGAATGGCTGGTGCCCATYGGCCGCTGCATGTGCCGGGCTGGCTACGAGTCCGTGGAGAATGGGACCATCTGCAGAGGTAACCACGGGCTCTCCTCTGCTGGGGGAACTCGGGATTTGCGTCTGGGATCTGCATGAACCGTCTGGGAGGCGTCCCTTGGGCAGGGGTGGCAGAGGGGCATGTGTGGAGGCTGACTCCTTCCCCAGCTGCTCACTTCCTGCCCCAGGCTCATTTGTCCATTGCAGAGGTCGTCCATGACCTCCGGGTCCCCAGAGCCACTGGGTTCAGGGCTGGCACCTGTTGCTGCTGCCATCCATGCTCTCCAGGTTTTGGAGGCACACACGTGTGGTGCATGTCACCAATCTGCAGTTGCCTCCCAAAATACTGGGGCTGTTAGGCTGTTGGTTTTGCTGGGTGCTTTGGCATGGGCTGAATCTCTTCTTGGATGAGGGGAGTGGGAATGCAGTGTCCCAAAAGGGTGCAGTGGGAGGAAGCAAGTTGTCTACAGTGTTTTCCTGGTGAGGTGCAAGTGGGCCAGGGCAGGACATGGTCATGGTCTGTTCAGAGCTACCTGGCCCCTGTGCTCCTCAACAGCCAGAGGTTTCCTGCCCTATAAATGTTCTGCCTCTATAGATGTTCTCCTCCCCCATAGATGTTCAAAGCAGACTCCATGCGTGCCTGCTGTGCTCAGCTGAGCACCTTGGAGCCAACCTGGTCCCAGGCCAGCAAGAGGCTCAGCACCCCCTTCCCTGAGCTGAGGTCTGTGGCCCTGTCCGGTCATACATGGGCTCAGGAAGGTTGAGAAAGGAGCTCCTGGGGTTGCTGGGAGGGAGGTGGGGACCCCAGAGGTGTGTGATGGGCACCTGCAGCTGTGCCATGCACGGAGCAAACCACAGAGTTTGGCAAACAGGATCTTTTTCCCCTGTCCTGGCTGAACCTCCAAATCCCTCTGCGGGATTGGCACACTCCAAGCAGAGCCAGGGCTTGTGAGATCCATTACAGACACGTTGGTGGCCACTGCAGAGCCAAGGGAGGAGCTGTGCCTCCTCTCTTCTGGCTGTGAAGGGTTGGCCAGGTAGAACCAAAGCATGGGAAGGTGCTTGTAGTGGGAGACAGACACACTAGAGAGGGGAATGGACCATCTGATTGTGCTCAGTAGGGACTGCAGGCTGTATGATCCCCTTGGAGAGGGCTCTGTGTCTGCTGCTAGTGGCTGGGCTGCTCATGCACCAAAATTCAGGTCCTGGTGTGCTGTGGGGATCATTTAATATCCATTATTTCAGTTACTCCATGCTTAGCCACTGAAGGCCTCTTCCCACCGAGCTCGGGCAGATCAAGTGTCTTACAGCCTTAGCAGGGATGGGGATGGGGACGGCAAGGAAGCACTGCTGGAAACTGAGCCCGGCTAATCCCTGCCTCGAAGGGCAGACGGGGCTTTTACAACTCCCAAGTGAAGCATCCGTAGCAACACCAGAGAGCCCCAGTGATTCATGGCAGTTTTTCCGTCTCAGCCTGTTTGTTCCCGGAGCAGAGCCAGCCCTGCACAGCGCTTTGCTCTGATGCCGCCGGGGTTTCTCGGGGAGCCCCCCGGTGCCACTGCGAGCCCAGCCGAGGGGCAGTCCCCTCGCCCGGCCCGGGAGRGGCTCCCGGGGCCGCTCCTRCAGAGCCCTGTCCCCGCAGGGCTGGGGCAGCAGAGCYGGCAGGAGCGGGGGGAGCGGGAAGGAGGGAGAGGCCGGTCCCCTCTTTGTCTGGGCAGCAGCAGCAGCAGCAGGATTTTGGGAGGTCCGGTACCTCGGCAGCTGTTCCTGCAGCCGGTGCTGGCGAGCGCCGGCCCCGCGCTCCCCGCCCTCATTAATCA
>JACDOX010000238.1:709129-724307 GCA_014549065.1 Cardinalis cardinalis
AGGATGGACACTGCCTGCATGGCTGTGGGGCTCAGGGACAGGGGATGGACACTGCCTGCATGGCTGTGGGGCTCAGGGACAGAGGTGGACACTGCCTGCACGGCTCTAGGGCTCAGGAACACAGGATGGACACTGCCTGCAAAGCTGTGGGGCTCAGGGACAGGGGATGGACACTGCCTACACGGCTGTGCTGCTCAGGAACACAGGATGGACACTGCCTGCACGGCTCTAGGGCTCAGGGGCAGAGGGTGGACACTGCCTGCAAAGCTGTGGGGCTCAGGGACACAGGATGGACACTGCCTGCACGGCTCTAGGGCTCAGGGACAGAGGGTGGACACTGCCTGCACGGCTCTAGGGCTCAGGGATAGCTGATGGCTGCTGCTCCCAGCCCTTCATCTCTTCTGCAGCTCCCCTCCATAGCAGCAGGGCATCTCTGGTCCTTGCCTTCTCTTTGTTTGCTCCTACAGCACTGAGCACCGGGAGTCCTGGTCTTGCTGGGGTGACAAGGGATGGTTTTGCCCTGCAGAAGCTGGCGTTGACACTCTCTGGCTGTCAGAGACATCTGGTGTCATCCCTTGAGGTCACAGGCCTTTCTGAGGAGGAGAGGAGCTGCTGAGCTGATGGGAAGAGGAGAAACCAAGTCAGATTCAGGCTGGCAGTTGTCTTCTCCTTGGCTCTCTTCTCTGTTCTCTGCCTTTGTGAGACCCTCCTGCAATGCTGCCTCCAGCTTTAGGGTCCCCAACATCAGCAGGATGTGGAGGTGCTGGAGTGAGTCCAGTGGAGGCCACAGAGATGTTATGAGGACCAGAGCCCCTCTGCTCTGCAGCCAAGGCTGGGAGAGCTGGGGATGTTCACCTGGAGAAGGCTCCAGGGAGAGCTCAGAGCCCCTTGCAGGGCCTAAAGGGGCTCCAGGAGAGCTGGAGAGGGACTGAGGACAAGGGATGGAGGGACAGGACACAGGGAACGGCTTCAAATAAACAGAGGGCAGGAACAGATGGGATATTTGGAAGGCATTCCTGGCTGTGAGGTGCTGAGGCCCTGGCACAGGTGCCCAGAGCAGCTGGGGCTGCCTCTGGATCCTGGCAGTGCCCAAGGCCAGGCTGGATGGGCCTTGGAGCACCCTGGGACAGTGTAAAGTGTCCCTGCCCATGGCAGGGGGTGGGACTGGATGAGCTTTAAGGTTTCTTCAACCCAAACCATTCTGGGATTCTCTGATTTTGCAGCTTAAGGTGGAGCTGGCCCTGCCCTGAGGGGAGCCCCAGGGCTCAGCAGGGTCCCCTTCTCTGCCATGATTTTGATGTCCARGGCAGCAGATCTGCCACCACCCCAGCATGTGTGGGTGACGTGGGCTCAGGTGTGACAAGCACGTGTGACAAGGACCCCGAGCCATTCCTCCAGCACAGAGGGTGGGAAGCAGCCARGCTGTACTTGGGATTTGGAGGGGGCCAAGTATGTGCTGAGGGCTGAGAGCAGCTTCCTGATGTGCTGGAGCAGGGCCTGTCCGAGCTGTCTCACAGTCACAGCCCATGAGGACGTGATGTTTTCCTGATAAAGGCTATTTATGGCTCTGGGCCTGTTTCGGGTCTGGGCCTCTGGACCCAGCCAATAAATTSTAAGGCTCATGGGGTAATCAAGTTCTTCCAGGAAGCATTCCTGGTTGAACTGGAGCAGATACAGCCAATTGTTCTGGAAATGTTTCCAGAGACAGAGAACTGCCCATTAAATGCTTCCAGAGGCTGTCCCTGCTTTCTTGCTCTGCTGGGCCTGGCACTCCCACCTCAGAGAGCTCCATCCATTGCCACACCTCTGTGCTCTCTGTGCCTGTTTGAGGGTAATCTTTGGCCCCTGCTCCTCTGGTAAGGTTTTCAGCCAACTTTTTTGGCTCTCCCCAGCCCTTGGCACTGCTTTAGCCTTTCCCTTGGCAGATCCWGTTCCCCACACACAGGCTGCTCATGGCAATCAGCTGCATGCCAGAGGGGATGCTGAGATTCCCTCTGCCTGCATCCCCCCTTTGTTTAACCACTTTGGCAGTGGCATTTCTCTGGGTGCTTTTGGAGGATCCTTGTCCTTTCTTGTGGGATTGGGAGAACTGGGACTGCATCCTTGTCCCTGTAGGTGTGATTTGACGTGTTTGTACTGAAATGCACGTTCCTTGCCTGTGCCCAGCTCCCCAGGGGTTGCTGTATCAGGAACCCATCATTCTCAGTATTTACCACTCCACAGCTTCCATGTCAGCAGCTAACTTTATTGGGAACACTTTGGGCTTTCTCCTGGGTCATTGATAAAAATGTTAAACAGCCCAGAGGCACGAAGCACGTTTGTTGGCTGCAGCAGGAGCAGCCCYGCTCGGATCTCCGGCCGCGCCGTGTCTGCCTGCCAAGTTTTAATTCGTCAAGGATGTCCCATGGTGTCGGTGGAGCCACTGATTTCAGAATCCAAAAATCCCGTGTGTTAGCCAGAGCCTCTGCTCTGCAGAGGGTTGGATGGGTGACATTAATGCCATTACCCCCCAGTCAATCTTGTAATTGCATCAAAAACCTGTACAAGGCTAATTTGCTTTAATCTGTTTTCCCTGAGTGCACGCAGGTTGGCACTACTGTCCCTGCCTTCCTTTAATCCCTCACTGACCCAGTCCTGGAGCTGTCACAGCCTTATTTGACTGGTACTGATGTTGCAACCCTAAAATAGCCACAACTGCCTCATTTAGCAAATAGCTTTTTCCTCCATCTCTGAAACACCCTGCTGCCTCATGGCATGTAGAAAGTGAGCATTGAGTGTGCCCCAGTTCATCACCTACACCCCCTTAGGTAGGTGCTGCCCTGACAGGCTGATTTAGCGATGTTTAACTTTAGTGGCTGCTATTTAACATCTTGAGTTACTGCTGGAATGGAAAGTATTCCACCATCATCCTCAAAGATGATTACATCACCTGGCTCCTTCCCAAGTACAAAACAGGAATTTGTCTGCCTTTTCTGCAGGCTTGTTGACAATTTGAATGCTCCCAGCCAGCCGGGGCTTGGTGGCATTGTTGGATTCTGCTTTTGGGACTTCTCCCTCTCCTCCCTCTCTGTCTGGGAGGCAAGAATACAGGGTCTTTCTTTCCATGGCTTTGATTCTTCTTGCTGACCTCTCCATGTTGTGAGTCCAATTAAGGCTGTGGTGGAGACTGCAGCTGCTCACTGGGAGCCACTGCACACCTGCCTGCTGCTTGTCCTCTGCACATTCCTGTTGGAGTTTGGGCTTTGGCAGGTTGGAACGGGACCCAGGGGAGCTCGGCAGAGCAAGGGGGTGTCAGACAGGGGGTTGAGGCATTGATTTGCTGGTGGTGTAAAGCCCCAGGAGATGCTGATTTCACAGGGAGGGTCACACATGGTCCAGGAGTGAGGCAAAAGATGTGCTACCAGAGGAGGGAAATGGACCACTCACCTTGAATAGGAAATGCAGCTTCTGAGGAACTACACCTTCTTGGGAAACAAAGGAAATGAGAATTCCTTTCTCATTTTGCTTTCAAGACAAGGAATGGACTGAGACCTTCCACACAAAAGTATTTTCTCCGCAGAGAAAGGGAGGAGATGAGGTTTTTGAGGACATGAGAATGGATTTTGAGCAGCAGGAGGTTGCAGAGCACTCCCAGCCCTGCTGTGATGGTGCAGGAGAGACCTCAGCAGGATGCATGAGGTGATCTGGGAGCAGCCCATGGAAGTCCAGAAGGGAACAGCCTCTTCTCATTTATCAGTGTGGGCAGGTCAGAAATCTCTTGGGCTGGAGGGAAGGATGAAGATCTCAGGTCCAGCAAAGCCCTGAGGGAAATGGTGACCATTCCTCAGAGAAACGTGGTGGAGTTTCACATTTACACTGTCTGCACAGCTGCTGCTGCCCAGAGCCCTTGTCCCAGCCCCTTCGTCCCTCTGCTCACGGTCTCACAATGGTTTGGGTTGGAAGGGACCTTGAAAATTTCACAGAACTGCAGGGATGGTCTCTGCCCCCTTCCCCTCCTGGGATGGGCTGCTCCCTCCATCCCCCTGTGCTGGGATCAGCGAGGAGATGTGGGGGGGAGGGCAGTGGGAGCAGACCTGGGGCTAGTGTCCCCTCTGTCACTCTGGGGCACAGGGACACTCAGTGACACGGGTGCTTTGCTGGAGCTGATGTGTACCCAGGAGAAAATCTCCCCCTGATTTATTTTTACAGATGAAACAGCATTTTGGATCAAACACCACATTCCTGGTGCTGCTACACCCATGTGAGCAGGGAGTAGCAGCTCTGGCAGCATCGTGTGCTGGTGCTGGTGGGAGAGCAGCATTTATTCATTTATTCCTCTCTCCTTCCTTGGCCTCCCCTTTCCCCCTCCCCTCCCTTTTTTTTTTTTCTGAGAAAAGTGGTAAACATTAATAGGAGCTGGAATGAATAGCTGGGATTCGGGCCCAGGATTCCAGGATTTTAACTCATTATTGCCATAAAATGAAGGGAATGTGGTTTTTTGCCATTCGTTTTTTTCCTTTGATTGATTGAAAGCTCTCAGACATCTTAGGGGGGGAAGGAAGATTTTTCCTTGAACTCCTCACAGTGCTGGAGTTTTATGGGGCAAGAGGAGAATATTCTTCATCATATGTAACTTGAGGAAGATTGGAGAAAATACTGCTTTTGAGGATTTTTTTCTTTTTCATTTGAAATTTTTCAGCAAGCTGGGCCACAGCCAGGAGATTCTGTTGTACATTTAATTTTGGGAAATACCTTCCGACATTCTCTGCACTGATTTAAAATTTTTCTGATGTCAGATGAGTCAGATGTGCTCAGTTAGAGCACAGCTCTTTGATTTTAGCCACACTAGGTAAAAGCCTTACAGAGAATTTAATCTATAAACCATGATTAGCTTAATTAGCTGCAAGGAAACTTGTTATTGTTCCCCTTATGCCTTAGAAACATAATCTGTCACTGAGAAGTGCGCAGAAAAGTCCCCATAAAGGTTGGGAAATTGAATCAAAGTGTTCATAGCTCATACAACGGCATTGTTAACACAGACCAAACTTCAAACAAGGTTTAATTAGGTTTGGCCAAGGAAAATACACTTTTACTGTCATGATTTGAAGGAGACCTTAAGTTTGGTGATGCTCTGTGATGCCCAGTCCTTGTGTGGGTGGTTGGAGCTTAAACCTCCTGCCTTCCCCTCCAGACCCTTCCCCATCCTTGAGGACCTTCTTTGGATGCTTCCCAAGAGCTTGAGCAGAAGAGGCTCTGAACCACATCCTGTGGGCTCCAGCAGGAGCTTTCCTCCCACAGGGCAGCAGCCCCCTGCCCACCTGGCTTGGATGCTTTTGCTGGAGTCCAGGTCGTGGGGGAAGTGGCTGAAGGACCAGAGAAACTGTAGTTTGTCAGATGGCAGGTCCTGGAGACTGGAAAATGGAGAACAGGGAATAGCATGAGCAGGAAAGTAGAAGTCATTGGATGTGGAAAGCAGCCTGGGAGGGGGAGGCAGGAAAAGGTTGTGGTCTGGCACCCAAAAGGGGACCTGTGTGAACACATTGTGACAACTTGTGAAGCCTTTCCAGGTTTCTGCAGCAAGATCTTCAAACTCTGAGATCTCTTYTCCTCAGCATGTTGAAATGACACCTGCCAAGGAGTTGGCATCCTCACGGAGTCCTTAGAGGTAACCCAGAGATTTTGGCTCCGCTCCTTGTGTCAGAAACCAGAGAGACCTTAGCAGAAACTGATGTTTTCACTTGGCCAGTGGGAGTCTTGGTGCTTGAGTGTGTGGTTCTGCTCCCCAGGCACTTGGACTTCAGGCTTTGGGCACTGACAGTTTTCATCAATGACAGCCTCCTACTTTTAGAGTCTGTTGGCACTTTCAGACTATTGGCACTTCTGGAGCTCACAGAGACCCTGTGTTCAAACCATTGTTAAGGCTGAAACCACAGCCAGCAATTTCCTTCCAAAACATTGTGATCCCAAGAGTCGTGTGGTTGTTACACCCGCAGCTGAACAGGAACAGGAGCARAGTGAACAATAAATGATCATGTGAGAAAGGGGTCATCATTCAAATACCAAAATGCCCAAACCCTCCAGGTTTGTCAGAGTTCCAGTGCAGCCTGAAGCGGAGCCTGTGGAGCAGGCTAACACTCCTGCTTTGCTCCCCATGGCGTTTCTCCCAGCCTGGATGGCTTTGGAAAAGATTGTGGTGGCTTCTGAAGGGGCTGCAGGAGCAGCAGGCAGCACACTCCACGGGATGCCCCAGATCTGCCTTTTTATGGCCCAGGCTCTCCAGGAGGCTCCAGGGGGAGGCAGGAAGGGGCTGTGCAGCATCAGGGCCATCCATGTTGGGCAGCAGGGAGTGGTTTCCATCACACTGTTCCTCTTTGTGTCTGCCCCTCAGGACGGCCCTTCCTGGGCATGTCTGCATCCCCCAGAACATGCAGGATGGATGGATGGGGGCAGGGGCTGCAGGCAGCGGCCCCAAGTGCCCTTGTGTGTGGAACAGGCAGGATGCAGGGCATTGCTGGGCATCAGACCCCTGACCTGGGATTTCTTGGGGGCTGGTCTCTCTCCTGAGACGTTTCAGTGGAAACCATCTGTTTTTCCAGAGCCTTTCTCTGCCCCTTTCCCTCCCCTTCCTTTCACCTTATCCCTCATCTCATGTACTGGTGACAGCTCTGCAGTGTCTGTCCGTATTGCTGTCACCACAGAGGATCCCAGAGGATTATTTTGGCAGATTCCCTGTTCACTCCCACCTAGCTGGTTTGGGATCCTTGGGATCCTACAGAACCACCTTTGGCTCTCAGAGATCTCAAGGAAAGAGGAGGAGGAGGCGGTGATTCCTCAGGCTGCCCAGGCAGTGGATGCTGGAGCTCCCTCGTGCCAGCCATCACCCAGAGCTGGAGGCAGGAAGCTCAGGAGGGTTTATCCCAGTAAAGGGTAAACCCTCTGCTGCAGACCTTTCCTGGCAGCACGGTGAGCAAAATGAATTCTGAGCCTTTCAGTGCATCTGTGCAGCCCCATTAATAAAACAGAATRAGGAAAAGGGGGAAAGCAAGAATAGAAGAATTTGGGGAATGACTCATTCACAGAGAAGCTTCTCACTCCCCTTTCCCTGCAGTGCACCCCAGTGATGGATTAAAGCTGCCTTCCTTTGCCTTTGCAGGGCTGTTTGTGCTGGGACGGGGACAGTGGGCACTGCCGTCTGTCACCTGCACAGGTACCATCGCCTGCCTCAGCTCCCACATGGATCCAGGCAGGAATGGTGGTGTTTTACTCTCAGTTTACATCCTGGGAGTGAACCTGTGGCACCAACTGAGGAATAAGAGACGAGGGAGGTGTTGTAGGAAAAGTAATCTCCAGGTTTTCTCCAGTTAGCTTTTCCATCCAGGCAAATCCCAGCCTCAGGACCTTCCTGGAGCATGTCCAAAGACAGGAATAGAGCTGGGAAAGGTCTGGAGCATGAGTCTGATTAGGAGTGGCTGAGAGAGCTGGGCAGGGGCTCAGCCTGGAGCAAAGGAGGCTCAGGGGGGCCCTTGTGGCTCTGCAGAACTCCTGCCAGGAGGAGACAGCCGGGGGGGGTTAGGCTCTGCTCCAGGGAGCAGGGACAGGACAAGAGGAAACAGCCTCAAGCTGTGCCAGGCAGGTTTAGTTGGGTATTGGGAAATTTCTTCATGGAAAGGGTGGTCAGGCATTGGCACAGGCTGCCCAGGGCAGTTGTGGAGTTCTCATCCCTGGAGGTGTTTAAACAACAGCTGGATGTGGCACTTGGGGACATGTTTGGTGGTGATCTGACAGAGCTGGGTTAATGACTGGACTCAATGATCTTGGAGGGTTTTTCCAGCCACAGAGATTCTATAAAAGGAAATGTCAGGAGGCTCTGGTTCACCCTCAGTCAGTGCTTGCTCTGCTTGGTGTTCCTGCTTTCCAAAGGGGATTATGAAGCAGGAGAGGAATGTCACTCTGCCTGGTGCTCACTCACGTTGTCACCATGTGGAGGGCTAATCTGGAAGCAGAGTGACAAATCTCAGCGTGTGGATCTTCATGATACCCTATAATTAGAACTGGTCTTTTTTTTTTTTTTTTTCCTTGTTYTTGAAAGTTTTGCTGTCTGGCACAGATGGAAGTGATCCCAGTTTGTTTTTTGTGTCTCTTGAATTAGAGCGTGGCTGCTCTTTCCAGGATTTCCCAGGCAAAAATATTCACATGGGGACCTGCCCGACAGGCAGGGTGGGGCCTCTGGGACGTGATTTTGGGTATCTGGCTCTCTGCACCTTTGCAGGGCCGTGGTAGGGATTTATCCTTGTCCAAGGGCTGGTTTTCAACACTTCCAGGTGCAAGGCAGACATGGAGTGGGTGAGGGCATGGCATGAAGGGGATGCACGGGAAAACACTTGGAGCAGAGTGTGCGGAGCTGAGCAGAGGGTTCAGACCTCTGTTTCAAACCCAGGTGCTGCTCAGTCCTGCCTAAACAGTCCTGGGCTGGTTTGGGTTGGAGGGACCTTAAACAACCTCATCCAGTGCTCCCCCTGCCATGGGAAGGGGCTCCTTGTCTTTGTGATCTCCAGCACAGCCTCCCCTGTCCCAGGTAATCTCCAGCACAGCCTCCCCTGTCCCAGGTAATTTCCAGCACACCTTCCCGTGTCCCAGTTGCTCCAAGCCCCATCCAGCCTGGCCCTGGACACTTCCAGGGATGGGGCAGCTTCAGCTTCTCTGGGCGAACAAGAGGAGAGGCAGTGATGTTTCTGTGGCAGCAGAATTCCTCCCTCCATCCCAGCTTTCCTGACCCCAGGGCTCAGTGGGGCTGTGGGGGAGCTCAGGAGGGGGTTGCCGAGCCCGGGGTGGGRGAGCAGGACACATGGCACCACCAAAGCTGCACCAGACCGACTGTTTCATGCATTTTGGGGGTGCCCCCCCATAATGGGGTTTCCATGGAAACCAGAGTAGTGATTTCCTGCATGCTGATGTGCTGGAAGGCCAAAAGCGAAGGTGGGAGGGAGGAAGCAGAGGATGGTGGGCAGCCCCTGAGGATGGAGGAGAGGAGGGAAGGAGGGCACTTTGCTACCCTGAGCTGTGGTACCCTGAGCTGCAGGGAGACATTGTGATCTCCCTGGTGCTCAGAGCACGGCTGGGAGTGAGGGCTGGCCCTGCAAAGGGCTTTGTGGGGGCAGCATCCCTGTGGRTGGGGGTCTGGTGTGTGTCAGCTCAGGCCGTGGAGCCCCACATGAGCTGGCAAGGATGCAGCACCATGGCAGAGCTCCGTGGCAGCCGAGGGAGCTCACTAATAAGCAGGATTCATTAATTAGCCGCGGAGGAGTGGCAGCAGCAGCGCTCTTGGTGTCTGGTCTGTGGCCTGGCTGCGTGCGCTGGGGGAACCAGGGCAGACCAGGGCRGGGCTGAGCCCCCAGCAGCGCTGACGTGGCACCCCTGGACACAGACGCGTGCAGCCAGGTCCCCCAGGAGGGTGGGATGCCTCAGGCAGCTGCTGGGTCCCCACGCAGGCACATCTGGCCCACATCTGGTGCCAGGCACAAGGTTTGCAGGGTCCCAGGTATTAAATGCTGCTGGCTGCCTGCATCCTCCTTGGGGTGCGGGTGTGCCCTCCTCTCGTGTCCTGCAGGTGTGTGGCACTGCCCTGGCCCTGCTGCCGTGCAGCCCAGGGCCGAGGTCCCCCTGTCCCCACTGTCACCCCCTGCCTTTGAACCCCGGCCGGGTTGCGGCTGCAGCAGTGCTGGAGCTGCTAGCAGACTGGAAATGTCTTTTGTCAAAGCTTGAGATGCCTCCAACCTCCTTTAATTAAAGACAATTACTGCTTTCAGCCCCTCTTCACAGCTCAGCTGGGTTGTTTGCAAACACACAGCTGCGGGAGGCTTTGTGCCCCTCTCCCAGTCCCGCTTCCCTGGAGACGCACAGAGGTTTCTTTATGATCAGCCTGAGGCTGGCGAGCAGTGAGGGAGAGGAGGGGTGTCCCGGCCTCCTGGGGCGGCTCGCGGCTCAGCCTGGAGCAGCCCTGCCTGCTCCTGTCCAGCTTTTTCTGCCAAACCTTCGTCTGCTGGGCACGGCAGCTCTGCCAGAGGCGTGGAGGGATCTGGGGGAGCGGAGTGGACGTGGTTGGGCAGCTGAGGAGGTGCCCCTTGCCTGGTGGCAGAGCAGACCCACAGCTCTCAATGCCTGCTTTTCAACAGCTCTGCTGGGTTAGCCATGACTGGGTTAGCCATGACTCTGCCTGCAGGAGCTGCATGGCCAGCCCAAATCTGGGCTTCCTCACCCCAAACGCGCTCRGGAAAAAACAATCCGAACCCCCTGCAAGCAATAACCCCCTTTTTGGGCTTGAATAACTCAGAGGCAGCCAAACAGAGCTCAACCAAACTTTCCAAAGCAGTCAGGGCTGGCAGGAGAACAAGCAGCATCCACTGCAGCCCTCTGGGATGCTGTTTCCAAAAATACGAGCGCGGCGCGTGAGGCTGTCTGGAGCCCCCGCCTGCACGGGCCAGCCCTGAGCGCTGCTGAGGCCGTGCCTTCTCCCTTTCCAGGTGCTAATGGTGTCCTCGGGGAGGGATGGGGAGCGGGGAGGCCTCTGCCTGCCTTGGAAGCGTTTGGTTGTTAAATGTGAATGGTAAGTGCTCAGCCTTGGGGCTCAGGGGAGCCAAGATCCTTTTTGAGCCTCTAACAGCCTGACACTACTCTGTCTTCTCAAATTCATTCTGCAGCTCCGAGTCCCTGGAGAGCACTAATCACTGGGCTGAGCATGAAGGGAAACATACCCCTCAAATGGGAAGCCCAGAAGCTCTTTCCCCTTAGACAGCCTCTCTGTGGACATCTTTGATCTGTTTTGGGGTGGTTTCTTATTCCACAGAAGGCTCTGGCAGGCCAGCAGAGGACTGGAGCCTCCTAGGACAGGTTAAAGTGTTTGTGCAGGTTTAAATGTGTTTAGCACAGGGGGTTGGTGGGCAGGGTCAGGCACACAGTGCAGGGGTGAGGACCAGGGCTCCAGAGATCCTGCTGCTGTGGTCATGTCTGTGAGATGCTGAGGTGACAGGGACACGGTCCATGGTCCATAGTGTGACATCACGGGATGCTGAGGGCCACAGTCTGCTCCATGGCGTGACATCATGGGATGCTGGGGTCTCAGGAGCACGGTCCATGGTTCATAGTGGGACATCAGGGAATGCTGGGGGGTCTGGGGATGTAGGCTGCACTCCATTAGTGTGACATCATGGGATGCTGGGGTTCCAGGGACAGAGTCCAGGTTCCTCAGTGCAGTTTCCGTAGTGCTGAGGGTCCTGCTGCTCTCCTGGGAGATGGCATCTCTCCCTTGCTCTGCAGTCTCTGCTTGGCACGCTTCACATTCAGTTCCAGGTGTTGGCACTGTTGACGTGGCTCGCCAGGAGCTGTGTGTGGGGTGGAGCATGGACAGCCACCTGCTTGTGTCTCCTGGGAAGCTGCTGGCTGCAGCTCTTGGCAGCTGGAGGTCCCAGGGGTGCCAAGCAGTTGGTCTGGGCAGACCAGAAACGTCCAGGGGGTGTCCAAGGGAGAAGTCCCCATGTGTTGGGCAGGACGATGTGTGAGGGATAAACGTGGCCTTTCCAGGAGCCCTGTGGTGTTGGTTGGTCTGCAGAGCTCTGTACTGGCCAGACAGTAGAGAAATAAGGGGTGGATGAGTGATGATTCCTCCTGTCCCCTGCCGTGCTGTTCATATTTCCAGTGCCCAGGGTGCCTGTGGCAGTAAGTTATGCAATTTAATTATGCACCATGTTAAAAAATATGTCCTTGCACACTGTATGAAATTGCAAGCAATCTATTCCCATTCGTGTCCCCCATATTCCTGATGGCTTTATATCCCTCCCTGAGTGGCCTCTTCCCACGTGGAAGCTCTGAGTTGATTGACTCTCCATATGGAGGCTGCTCTGTGTCCCTGGTCATTTTTATCAGCTCCCTCACGCCCTTGTCTCGGGGTGATGCCACTGCCACACGTCCCAGCCGTGGCTCCACGCATGGCTTAATGACATTCCTGCTCTGCACTGGGCTCCTTTCTTCATCATTCCTTACATTCTCTCATTTTTTTTTGATGATGGATGAGCTTTGAACTGATGTTTTCAGAGCATTATCTCTAGTGCTGCTGAGATCCCCTCCCTGCATGTTAATAGCTAATTTAGTGCCCATCATTGTGTTTGTATAATTAGGGCTCTTTTCCCCCAAGTGCATTTGTTTCCTTTTGTCACTGCTGAATTTCATTTGCCGTGTTCTTCACCTGGAGATCTTCCTGTCACTCAGTGCCAGTGGCTGCAGCCAGGCAGGCCTGGCAGATCTGGGGACACGGGGGGCTGTCCCGGGTCACTTGTCACCGTGGGGTGCTCAGGGCAGGCCCTTGTTCAGCACCAGCAGGACTGACATCCTGGGCATCCACCCCAGCCTGTGCCTGTCTGGGGGTGCCATCCATGCTTTGTGCAGTGGGGTCACCCTTGGTAGGCCTGATGGATGCCACTGGGACAGGAGGGGGCTGAGGGGACACTCAGCACAGTTACAACTTCCTCACGAGGGCAGAGGAGAGGCAGGCGCTGACAGGACCTGAGGGAAGGGCTGGAGCTGTGTCAGGTTTAGTTTGGAGATCAGGAAAGATTCTTCCCCAGAGGGTGCAGGCACTGCCCAGGCTCCCCAGGGAGTGGGCACAGCCCCAGGGCTGCCAGAGCTCCAGGAGGGTTTGGCAAAGCTCTCAGGCACAGGATGGGATTGTTGGGGTGTCTGTGCAAGGCCAGGAGTGGGACTGGATGATCCCTGTGAGCCATTCCAGCTCAGCATATTCTGTGATTTTCAGGCTGGATGGGGATTTTTGGATGGGTTGGCCTCTGTTCCAGATCTCAGTGCTCTTGGGCTGCCAAAGGCCTTTATCTCGTGTCTCAGGAGCTCTTTCCCAACTGCTGAGCAGCAGGGTTGGATCACATGCTGTGTGGAACGGTGGAGGGATGTGGCTGGAACTGCTGCTGCTTTGGCTGGAGTTTGGCCCAAGCTGATTTCAGTGCARGGGAGGGAACCTGGGGAAGGAAACCCAAGAAGGGATCTCAGCACAGCCACAGCTCTGTGTGGGGCTGTTAAAAAAGGAAGGAGCCAGGCCCTCACTGATGGTACCAGGTCCTGTAGGAAGAAATASCAGCCACAAGATGCAGCTTGAGAGGCTCAGGATGGGCTTTGGAAAAGCAGAGGAGTTCCCAGAGACGTTGAACATCACCATCCTCAGGGGTTTCCAAGGCTTGGCTGCAGACAGCTGCCCTGAGCCTTTAGGACTGAGCCTTTCTGTGAGCTCGAGAGTGGCCTGGAGGCCTCAGATGTGCCTTCCCACCATCCCTGCTGGGCTGCCATGGATGCTTCTGTGCCAGGACCATGATGACGACCTGACCCGAGCACCACCTCTGCCCTGGAGGTAGAGTGAGCCCTGGTAGGGTGCTGGGGCCAGGCTGAGCTCTTGGGATTGCTCCTCAAGTAAAAAGTGGTGAAATGAGGGGAAAAAACCTCAAATTGTGCCAGGGRAGGTTCACACTGGATATTAGGAAAGATTTCATCACTGAAAGGGATGTCAAGCAGGAAGAGGCTTCCCGGGGCAGTCACTGCTGGTGTGGCACCTGGGGACATGGTTTAAGTTGTGGACATGGCAGTGCTGTATTGGACTCTGTGATCTCAGAGGACTTCTCCAACCTGAACTGTTCTGTGATTCTGAATATGATCTTCAGGTGCATGAGGGGACAGAGTAGTCCAGCATGGGTCAGCAGCACCCAGACCTGCTGTAACTGGCGGAGAGTGGAAAATTTCTGCTGATAAAACAGTGAGCAGCAAGCGAGGAAGTTTGGGAGGTCATGCCAAGCCACATTTCAGATGAAGAATTTAAATGCAAAATTTGCCTGTCCTGTAGCCTGAGGTCAGAAAAATGCCTCCGGGTGAGCAGAAATGCCTCCAGGTGAGCAGAGCACCCTGCTCTGCAAGGTTCAAGTGGGATATGAAAAATAAACTTGGAGGATGCTGCAGGGAAAGACAAATGTGGTTCCAACAGCCATGGAAAATGCTCTTCCATTGGGGACTGAAAAGCTCAGTAGCTCAGTGACTTCTCATAATGAAGATTAGGTGAGATGATTACCAAGAGGAAAGCCCAGCCTCTAAAGGGCTTTTGATCTGCCAAAGGAAGGGATAACAAGAGCTGGTAGGGTTAAACTGAAGCTAAACAAATTAAAAAATTAGGCATGTGTTTCTAAGTGATTAACCACTAGAGCAAGCTAATGAGATGAGGGAGCTCTCCACATTTTGGAGCATGTCAGACAAGATGGTTCATTGCTGGGAGTTGGGCTTTAGCTGAGGAGCAGCCATCGGGGTATCAAAGAGCACATGGATGAGGGGCAGGACCCTGAACCCCAAATCTGTGCCAGTCTGGGGAGGGCCCAGCCCCAGAGATGCTGAGAAGACCCAGCAGTGCCTGTGAGAGCAGTGTGCTCGCTGCCCTGTCCTGCTGGCAGCACCCACTGAGGGACCTCTGTGCAGCCAGCAGCCCTTCCCATGCCTCCCCATCCCATCAACAGCACAGGCACTGGGCTGCCCGGCCGCTGGAGGAGGAGGGAGGTGTCCATGGGCAGGTGTGCCAGCCTTGGCAGCAGTGGTTCCTGCCTCTGGTGTCAGGGTGGAGRCTCCTCCCTCCACTGCCTGCTGGGCAGCAGGGGGGCCGAGCACAGCATCCTTTGCATCATGGACTGCTTTGGCTTGGGAGGGACCTTAAAGCTCATCTCGTTCCTTGCTCTGGTGCCATCTGTAATGCAAACCCAGAGCACCAGCCCAGGACAGCCCTTGCTTCCCCCCAGCCCTGCTGCTGCATCCCTGCCCTCCTCCACCAACCCCACCACAATTCCCCTGTGCCGGATGGGACGCCTGGCAGGGTGGGATGGGGCAGAGCCCCAGGTGCCTCCTGTCACTGCTGTCACCCGTGCTGCCCCTGCCCTCGTGGGGCAGTGACAGCCCAGCCTGGCAGGGCTGAGCTCTGCTCCCTGATCTGCCCTGCTGCAGGGAAGGGCAGCAGCACTGGCCTGATTTGCCTTCATTAACCAGATTAGCTGCTTTAATCTGCTGAAAGGGAGAGCTGCTCAGTCCCTGGGAGCACCGAGCAGGGGATGGATGGATGGCTGGATGGCTGGATGGATGGATGGATGGATGGATGGATGGATGGATGGATGGATGG
>JACDOX010000238.1:733862-766973 GCA_014549065.1 Cardinalis cardinalis
TGTGTCAGTTCCCCTGCCCTTGGAGATCCCTGGGCATGGAGTGGTCCCTGTGTCTGCTTCCCCAGAGTGGCCTCACAAGGCTGGGTTTCATCAACACCAGCAGCCACATCACGGAGTTTACCTTGGCTGAGCCTTAAAGTTCTTGGGTCCCAGTTATCTAATCCTGCTCTGGGAGCCCGTAGCTGATATTCCTCCTACTTCAGGAGGAATGGAAAATTTTAGGGAAGTGTTGGTTATGAAAGAATCCTTCTCTATGCACACACTATGTGGTTAAATATCCCTTTCCTTCTGTGGCACAGTGGATGATTTTCCCATATTTTGGGGATAGGCCCATCTCTTGACTTTGGCTTCATTTTTCTTGTGTTCTTGATTTCCATCTTGTTGCTGTTAATCTTAAGGGCAATGTTCTTTCCACTGCTTTTCCCAACTGCTGTATTTTCTGCTGACTAATTTAAAGCCACTGCTACCAGTTCATGACATTTTAAGATGCATTTTTACTCCTTCACTGTCATTTTTGCTTCAGAATTAATTTTTATTGTAAAAATACGAATTGCCTTTTTCCTGGGGGCAGCAGCAACTTTATTTGAGGCTATTTTGGTTATTATTCACAGTGGTTCATTTGTACTCTGTGTCTTTGATGGCCTYGCTGGCATCTCTGGGAACCTGTTCTGTGCTGGGGCTGACAGCCAGCCCTGGAGTGCAGTGGGAGAGCCCTGGAAATCTGGGGAGCAGGGAAGAGCCTGATTTCCAGAGTTACTCTGATTTACAGAGTTATTTGTAAATGCACAGAGGCAGGGGCTGGGTTCAGCCTTCCTGCAGCTCACACCAGCCAGCATCTCCCAACCTTCTCTTTGAGCGACCTCACGTCTTTTGCAGCTCAGGTTCCTTGTACTGCCTTCCAGTGGGAGTAGGAAAGTCTGGGAGTTTGGAAGTATGAGATCTGGTGGAAGAAAGCTTTCAGATGTGGAAGGTGCATTTTGATGGATGCAGGCAAAACCCACCCAAATAATGGGRATTATGAGCTGTTGAAAATTGCCTCTTCCCATCTGTTTTCTGGCATGCTTGGCTCTCAGATCCCTCCATTAAGCACTGCTCCTGATGGATTTAGAGAGATAATTATTTGCTGATGTTTTTCCCTCATCAGAGCATCCTTTTAGAGAAAGTTATCAGTGGAATGGGGGCCTGGGGACCAAGGGCTCAGCCTCCTCCCTCTGATGTTGATCCCTCTCAGCTCTCAGTGCTGCACGAGCACTACAGCCCAATGACACATGGAGTGCACAGGGAATGCAGACAGTGGGAATTGCTCCTGGGTGTTTGTTCAGCCATGAATTGTGGCAGTCATTACACTCATGCAACACAGGGAGGCTTTATAAAAGATTTTCTAGGAAATAATGTCTAAAATCCCTGCTTTAGCTTTCCTTAGTGCATGTCCCTGGCACAGGGTGATCTTGATGTGGCCACGCTGGTGGTTCTCAGGAGCAGGATGGTTCAGGCTGCTCTTTGGGATGAGTTGCAGGTGACAGTGGTTTTCTTAGGCTTCATTGCATAGCCCCACCTTGTATTTCCTGTTTTGTGTCAAAAATTCATGTGCTGACAGGAGGGGACAGCTTGGGGGGGGTCAGGATCTGCTAAAGGGAACAGGGACAGGAGGAGAGGGAACGGCCTCAGGCTGGGCCAGGGGAGGTTGACATTGGATATTAGGGAAAATTCCTTCACAGAAAGGCTGATCAGACGGCACAGGCTGCCCAGGGTACTGGTGGAATCACCAATCCCTGGAATTGTTCAGTGGATCTGTGGATGTGGCACCTGGTGGTGGCCCTGGCAGTGCTGGGTTGACACTTGGACTCGAGGATCTCAGAAGGCTTTTCCAGCCTTGCTGATCCCAGCCATGAGGGGCCTGTTTCAGTGGAGCCCCAGTGTTTTGGGCAGATCAGGTGCCTGCAGGCACAGAGATTTTGGGTAACCCTTGCAGTTTGCTTTGCGGGAACAAGCACAGCGTTCCAGTTTCAGCTCTGAGCCGATGGAGCTGCTGCAGCCCAGGTTGCTGGGGGAGCCCTGAAAACGTCTGAGCACCAGAAGTGAGGCTGTTGGGACGTGAGGGAATCGAGGTGGCAGGGCCAGATGGAGCTGTGGAGCAGAGCTGGAGTCTCAGGCTGGCACTGCAGTCCCTGAGCCGTGGTGGTGACAGCACCCAGGGCTCCGCTCTGGGGAAGGGACCTCTCTTCAACTGGGATTGCTTTAGCAAAGGGAAAAGGGAATTTATTCCCAGTCTGCTCCTACAAACAATTCCTGGACCTAGAGAAGTGGCAGCTCAGTTGGTTGTAGGCAGCTGGAGTGCCAGAAAAGCAGCTCAGTTCCCAGGGAGGGGCTGTGACCACCTCTGAGGATGTGGATCCCTGTGTTCTGGTCTCTCCTTCCAGTACTTGACCTCCCTTATGGTGAAAAATGTTCTTATGTCAAGCTGGAATTTTCCATGTGCCAGCTAGAATCTTGCCCTCCTTCTGAGGTCTGGCTCCACCTTCCTTTCACCCTGCAGGCAGCTGCAAGGTCTTTCCTTTGCCTTCTCTTTTCCAGGCTCACATCCGTCCTCAGCCTCTCCTTGCCCACCATGTGCTCCAGCAGCCTGGAGCCTTCCCTGGAGTCCTTTCTTGTACTGGGGAGCCCAGACTGGAACAGCTCTTCATTGCCAGTGCACTTGGGAGCTTTTTTTTTGAGGAAGGTTGGTTCTGCTTGAGTTTTGCCTTTCAAAGGTCTCCTTCAGGGCATTTTGGGACGCGCAGGTGGACAGTGTGTGCCCTCCCYAGGCCGTGCTGCCTCCCCACAGCTTCTCTGCTCACTGCAGGCCAGGAAGGAAAGGTTCTGTGAGCTCCCCCAGTGACTTAACTCACCATAATGCCCATTTTTAATCACTCTTCTGCCAGTTCCACTCAGCACCAAGGGCTGACACAGAGCAGTGTTGTCATCTGGAAAGTGGCTGCTGGCACCAAACCAACTGGCACTTTGAACTTGTCCCAACTGGGTGCTAAGGAGCATTAAAATGTGCTGATTAAACATGCCCACTTCTATTCCAAGGGTTCCTGGCCATCCCCAGCTCCACCTGGAAAGCTGCTTGTGCCCTGGGAAGGGCACCTGGAGGGGGTGTGCAGGGCAGTGCTGGAGATGGGGAGGGGGGCGTGGGGTGTGCGGGCTGCTGGTGCTGTGTCGGAACTCAGCGCGTGCCTCCGGGTGTCCAGAGTTGATGAGGACCCCACCGGGGGGCTCAGAGACCCTGGCACGCAGCCCAGAACACCTGGGGATTTGATTCTGACCCCTGGAGCAAGTTACCAGCTTTGTATGAGGGCCTGAAAGTCACAGAAGTTTAAATACTATAATAATAAAATGATCACTGGGTGAAAATGTAGATTTTAGGATTTTTGGTATGGGGATTATGGGGACAAGATGGAAGAATCTGGGYGTGTCTAGCCTTTCTTCTTCTTCTTGTTCTCCATTTTCTGCAGTGATACTGGCACTTTGGGATTGGTTTAGAGTAGAAGTGCACTGTCTAACACAGGTGACAGGTATTGGGAATTAAGTGTAACTATGTTATAGGTAGTTTGTAGTATAAGAGGACAACACAAAGAGTGCCTGTGGCTGCCCTGCTGAGTAGATCTCRGCTGGGCAGAAAGAAAATTTTATAGATAAGAATTAATAAACAACCTCAAGACCGAAAAGTGAAGAGCTCAGACTCGCTCTTCAGCCGCGCGGGCCGAAGCAGAGACACCCTGCACATCTCAGGGCAGCAATTCACAACCAAAACCCGAGAGTGCTGGGGGAAGCCAAGGCAGAGCAGTTTGGGAATAGTGCCAATGGCTGCGCCCTGGATTGGGGCTGCTGGGGATTCCTTCAGAGACCCCATCTCAGGCTCTGGAAGTGCTCCTCCAACATCTGAGACGAGGGAGGGGAGATGGGACAGCTACAAACAGTGAGCAGCCCCAGATGTGCTGGGAGTAGCTGCAGGGGGAGGCACAGATCTGTCGGGTCTGATCCTGCTCTGAGCACACCGGGCAGTGTGCAGACTCTGCCTGGTCCGTGCCAGCCTGGCTCTGCTCCTGCGGCTCCGTGCTGTCCCCAGCAGCCCCACGGTGCTGCGGGTGTCACTCCGCGCTGGCACCGGCACCAGGAGGGCTGGGCACACTTGAGGGGCTCTTGTCCAGGAAAAGCTCCCTTTTTGCTTTCCTGTTTCCTTTAGGATTAAAGCCGCTCTCCTTGGGCTGGAACCAYGGAATGTTTGTCAAGTTTACGAGGGCTTTTAGAGAGGCTTTTAGAAAGAACATCCTATCCCTTCTTTTATAGGGCTGAGATAAGATTATCTTTGTTTTAACACCAATTAAAGCAGGAAGGGTTTATAGGATTAGGGGTTTTCCATCAGTGCAACTTTGATGTCACCACTTGCCTGCTYGGTTTGTTCCTTTCCCTGGTTAAATCCCTGGGAAGTGTTCCTGGGATGGTTAACGTGGCCTCCCTCCCGAGGCACAGCTCTCCCAGGCAGAAGCTTTGGGAAACAATTAAACAAGACCAAACAAAGTAACAAAATATGAAGGTCCTAAATTCTTCAGGGGACCTCTTGGAGAAAGCTGGCTCAGAATAGTCCCTGTGTGAGTCTGCAGTGCTTCAATGTTTACATCAAGAGAAAAAGGATGTGCTGCTGGCCTGAGCAGCATGTTTAAAATAAAAATATAAAATCGCAGACTCCCAGAATGGTTTGGGTTGGAAGGGACCTTAAAGCTCGTCCCATTCCACCTCTGCCATGGCAGGGACATGTTCCACTGTCCCAGGCTGCTCCCAGCCCTGTCCAGCCGGGCCTTGGACACTGCCAGGGATCCAGGGGCAGCCCCAGCTGCTCTGGGCRCCCTGTGCCAGRGCCTCAGCACCTCACAGGAAACAATTCCTTCCCAATATCCCATCCATCCCTGCTCTCTGGCAGTGGGAGCCATTCCCTGTGTCCTGTGCCTCCTTCCCTTGTCCCCAGTCCTTCTCCTGCTCTCCTGGGGCCCCTTTAGGCCCTGGAAGGGGCTCTGAGCTCTCCCTGGAGCTTCTCCTCTCCAGGTGAGCACCCCCAGCTCTCCCAGCCTGGCTCAGAGGGGCTCCAGCTCTCGGAGCTTCTCTTTGGCTTTCTCTGGACTCACCCCAGCAGCTGCATGTCCTTCCTGTGCTGGGACCCCAGAGATGAAAGCAGTGCCCCAGTGCTCCCCTGCTCCATGCAAGCCACCTCAGGGCTCCCAGCAATGCTGCTGTCCAGCCCCTGGGGCTCTGGTTCCTTCTGTGTGTGCCAAGGCGCCCAGACAAGGTGTGGAGGCTGACGCTGTGCAGGCTCTGTGCCTGCTGTCCCATGCCTGGCACTGGGACTGCTCCTGACCAGCATCACCTGGCATTTCTGGGGGGGAATGTCCTGCTTCAGGAGAGCACTGAGCTACTGAGCTTGGCCCTGGAGCAGCTGCATCCTGAGCTGCTCTTCAGGTGTCTGCACGAGCCAGGAGCTTGGAGGCATCTGCAGCCGCCAGCACTGTGCTCCCGAGCTCTGAGTCACTCGCTGCTCTCAGCTTCCCACAGAGGCCTCTGGAAGTGTGCGGAGAGCTGAGCCCACGGAGGCCTCTGGAAGTGTGCAGAGAGCTGAGCTTTGGGGCTGCAGCCCCCCCTGCTCTACAGCAGCGTGATGGACACACAGATCCGTGTGTGCTTGGGACAGAACCAGAGAGTCAGGAAATCATTAAGGTTGGAAAAGCTCTCTAGGGCTGAATCCAACCATTAACCAGCACTGACCCGTGTCCCCAGCTGCCACACTCACGTGTGTTTTCCAATAATGGTGACTCCACCACTGCACTGGGCAGCCCGTGCCAATACCTGGCCATACTTTCCATGACAAAAGTTTCCTTAATATTCAATCTAAACCTCCTCTGGTACAATTCGAAGCTGTTTCCTCTTSTTCTTTTGCTTTATTCCTGGGAGAGGAGACTGACCCCAAATAGGGACAGGGAAGTCTCTCCCCTTGTGTSTGGATGGCCCTGACAGGATAAATGCTGGGTTATGGTCTTCTCCATCTGTACTCTGAGGATGTTGGCAACATCCCAGTCCCACATGCTCAGGCAGGGACAGAAAACTTCACATTTCTCTTTAAGAGCTGTGACAGGCTGGGGAGGCTGAACCAGGCTGACAGGGCAGGTAAGAAATTCCAGGCATTTCTCTGTGACAGCGAATCCCATCAGCTCTGATGGATGTGCCCTCCCCCCAGCAGGACTGGGGACTCCAGGTGTGCTGCCCACAGGTGTGCTGGGCTCACCAGGTGCCTGAACTTGGGAGCAGTGCTGGAAGGGAGGTGACCTTGTGAACCCTGGGAACCTGCAGGGGGAAATTTGCTGGGAATTTGCTGGTACAAAGCCTCTCCCGGGTGAGAGCTCAGCTCTGCTGCTGGAGCGCAGCACTGGGAGAGAGCTGCCAGGACTGGGATCAGGCTGCTCCTGCCCAAGGCTGGGGTGCTCTCAGGAGAGCAGGGAGCTGCACCTGCCTGGATTTGGTGTGCCATGAGCACTATTGCTTTGTCCCATGGTGTCCAAAGGCTGGATCCTTGATCCTTGGCCCTTGGCCTGGGTCTGTGGAGCTTTGGGCTGAGCCTGGCCAGAGGTCAGGGTGTGTTTGCCCCTTGCAAGACCTTCCAATGTGGTCTGTTTGGGGGAGCTCCCAGAGCAGGGCATCGCTCTGCCCTGCCCTGTCCTCTCCAAAGCTCTGTGACACCCCAGCACTAAGGTCCTGTCCCAGCCCCACCCTGTCCCAGCACTGCCCCTCTGCCTGGGGACCCAGGGACACAGGAGATGGTGCTGAGAACAACATGTGAGCTCCTAAACCACCATGAGCTGTGCACAGGCAGGGCACACGTGGAAGTCCTTGGCAGAGCACTTTTGAGGGAGTTGTGTCTGAGGGAGCCTGGGATGGAKCTGGGGGCAGCTGGGCTGGCTGGTGGGGAGCACTGTTGCAGGGAATGTGAGGTTTGGAGTGCTGGCACCTCCAGCTGGGAGGCCAGAGCAGCAGTGCCTGTGGGCAGGTGATGGGACAGGTGATCTCCTGGAGCTGCTGGTGAGGTGCAGGGTGTTGGCCCAGTCAGTGGGACGTGTCTTTAGGCCAGGAGGATGCTGTGCAGCCTGTGCTGTCTTGCTTCCATTCCCATCCCATGGAGAATGATGAGGTTAAACAGGAATATTTGCATTGGGACCATTCCCTTTATTGACAATTCTGTAATCCACATCCTGGAGGTTCCCCTCCAGTTAATCTCATTTAACCCTGTTTTCCCTCCTGTATTTCCCTCCCCTGCTCTCCAAATGCTGTCAGAGCTGTTGGCAGTGACAGCACCTGGCAGTGGCATTAATTGCTTATCTGAGGATGAGGTAACAGAGCAGGCTGCTAATTAAATTTACCCCTCAGGAAGCAGGAGGACCCGTGTGGCCTCCGGCACCTGCAGGTCCCAGCTCCTCGCTCCTTCCCAGCTGCAGCAGCTCCAGGATCCAAGGATGTCAGCACTGCCTCCCCAAGGCCCTGCTGAGTCCTGTGCCCTGCAGCCCTCTGCAGGCTGGGGACACTGGGGGGATTGAGGCTGGATCCAAAGGCTCTGTTGCTGCTGTGGCTTGTCCAAAGGCCACCCTCTCACTAAGAGCACAAACCCCATTGGGTGAGGGACAGGGGACAGGAACAAGCAGAGGAGGGGAAAATTCACAAGTGAGACAAAGTGATACCTGTTTGGATACAGAATTGAAAACAGAGGTCAAGGTGCAAGGGACAGAATGGAGCAGAATATGGGAAAAGTGACAATGTCATTCAGCAGCCMCTTCATCTTCCAAGCAGGGTATGGTTGATGAAAGGAAAAAGGGGGAAATTCAGAGCTGGTTAGACAAAATAGCTCTGCACAGAACATCATAAATGGCTTTAAGCTGGAACAGAGTAGATTTAGAAGGGAGGTTGGGAAGGAATTCTTGCCTGTGAGCTGGGGAGGCCCTGGCATAGGGTGAGGGTGCCCATAGGAGCAGTGGCTGCCCCGTCCTTGTCAGTGTCCAAGGCCRGGCTGAATGGGGCTTGGAGCAGCCTGGGCTAGTGGCAGGTGATTGAACCTGAGATGAGCTTTAAGCTCCCTTTGAACCTAAACCCTCCTGCCTTTCCATTATTCCATTAAATACCCCACACACCACAGACAGCAGAGAGCCAGAAGTGCTGGCCAGGGAGGGTCTGGGGTCTCATGTCCAATGTCCATTTGCACTGGGTTGGGCCACCAGCAGGAGCTCAAGGCAGCCATGGAATTCTGCTCCATCTACCCCAAAGATGGAACTCTACCACCCCTCTGCCAGGTCAGCACCATCTTTTGGAGAAGTAGCTTTTCATAATGTCCTGTCTGAACTTGTGGTCCTTGTCCTGTGTGGCAGAGTCTGGCACCCTGAGAAGTGTTTGAGCCTATTTCAGCAGGTGCAGTTAGATCCCCCCCTTACCCCAGTACCCCACTCATCCCATCCAGCTCTTCCCACCTCTCCCATGCCATGTGCCCCAGGGATGACCCTGTTGGTGACTCTCCACTGGACTCTCCTGCTTCTCCATATCACCCCTGAAYTGGGCAGCCCTAGTGCAACCATGGCAGCATCCCAGTGCCTGGCAAGGGAAAGAAAACACCTCCCCCAGTGTCCTGGCCGTGCTCCTCCTGGCTTGGCCCAGGACATTGTTTTCCTTATTCTCCATAAGAACATATCTGGGGGACTCATTTTATGTGGGGTCAGAGTGGGAGCAGCACTGTGGTGTGGGGCCAAGGCACCCACGTAGGGTTTGTGGGGTGATGAGGGTGCCAGTGGCAGCAGGGAGGGCTGTGGGGCTGGGACCCCAAGAGCACAGAGGAGGAATCCCAGAAGCGTGGAGAGGGACCCCATAGCCCCAGAGGAGGGCAGGAGGCAGGAGGTGGCCGGGGGAGCAGCCCTGGGTCCTGCAGCAGCAGGGAAGCTGCAGAGGCAGCCCCCAGCCCCGGCCCCGAGGGAGAAAGGAGCCAGGGGGAGATAAGGCTGGGGATTTAAGGCTCCTGGCAGATCCTGACAGCCAGGGCTGCCTGGCTTCCATCAGCCTTTAAAAATGCCTCTCTGGAGTTCAGGGATCCTTGCTGCCAGCAGAAACAGGGCCAGGCAGAGGGGGTGAGAAGAATCCTTCCTCCCTCAGAGCCCTCAGCATGGGCTGAATGTGCCATTTTAGGAACTTTAATTGCAGGAGGGAGCTGCTTGCTCAGAGATGTTTCCAGGAGGGGCCTGGGGTGGGCTCTGAAGGCCAGGGCAGTTTGGGATGCAGGAGAGCCTGGCTGGAGCCTGCCCAGCTCACACTGGATTAATTAAACACTTGGTTAGAGAGAGGCAGTGAGACACGAAGGAGCAGGGAACCCCTGTGTGGCCCCTCCTGCACATTTGGCCAAAGGCTTTCCCTGAGCCATGGGATGCCTTTCCCTGCTGAGCTGCCCTGGGGCAGGAGGGCTGGAAGCCTGGTGCCAGAAGCAGAGATGGCCTTGCCTCCCACATCCTGGTGTGGTCCTCTGCAGAAGGGCAGGATCCTCTGTGGGTCCTTCCCATGGCATTCCCTTCCCTTCAGGAGCTGGACACAATGATCCTCGTGGGTCTCCTCCAGCTCATTGCATTCTGYGATTCCCAAAGCACATGGCTTCCCAGGCACAAGCACCTTTCCATGCCTTGGGAGAGAGTGAGTGAGAAGCAAGAACCCCCAGTGCTGCTCAGCCCCCAGCCTTGCTGCAGAGAGCCGCAGGCAGTGCTGCAGGCTGCCTGCAGGGCTGTGCCCCAGCAGGGCAGCCGGCCATGGGGCTGTGCAGCAGCCAGGCAGTTAAAGGTGCCTGTGAGCCYTGTTAGCATCCCATCGCTGCTGGAGGTGGGGGAACTGCTGCAGTGATGGGGCCAGAGCCACTGGCGCCGAAATCACCCTCCAGGGATGAAGGATGCTTGGATAAAGTAGAAATTTCTGTGCTTTCACTGTTTAATTTCCCTCTTTGCAAATAGGAATTCCTATGGATGTCCTTGCTGCAAGCCTAAGGAAAAGCAGCAATGTCCCAAAGCTGCTGTCACCTCCCAGGGCAGAAAACTGGGCTGTCCTTGTGTCTGTGTCAGGCTGGASATGAGGACAAGGCTCCTCCCCCAGGGGGTGCAGGCACTGCCCAGGCTCCCCAGGGAACGGGCACAGCCCCGGGGCTGCCACAGCAGCCTTTGTTCAAGGCTCTCAGGGATGCACAGGATGGGATTGTTGGGGGGTCTGTGCAGGGCCAGGAGCTGGGCTGGGTGATCCCTGKGRGTCCCTTCCAGGTCAGGATATTCCATCATTCTGTGGTGTTTCCAGCACGTGGTGAGAACATTCCCATTGTTCAGGCAGGAGGGGTTTTAGCCCCTGTGTGAAGATTTCACTTTTGATTTGGTATTTATTCTGGAAACAAGAAGTTGGGTAAATTTCTTAAGAAAATCTGTTTTCTCACCCAGGGGAAGACCTGGAGGGAGCAGAACAGTTTTGAAGACAATGTTCATTTATTTTACTCCTGGAGGTTGTCATTACTGGAGAAAAATAAATCAATAGAAAAAAGGACTTTGCATCAAATTTCAGTGATTTTCCTGTCTTTACACATGACTTCAGAACATTTAGCTTGGGAGAAGTTCTGATTTTTTCAGGATTATTTTATCCCATGGGGGACCTGCTGGGGAGGAAGGGACTTGCCCAAACTCCTGGCTGTGTTTTGGTGGCTCATGCAACGAGCTTCAGTGTCCCAGCTTGGCATTTTTGAGGAACAACCACTGAGCCTCAGTTTTTATCCCTCTCCAGCCATTGACCTGTGCCAGGGCCAATGTGGGGAATGTTTCTATCCCTTGGAGTAGTCACCACACTCCACAGCCTGGGCACTTTTTGGATGTCTCTCTGTCTTGATGCAGAAGAAGCATTATAGGAAAGTATCCATTTTTAAAATAAACCTCAGGAAGGTGAAAGAGGCCCCTGTCTGAAACTATCCTTGCTGGAATGACCCTGCATTTTGCCTGGGCTGTCAGATGAGAGCAATTTTATCTCTTGGTCTTTTGTGTGTCTCAAGTATTGGTATTAGTGCAGGAAGCCTGTTATCATGTCCCCTTTGCTTCAGGGGAATGCAGAACTGCCCAGCCATCACCTCTCCCAACAGTTTAACACCCTCTGAGATGGGCTGGTCCCAAGGGAAGTGAGTCAGGAATGGAATGGAACAGGTGAGGGATCGATGGAAAGATCCAGGGACACGAGGAGGATCCTGGTTCTCAACAGCTCCTTTGACCATGAGAGGAAGGAGGGACAGTGCAAGCAGGAAGGCTGGTGGAATTTCTCTGTAGAGCTTTTCTCATTGGAAACTCAGGCTAATTCTGAAGGAAAGGAGATGACAACTGAAGAAAAAACCAACCTTATTTTTTTTCCTTTTTTCCCAAATAAGAAATAGCTACTTCTTAACAATGGCTCTTGCTCACAGCAACCCCAGTGAATGTTTGTCCCAGGCTGTTTTCTGATCTGCCTCATTCCTGGGAGCTTTGGCAGGTGACTGAAGGAGAAGTTTGTTAAACTTGTTTCAGCACAGGAGCCACCTGCCTCCCCCCCAGGCTCCTCAGGCTGTGTAAGAATTAACAGCAACAGAAAGTCACAACAGGAGTAACCACAGCGGAACAGTCTGAGCTGAGCCTTTCCTTGGGCACTGTTGATCCTGGCCTTGGAAGGGACTTTGTGGTGTTGGAAGCTTTTATCCATGAGTGCTGAATCTGTTAGTGCTGGATCACAGTGTGGCCCAGCCTTCACCACTGTCTGCTGTGGGCACCACACACCCCCGTGTCCCCCTCACCCACCCTGTGGGGCTGGCCACACATGGGCTGGAGTGGCTGCTGCTTATGGAGCATCTTCTTCACCTGTGAGGGGCTCAGAGCCTGGAGGGAGAGCCCAGCCCGCTGCTGCTGCTCAGCAGAACCAACAGTTTATTTGTAATATTGAGTCATAAAATCATTAAGGTTGGGAATGTCCCCTAGGATCATCAAGCCAGCACTGCTGTGTCCCCAGGTGCCACATGTACAAAGTCATGAAGACAAAACTCTGTGGAGAGTTGCAAAAGGACCCTATGAGACAGTGTGACCAGGGAGTGAGAAGGCAATTGGAATTCAAAAGACTTGAGGTGTACAAATGGGAGAAAACAACCCCAGGTTCATGGAATGGTGCAATCACAGAATGGTTTGGGTTTGGAGGTGCCTTAAAGACCATCTGCCACAGGGCATCTTTGGTAGACCAATTCATGCACCCCTGCACGGAGATGAGCTGGGAACTGGCCCARTGTCCCTCACAACTCAGATCTTGGGGCTTTCACAGTCAGTGGTTAAAAAATAATGTGGGCATTGCTGAAAAAAGAAGAGAATAAAACAGTGAATGTTGTTATGCAGTGTGGAGCATGACAGAGATTTGGACAGCTCTAGAGGTTGTGGACAAGGCAGATGGTGACTGAGTGTCCATCAGCAATGGAAATGTGGGATGGCATCAAGAATGGCAGCTTGGCTTAGAAGCAGAGAGCAGCAGTTTCTTCTGCAGCGTGTGGTTACAGCACAGGGCTCTTTAGGGGTAAAACAGGTGCAGGACATTTGCAGGGAATAAAAAACAGAGTGGGTAACGTGGAGAAACACCCACGTGGGGTATTGAGTGCAAGGAGCTACATCTCAGAAGGGAGTGGGGAAGTGTTGTGGGCAACACGTGCACCTGGTTCATGCCCTGCTCCTTGGGTGGTCATGGAATCATGGAATATCCTGACTTGGAAGAGACCCACAGGGATCAAATCCAACCCTTGACCCTGCACAGACACCCCAGCAATCCCACCCTGTGTGTCCCTGGAGCAGTGTCCCAATGTTCCTGGAGCTGTCGCAGCTCAGGGCTGTGCCCATTCCCTGGGGAGCCTGGGCAGTGCCTGCACCGTCTGGGGGAGGAACCTTTCCCTGATCTCCAGCCTAAACCCCCCTGGCAGTCGCTGTTGGGGGGAGGATTCTGGTGTCCATGGTCTGACCTGGTACAGCCACTGATATCTTATGTGGCAGTGGCTAAAATTTCCCTCTGCACTCCCTACAATCCCTGTTCTGCACTCGTGGTTGGGGAACAGGGACAGAGGTGTCTGTGTGGGGACCCATCTCTGCAGGTGCCTCCTCAGGGCCTTCCCACCAGCTGCTCCTTCTCTGTGGTGCTCACCTGCAGTTGTCAGGATTTCCTTTGGACTCTGCAGAGCCCCAGGGATGGTCTGGGCAGCAGTGCTGGGCTCCAGGCATCCCCCCAGCCCCTTCTCACTGCTCACCACTGCTCTCTCCTCTTCCAGGCTGCCCCTCGGGAACATTCAAGGCCAGCCAGGGGGATGAGGGGTGTGTCCACTGCCCCATCAACAGCCGGACAACCTCGGAGGGGGCCACAAACTGCGTGTGCCGGAACGGATATTACCGGGCAGACGCCGACCCCGTGGACATGCCATGCACCAGTATGTGGGGCTGGGCAGCTGGGGGGACCACGTGGTGGGGAACGGAGACGGCGCTCAGTCAAAGCACCGAGGGATGCTTGACAAAGGTGTCTGTCCCATTGGGGTTTGGGGGACGCTACACAAACTAACTGGTAAATTTTGCTAGGACCTTCACACAATCAAATTAGCCTGGGGTAAGAGGACTGGTTTCATTTCCACTCTTTGCTTTGATGTCCAGCTTGCTGCACACATCCCTGACACCAAGAGAAGTAGCGATTTATTAAGAGGCCTCAAATAGATCCACCTTGGGCAGCACAACCCAAAATGGCCACAAAAATGGATGATAGGTCATGGGGTCTCACACTTTTATAAGTTTTGGCCCATTTGCATATTGGAGCTAATTGTCCAATTACAGCTTCAGCCCATAAAGTCCCATCCTTCTTGTTTTCTCTCTTCAGCCCACATTGTTTATGCTCTTGGGCCTGAGATCTGGATCAGTTGTGCTTGGTCCCCATCTAGAGAAGAAATTGTTTTATGTACCTGTTCTGTGAAGAGAGCTCACCATCCCCTAATATGAAGCCTAGACTWASACACTAAAGCAGAATAAGATCTGAAAAATATAAAAGCCAAAACCTGAGGCATCAGGGGTGGGCAGTGTCCCTGGGCAGTGCTGGCTGAGCCCCTGTGGGCTGGAAGCCCCTGTGGGCTCGGCTCACAGAGTCCTGCCCAGGGATGGGGAGGAGGAGAGGTGCAGCTGCTCACACCTTCCTGTCTGCTCCCTTTGCAGCCATCCCGTCCGCCCCGCAGGCCGTGATCTCCAGCGTGAACGAGACGTCGCTGATGCTGGAGTGGAGCCCCCCGCGGGACTCGGGGGGCCGCGAGGACCTGGTGTACAACATCATCTGCAAGAGCTGCGGGGCCGGGCGCGGGGCCTGCACGCGCTGCGGGGACAACGTGCAGTTCGCCCCGCGCCAGCTGGGCCTCACCGAGCCCCGCATCTACATCAGCGACCTGCTGGCCCACACCCAGTACACCTTCGAGATCCAGGCCGTCAACGGCGTCACCGACCAGAGCCCCTTCTCCCCGCAGTTCGCCTCCGTGAACATCACCACCAACCAGGCCGGTAAGGCCCGGTGCCCCCCCCTCAGAGCTCCCACACCAGGGTGGCGTGGGCTGGGGGGATGCCCTGTGAAGGCTGAGCTAGAACACAGAGCTAAAGAATAAAGTAGGGATTTATTAAGAGGCCTCAAATAGATCCACCTTGGGCAGCACAACCCAAAATGGCCACAAAAATGCATGACGGGTCACRGGCTCTCACACTTTTGTATGTTTTGGTCCATTTGCATATTGGAGTTCATTGTCAGCTTTAGCCCATGAAGTTCCATCCTTCTTGTTTTCTCTCTTCAGCACACATTGTTTATGCTCTTGCACCTGAGATCTGGATCAGCTGTCCTTGTTCYCCAGCTAGAGAAGGAATTGTTTTATCTGCCTATTCTGTGAAGAGAGCTTACCATCCCCTAATATGAAACCCAGGCCCACACACTAAAGCAGAATAGAATCTGAAAAATGTAAAAGCTAAAACCTGAGGCATCAGAGGTGGGCAGTGTCCCTGGGCAGTGCTGGCTGAGCTCCTGTGGACTGGAAGGGGACAAGAGTGGGGTGAGGTGTTGCTTATTCCATAATGTTGGTGGTGATGAGTGCCTGGCAATTCCTGAGTGACTACCAAGCCCTGGATGTCAAAATGTCCCTTATTTCAGTGAAAAGCTGCAGCGTGCCCCAAGGCAGAGCTGCCTCCCCATCATGGCAGCAGAACAGCTGGTGGCACTGTCCCCTGGTGTCACAGCATCACTCTCCAGCACTGGGTGTGCCTGGGCCTGAGGCTGTTGCCTCCAAGCGTCATTGCAGGCACCATCAGTGTTGCAGACACACTCCCGGTTCCTGGGGAGGGAAGGTGAGGTGGCTCCAGCATTTTGATGAGAGCTGCAGTCTCTGCTTGGACTGTAGAGAGAGCCAGGGCAGAGTGAGAAARCAAAGGAGAGCTGCACAGGAGAGGGGCTGGGAGATGAGTATTTGGGATAATGGTCTGGGAATCTGCTCCAGTTCCGGTGCCACTGCAGAGTCACCTGGTGAAGCAGCTGAAGCACAGAGCTGGGAGGGTTTCAGGGGGGTCTCCAGCTCTGTGCAGAGTGGGTTTGCTGGGGGAGGGATGGTCAGAGTGGCTGGTGGTGCTGCTCCCAGGAGGGTCCCCAGCAGCGCCCTGGCAGCTGTGCTGGTGGCAGTGGCCCCCCTGAGCTGCTGGCCGGGGCTGCCTTCCCAGCCCACCTGGAAGCCATCTGGAGCTGGGGCTGGRGCTTGGCTGAATGGGATTGAGGTGGAAGGATGCCAGTGAGGCACAGCCCTGCTGGGGAGCAGGAGAGATTCTGGTCCCTCTGAAGTGCCCTGGACACTACCTGACCCCCAGGGCTGAATTTGGCAGCCATGGGTGAATCACCTGGAGGCCATGGTGTGTCCTGGCTGCCAGGGGGGGTGGGTGGGGTAAAACAGGAGTAGGGCAAGTGGGAATCATTTGGGCATCACTTCCAGAGCGTGAGGACAGAGGGAACCTGCAGAAATGCCTGGGAGAGTTCTTATGGTGCCCTCTGCTCTGGAGTTAGCTCGGGAGTGAGGCCAGGGTGTTTTTGAAGCCCTGGAGGCAGGTCTGACACAGGCTGAGCCATGGTTTGGCTCCAGGCGGAGACAGGGCTGCTCCAGGGAGGAGAGGGGAATGGGTCTGGATGACCAGCTTCCTTTACCTGATGGAGATGGGGTGGCTGTAATGCTGCCTGGAGCTGGGAAGGGGCTCTGCACCCTCCCACTGTGGTCCTGTACTATGGATTAATCATTTGATGCTCATATTTCATACTTGCATTTCTCTGTTGTGCTTGAGCCTTCATGTATCACCCGTGGCTGCTCCCGCCTGAGCAAAACCAGTGAGCTGAGTCGAAGGCAAATCCTTTTCAGTCCCCTGCATCCTCCTCCTTGTGTTTTCCTGGTTTGACACTCCTTTATTATCAGGGCTCACACTTCTCAGCCTGTGTGATGTCTCTCTTAATGTATCTATTCATTAGCACTAAACACTAACTGTCTGCTTGCTAATTCCTCTGTAATTAGAGGCTCTGGATTCTTCTGCTTACACTCGCACCGGCACTGCCTGGCAGCCTTGATGTAGATCATTAGCAGTTGGTAACAGAAGCTGCAGACACAAAGGCAGAGCTGGGACAGGAGAATGGGGGGTGCTGGGGGAGAGGAGAGGGAGCAGAGGAGGATGAGCCTCCCTCTGCCTTGGCTCTGGATAGAGGAGCCAGCTGGGGCTCCATTGTTGAATGTGTGATGGGGTTGTGCTCCTGCCACAGCTGGACAAAGCAAAGTGCCCACCACGCCCCAGGGTCCTGCAGCCCTGCAGGAAGCAAGGAAAATCCCCCTGGTTCCCCAAGGGACACAGGGTGTGTGCTGGGGGCTCTCTGGGCTGCAGGACTGAGGAGAGATGCCCCATCACCAGCAGCATCCAGAACCTTCAGGGGTCACCAGTTCTTCAGCACCCACATTTTATAAGGGCATGGAGTGCCAGGACAAGGGGGGATGGCTCCCCACTGCCAGAGGACTGGGTTAGATGGAATATTGGGAAGGAATTCTTCCCTGGGAGGGTGAGGAGGCCGTGGCACAGGTTGCCCAGAGAAGCTGTGGTTGTCCCGTCCCTGGAATTGCCCAAAACCAGGCTGGATGTGGCTTGGAGCACCCTGGGATAGTAGMAGCTGTCCCAGTCCATGGCAATGGATGATGAGCTTTTATATCCCTTGCAATCCAAACCATTCTGGGATCCCAGGAGAAATCTCCTGTGAGAGTAAGAAAACAACCCCTCCAGAGCAGCCAGAGGGAAGGAGGGTCCTGAGTGTGGCCAGGTGGGTGGCACATGCTGGGKGATGGTTGGGTAGCCATCATCCCATGGCCATGACTCCTTCCAGCCAACTGGATCCCCATGAACATGATCCACCTGCCTTCCTGGGCAATGCCTTCTGTCACCTCTGAGCCCAGGCTGGGTTTGCTCTCTGCTCTGCTCAGCAGGCTCTCCTCAACCTCCAGCTCCACACTGTGCATCTGCAGCTCACCTGCACTGCTGCTTCTCACACCCTGCAGCTGAGCAGTACCTGTCCCCTAAAGCTCAGCATCCCTTCAGGAGTGAAATCCAGCACTGCCCATGTGCCACAGTCCTGGCTGCAGGGCCCATGACAGAGCCTGGGTGCCACCAAAAGTCCTTTCCCAGCCATTCCTCAACAAATGATCTGTGCCAAGAGGGTGGCTGAGAGCTGTGCCAGCATCCCAAGGGGTCAAGGAGCTGAGCCCAGGGCTCTGGATAACAACACTTGACTAACTGAGAGCCTTGCCAGGCACCAGCTCTTGCTGGCAGCCCCTGACTACTAATTTGTGGCCTTTCTTTGGGGACTGTTGGGGAGTGGAGAGAGTCTTGGTGCTGTGAGGATTGGCAGGCTCTGTCCACACCGTGGACAGGCTGAGTGCCCTGGGAAAGCTGAAGGAAAGGGCTCCATGGTCAGGGATGAGTTAATAGCAGTGGAAAGGGCACTTCTTGGTAACTGGCTTCTGTGACCTGAGGAGGGAGGAAGAAGCCTTGGGCTCTGGAGTATCCAGAAATAAATTCAAGACCTCCCAGTGGTGGGGAAAGAGAGCATCCAGGCTCTCGGGAATGTGTCCCTTTTGTGAGCAACTCTTGTCACAGGGGATAAGGAGGGAGGATTAGTGCTGATGTCAGAGGCTCTTGGCTGCAAACAGAGCCACTGAGAGCCACAAAGGGCCCTTACAGAGGGAATACAAGGAGTGTGTGGTGAAGGAAACCAATCCACTGCCCTGATAAACCCATCAGGATGATTTCTGCCCCTCTATAGATCCAGAAAAGTTGTTATGATTATTTGCATTATTATTCTGAGTGGCATTTTCCAGCAGGATGTCACAACATGGTGATATGGCTTAGTGGACAAAGTGGCATTCATTCAAAGGTTGGGACTGATGATCTTGGAGGTCTTTTCCAACCTTCCATGATTCTCCAGGTCTCTTGGCCAGGAAGATGTGCAGCTCACAGCTCTGTCCCAGGTGCATGCCAGGCATCAGTAGGGTTTGAATTCCAGTGCCTGGCACAGCCCAGGTTGTGTCCCAGCCACGCAGGGTCTTTTGGGGAGGGCTGTCCCCACAGGCCTTGGAGGAGCCCCTGAGCTCAAGGACAGGTGGCCATGGTCCAAAGTGAGGACATGGGCCATGGCCCTGCTCTGCTGGGGTCTCCTAGCTCTGCGCTGAGCCCAGGCTGATCCTGCTACAAACCTTGAGGAGTTCATCCATGAACGATGGAGCACAGGTGAGACAGATCCCAGGTTGTGTACGAAGGAGGGGTTTTCCCCTCACCCTCAAGCAAAACCATTCCCTTGCAGCCACAGCCCTGGAGCTCTGCTGGGAGAGGCAGCAGGGGCAGAGAGGTCAGGGAGCAGGTGAGGTGAAGGGATGAGCTGGGCAGGACCAGACCTTCTCACCAGCCATCCCAGCCTGCTGTTTGCTTGTCACATTAGTGATGCTGCTGGCTAGACAGGGACAGGAGACTTGTACTGCCTGGGGCACAGGGAGCCTTGCTTTTATCTTCTCACTTTCACTGCATGTCAGAGGATGTGTCTGGCTCCCTGCTTGTGAGGGAGGCACAGGAGAGCCCGTGCTGCTCTGGACACGAGCAGGAGCAGTGGCTCCTCCTGTTCTCTCCCGTGCTGCTCAGCTGGACCCTGCCGCAGCCAGGAGTTAGTGTCTGTGAAACCAGAACCTGGGAAAGTGCAGAAATTACCTCAAAGGGCTGGAATGAGCTTTCCAGAGCTTCAAAGCTCTGAGTATTTGTTTATAATAGAATCCCAGAATGGTTTGGGTTGGAAGGGACTTTAAAGATTACCTAGTCCCACCCCCTGCCATGGGCAGAGCCACCTTCGCTAGCACAGGTTGCTCCAAGCCCCATCCAAGCTGGCCTTGAACTTCAACAAGTTTTTGACACTCCACTTTCCTGTTTCTTCCAGAATAAAAGGCWGGAAGTTGTAACATTTGAGTATCTCAGATTCCTCATCCAACTTCCCACTTACAGCAGGGCTGATGCCAGCAGTACATAAGCAAAGTCATGGCTTTGGGTAGACAGTTGTTGGTTATCTCCAAAGGCAGAGCTCTCCCCATGTCCCACTGACTTATCCCAGATCTGCACCACCCTCCTGGGGAGGGAACTTCTTCCAATGGCCAAYCTGACCCTCCCAAGCAATGATTTATGGCCATTGCTCTTCATTCGAGTAAGTTTGAAAGGTTCTAGCCCAGAGATGTTTTAGATCAGCCTGAATACCAGTTCAAATCCCAGAATCCGGTTTGTGCTGGAGGGATCTTAAAGCTCAGCTCATTCTACCCCCTCTCATGGGCAGGGACATCTTCCACTAGACCAGGCTGCTCCAAGCCCTGTCCAGCCTGGCCTGGGACACTTCTAGGGATGGGAGTTTTCTTCCGGTTCAGTCCTGGCTTTAGCTAAAACACTTTTCAGGGAGAGAATTAGTCTTGAGCCATCAAGAGACAGGCAGCCCATCAGGTCCTTGTACATGAGCCTGTGTAGATCACTGCCTTTTTTCCCAATGAAATCACTGATTCTCTAAGGAAATACAGGGGACTCTGTCTGTCAGGATACCAGTAAAACATTGGATTTGGGKATCTGCAAGCTGGAAGTGGTTCTGTGAAGTCTGTCCAGGAACTGCAGAAATGGGAGACCACAATGACCSGAGTGGGGAAGCCTCAGCTGAGCTGAGGTGACTGAGGTCCCTGAGAAGCACTTTTCATACTTGATGTTTCAAGACCTGGTAGGGTACTTCTTGTGCAGAAAATTGACATAAAAGGGAGAAAAGCAGAAATTTCCTGAGCTTTGGAGCCATCTCACACATGGAGGAGCCAGGCCAGAACAAAGCCTGTTTCTCTGTGTGACAGAGCAAGCTGGAGGATCTGCTGGCCTGCTGTCCTGAGGTCACTTAAATCCCAGGTTTCATCTTCTGGAGACTTCCTTGGATGTGTTTCTGTGACAATTCAGCCTGCTCCCACACTCCAAACCGCCTGAAACCTTGACATCCTCATGGCTGCTTCTCCTACCCTGTTAAGATCCAGACCTTGCCTTCCCTGGACCCGTGTCACCATCCTGGTTCTGTCATCTTATCTTCTCTCCCTCTTCCATTCACCCAGAGCTCCCGTCTCCACCCTGATGGCCACCAAAACGTGATGTGGCTTTGCTTTTGCTGCCCTCCTCCCCTCTCTTGTTGGCCCAGCCTGTTGCCTTCACTGCATCCACCCAGCCTGCAGCAGCTGGCAGCGAGCGCCCGGGAGGGATCCTGCCATGCCCAAATCCCTTCTCCTCTGCCACTGGAGACCGTCTGCAGCAGATGGCAGCAGCTTTGTCAGCTGCTGGCTCTTCAGGAGCCTCTTCCCTCTCCTGTGGTGGGCAGTTGGGGGATGTTGGCAGAGCAGGGGATGGGCTGCACTGCTGGAGCTTCCCGAGCAGATGCCCTTCCCTGCCCGCCACCATCTCTGTGGGCTCCTCCTCCTGCTGACTCCCAGGCTTTCCTGTTGCATAAATTACACCATGAGTTTGAGGATTGTTTTTCCTCACCTGCCTGGGGCTTCAGAAACCTATTCCAGTGCATCTGSGTCTGACTTTGGTCAGAAACAACAGTCTGTCCATGATGGATGGGGTGGAAAGTCCCTTCTGCTAAATCAGGGGCTCCCTCTGTGTGCCACCATCCCTGCTCTGTGCTGGGAGCTGATGGGAAGGCTCCAGGGCTCTCCTCTTCCTCCTGTGTTCCAGATGGCTGATTTATGTCTCCTGCTGCCCTTGGCAAACACAGCCCTGGGGCAGGTGGGGAGGCTGGCAGTTGTTCCAAAGGGGTTACTGCAGCTTCCTGGCTGGGTGTCCTTCAGTCCTTTTTGGGGTCCCTGTGGGAAGGGATGAGTCTCTGTGCGCCCCTGTGCAAGCAGGAAGATGCTCACAGTGCYTGGGCCTCCACAGGCTGGTCCATGGCCATCCCTGCCCTGGCAGGGGTGCAGGAGGCAGCTGCATCTCTGGGGCTAGGCAGGAAATACTCTTCCCAAGAGAAAATGGGATTTCCAAAACTTTCCCCTACACAGGGAACCTGGTGGAGTTTGCCATGCAAGAGAGCAAGGGAAAAAGTTCAGTCACAAATCAGCAAAACTTAGTGATGCTCCAAGGGGTGGAGCCACCTCCAGAGCCAGGCTGGGAGAGCTGGGGGTGCTCACTTGGAGAGGAGAAGGCTCCAGGGAGAGCTCAGAGCCCCTTSCAGGGCCCAAAGGGACTCCAGGAGAGCAGGAGAGGGACTGGGGACAAGGGAAGGAGGCACAGGAYACAGGGAATGGCTCCCACTGCCAGAGAGCWGGGATGGATGGGATATTGGGAAGGAATTGTTTCCTGTGAGGTGCTGAGGCYCTGGCACAGGGTGCCCAGAGCAGCTGGGGCTGCCCCTGGATCCCTGGCAGTGTCCAAGGCCAGGCTGGACAGGGCTGGGAGCWGYCTGGRACAGWGGAAGGTGTCCCTGCCATGGCGGGGGTGGAAAGGTCCTTTCCAACCTGAACCATTCTGTGATTCCATGGATGCTCTACAGCAGATATCACTCTTTCAAGGATTATAGCTCTAAGCTTTCTATGTTTGAAATTTTGAAGTCAGGTGGTTCCTAAGGGCAGTTATCATTGCAATTAATGCAATTTATGACAGCAATTAATGACAGCAATTAATTGGCACTTTCTGGGAAAGTATATTTTTATGGAAAATCTGGGGGCAGGTTGGAGGTGGGGGAGTCTGGCTCCCTCTGTGTTCCTGCTTCCCTGCAGCCTTTTGCTGGGGATGTGCCACGATCTGGAGCAGATGAGTTTTCCATGTGCAGAGGAGTCCAGGAGGTGGGGACACCCTTGGCACCTTGTGACCCCAAAGCTGCTCTGGCAGCAGTGTGGGGGGTGCCAGGAGCCTCTGGAGCAGCTCCTCTGTGTGGGAACAAAGCCCTGCAGGCCGGGTGACACATGCAAATGGGACTGCAAACCCCAGCGAACAAAGAGCTCAAACACAGCCAAGCCCTCGGCTGCCTGGGCCAAGTCGCTGGGCTTGTGGCATTAGCAACTGCTTTAAAGCTGTAATCTACACCAAAGCCTGCCTTGATTTAAGTGGGGCTGCAGCCAGGACCAGCTTTGGGCTGCTTTGCCATGTTTTTAAGATTTTCCAGCGTTTGTAGTTACAGACTCAAGGAGCTGCAGGCTGGGCCCGTTGGGAAGTTTTCCAGACACTTGACACAGCGTGGGTACCACTCTGATGGGGCCACCTTGCCAAGAACCTCGGAACAAAAACCTCACACACTGTGAAACACCAATTTTCCAGAGCTCCAGCAAGTCCAGGAATATCCCATTCCTGAGAATTTTTACTCCTTTAAGGGCAAATATTGCTTATTAAAGAGCCCCAGTGCTGCCATTCCTTGCTTTCCTCAGCTTCTGCTGRAGAGAATTGGCTCCAAAAGTGTGTGGCTTCTGAACATGGCATTACAGGGGCAGAACTGGGAAAGGAACTGGGGGGACAGATGTTATAATGGTCCAAGGAATACTGAACCCCTTCAGCAGGAGAGCCACAGACACAAGTGCTGGTGGAGGGGCTTCTGGAGGTCTCCAGCCTAATCTGCCATGCAAAGCAGGGTCACCAGGGCCGCCATGGAGGGCAGGTGAAGAATCCTCCCTTCTTCCCTTCCTCATCCAGGTATTCCTCACTGTGGTGCATTCAGTGCTTGTGCTGGAGGAAGGCATCTGAGTTCCAATGCATTCTCCAGGAGGGCCCATGGTGTGAAAGCATTTGATGCTTAAATGGCCAGAGGGAGTTTTACCCAGAAAAGCAAAAAAATGAGGGAGGTTTTAACCAGAGAAACCAATTTTCAGTTCAATACCTGGATGTGTTTGGACTCTGAGCTGAACAGGAGCACAAAAAACAGGGTCCTTGGGGTCAGTTGTGGCAGCTGGAGTGGAGACAGTTGGACCATTGTACAGTGACAGTCTGTACTGTCCCACCGGTGTGGGACTGGGGTGCCGTGGGGCAAGGAGGGAGAGCTGCTTTGGATGGTGTCCTGCAGGTGAGACAGTGGTGAGAGACATCCAGGTCTCTGGGAGTGTGGGGTCAGTTGTCTGTCTGTCCCCTCTGCCCATGCTGGAGAAACAGCACTCACCCCCACCCCTGTGCCTGCTCCGCCTGCCTGAAGCCTTGCACAGAGGCCCTGTGTGCTCCTGCCACTTCCAACACAGTTCTCCAGACTGCTGGAGCCTGGGTGCCCAAGCCCTGCGGACTGAAGGTCAGGACGGCCCTTGCTCTGTGACTGATCACAGCACTGTCCTGGCTGCAGAGCATCACCTCCAGCCTCACTGCATGGGGTGTGGGAACGCTGTCCTGGGGAATGCCCTGCTCTGGACCCACAGGGAATGCTGCTCCCCACATGCTGGAGCTGCCCGGGTCTCCCACTCAGACTGAGTCCCTGGGTGAAGGCAGTGAGAGGGAAGCTTGCCCCCTTCCCCCAAGGCTCTCCAAGTCTCCCCCTTCGCACAGTGGCAGGACAGTCACAGGTATCCCCTGCCAGATGCTCTGACAGAAATTCTGCCCTGACAGAGCCTTCTCCCCCACATCTCCCCATTCCCTGCCCTGTCCCGTGGCCTCTGGACTGGCTGGTGCCTTGCAGCATCATGGTGCATTTCCCTGCCACTCTGTCTTCAGCCGCGGGTCAGGCGGTTAATCCTGACCCCGATCACAGCCGCTGCTGCACGGGGTAATTGAAAATGCCAGAATTCCCTGCTGACCTCCTATAATAAAAGCAGTTCCCCCCGTCCAGTAACCTGACACTCCAGGGACCGAGATCTGTCAGGAGGGCTCCGAGGAGATGCTGGAAAGCTCCCAGCTGTTCGCCTGCCTTTTCCCCTGAGTGATTTCAAAGTGTTGCCAGGGAGAGGCCACGGGCTGGGCTGGCTTTGCTCTCTCTGAGTCGTGAGTGTTTTCCAGAGCAAATGTTGACTCTGTCTGACATGACATGGGTTAGTGGAATTAAAGTGATCAGAGATAGGGGGTTTGCTGCCTGTAACCTGATTCTCCCAGCTAAGCCAGCAGAGGAATGGACACTTTGATTTTACCGGGACCTYGACAGCGCTGCCGCACTAGGCAGGAGTAGGGGCTCAGCCTTGGGACAGGCAGGTGAGGGGGGGCTGGCTGCAGACTGGGAGGAATATTGCATGGCAGCCTTTCAAATGGGTCTAAAGATGATGAAAGAGAAGCTGTGGAAAGATCCTCGTGTCCCCCCTGCAGGCTGGAGCCACACAGTCCCACCAGACACTCCCAGAAGATGCTGCCAGCAGAGTCTGAGCCCCTGGGCTGCTCCCTGCAGTGCTGCCCTGGCTGCTGGCAGGGTCTTTTCCCATTTTATTCCCTTTACCGCAGTGGTCCAGCTTCCTAGCCTGCACACTGTGACCTTCCGGGTCACAGCAGCACCCAGGCTGCAAAATGCCATGGGCATTTGTGTAGCTGGATGTGGGCTCGGTTTATTGGGAGCCAGACTTCCTAAAAAACACTGGCAGTGGTGGTGGCCCAAGAGTCAGGACCTGACACCGAAAATTGGCCTCTGCTATCAAAGCCTGTTAGACAAGCATGCCCTGATGGGTTCTTTGGGATGGGATGAACCAGAATACACTGAATCATAAAATCACAGAATCCCAGACTGGGTTGGGTTGAAAGGGACCTTGAAGATCATTTTATTCCACCCCCTCCCATGGGCAGGGACACCTTCCACTATCCCAGGGTGCTCCAAGCCCTGTCCAACCTGGCCTTAGACTCTTCCAGGGGTGAGGCAGATAGAAGTGGGATAGGAGGGACGTGAGCTCAGGATGTTGAAAAAGCAGGGCTGGGAGAAAGGAACAGCTCCCAGACAGAAGCTCTTGTTGAATAAAAGAGGAAGATGTTCTAGGAGAGTCCTGGGGCTCCTGGAACTGCTCAGAGTTGTGGTGTTGTGGGGATGGCTTAGAGAGACAAACACGCGAGCTGCCTAAGAACCCTCAAATCAACTCAGAGGCATAGAAGCAAGGAGGAAAATGGGCCCATTTCTTTCTCATTGCCCCAAAACAATTCTTCATTGTGTGATGCCCTCCTGCTGCTTTTTGTCAGCTTTCTCCTAATGAATTTTCCTGAGCTTTAGAGACAGTTTTACCAATTACATGAACTTTGGATGCATCGAGGATCTCTCACTCCACTCCCAGCAGAACTGGGATGATAGGAAATGTGGGAACAGCCTCCTCCCCTCCCTGAGCTGGGGGGCACAGCCAAAAATGCCCAGTGGAAGTGCCCAGGAGAGAGGGAAGAGCAGCTCTGCAGGGCTGAGCTGAGGCAGGGAGGTGTCACCTTGGACACACTCAGAGGAATATCAAACCTCAGCAAGGAGATGGATCCTGGATACTGAACTCAGTTTTGAGGTTTATGTTTGAAAAGGAGATTAGCAAAAAATTAGAAAAGGTAGAGGAGGGAGTCATCAGACTGATAAATGTGTGAAGTACTCAGGAAACTACTTGGAAAACAGAAAGGAACAATCACAGAATCATTGGCTGATTTGTGCTGCAAGGGACCTTAAAGATCTTCCAGTTCCAACACTCCATGGACAAAAAGGAAATATTTTCACTATCTTTCATCTTGCCCATGATGACAATATTCTTTTTCTAGACTCCTCCTCCATTTAGTTATAAAAGCCAGAAAAGTTCCTGCAGTTGGAAACTGAAGTCCATAAATTTTAACCTGAAAATAAAAGGTGCATTTTAAAARAGAGCCTAAGGGAAACCTCCCCAGGGGCATGGTGGGCTCAGCATCATCTGAAGTCCTCAAAGGAAGCAAGGGGTGTGTCTGTAGCATACTCAGGGGGTCAAACACAAGTGTTTCAGCTATTTTTAGCTCTGCCTGAGTTTGTGCAGATGTTCAGACCTGGGTGTTATGGAGCTTTTCCCAATTCTCTGCTAAATTGCTCTGCTCTTGTGCTGTCTCATCGGGCTGCCCTGGGTTTGGTGTGACCTTCTTCAGCTTTTCCTGTGATTAAGAAATGATTGTTTCTCCTGGAGAACTCACATTTTGTACCTTCTTGTTTTCTTCCATTTCCTTCTTTCCCTTAATACTTTTCATCATTTCCAGCAAGTCCCAAAGAAGCAAATATTTGTATGAAAGTCAGATTCTGGCTATGCCAAGCCTGAGGCTTCGTGGTGCAACCAACACCCCCCTTTGTCCCTGCAGGAGATCAGGSAAATCCTTACTTACAGGGCCAAAGCCTCTTGTGGAGGATCAGTGCAGGTTAAGCTGCCTTTGTGTGAGGGATCTGTGCCACCTGGGGTTTGGTTTCCCTTAGCACAGGCTGCTGAGGTAGCCTTGAGGTACTGCTCTGGAGCCATGGAGCTCCTTGGTTCCGTGCCCAGGGAGGTGTTATCCCCATGTCACAGCATCATCAGAGAGCAGCTCTGCCACAGGGAAGCCTGGACATGCTTTCAGTCAAAGATGGAAAGCTGTAAAGAGAGATGTGCCTGGATGGGATCTTTAGCAAAGCTCTTTCCAAAAAAAAAAAAGGCAGCTCTTTCATAAAAGTGGCTTCAGCTTCATCATCAGGGCCCAGACCATCACTTGTGATTTTTTTTTTTCTTTAGAAGATATATTTTAAATTCTGGATGTGCCTCAGCTACAGTGTCTGGGAGGCAGGACTTGTGGATGTGGGGCACGTTTACAGGGATGTGGCAGAGAAGGACTGTGGTTTATGACCAAAAATTTGGATTGTATCTAGAGCTAATCAGAAAGGCTAAGGGGTGCTGATACAGAGGGGCTACTGAGGGAAGCCCCATCCTTGGAGGTTTAAAGATTCRCCTAACACAGCTTCCCTTCCTTGGTGTGGTGGTGGAGCTTCGAAGCTCTGGGGGTCCCATCCCAACAGCATTCCTGGGATTTGGTGCTCTAGGGAACTGAAGGGGGCAGTGGGATAGGAGGGCTCAGTCCTGTCAGCCTTCACAGCTCTTCTCTGCTCTTTGTGGAGGCACCTGAGCCTCTTGGGTCATCCCTTTCCTCAGCACAGTCTGTGGAATGGAATGGAATATAGAATATTTCAGTTGGAAACACCTACAATGATCATCTAGTCCAGCTGCTTCACCTAGACATGGATGATGAATGGGAGAGGCCAGAGCAGTACAGCCTGGGCTGTGTCTGTCCTGCTGGTACTGACTCCACACCATGGCTCTGGGACCAAGCCAAGAGCACAGGATGCATTTCCTTGGCTGTCACCCTTTTGTTAGATGAGAACATCAGGATATGTGAGCCCTGCCCTGACACGGGGTGGGCCCACCTCATGGTACCAGAAGCATTGGCCTCTGTGAGGCTGAAGCTGCTACACTAATTCTGGGGAGGTCAGAACCAGCCTGGTGGCTTTGGTGCTTCCCTTGCCAAGCCCCACTGGGACCAGACATTTCCTCCCCAGTGGGTATTTGAGCCTTCCTGGGAGACAGTCAGTCAAGCAGGACTTAAGATCCCAGTTGTTCCTTAAGGATGCCTTCATGGAAAATACGGTGTGTAGTGGGATTTGAGACCTGCCTGGCTGTGTCCACCTTGTGGCATTGAGCCAGCCTGGTTTGAAAGGACAATGTCTAGAGGTGTCTTTGAATCCCAGAATGATTTGGGTTGGAAGAGACTTTAAAGCACATCCCATTCCATCCCCTGCCATGGGCAGGAACACCTTCCACTGTCCCAGGCTGCTCCAAGCCCTGTCCAGCCTGGGCTGGGACAGGGATCCAGGGGCAGCCCCAGCTGCTCTGGGCACCCTGTGCCAGGGCCTGCCCACCCTCCCAGGGAACAATTCCTTCCCAATATCCCATCCAGCCCTGCCCTCTGGCATTGGGAGCCATTCCCTGTATCTTGTGTCACCATCCCTTGTCCCCAGTTCCTCTCCAGCTCCCCTGGAATCCCTTTAGGCCCTGCAAGGGGCTCTGAGCTCTCCCTGGAGCCTTCTCCTCTCCAGGCTGAACACCCTCAGCTCTCCCAGCCTGGCTCCAGGGCAGAGGGGCTCCAGCCCATGGAACATCTCCATCGCCTCCTCTGGACTTGCTCCAACTCCTCCACGTCCTTTCTGTGCTGCTACCCCAGGGCTGGAGGCAGAATTGCAGGGGGGTCTCTCCAGAGCCGAGCAGAGGAGCAGAATCCCCTCCCTGGACCTGCTGCCCACGCTGTGGGATCAGGCCAGGACACAGATGGTTTTCTGCCATTCCACCCCTGGCAGAGCTTTGGCGTCATCCCTTCAGGGAGGTGATGGCCATGCAGCTCTGCTTGCAAGACCTGGGCATGGGGGGACCTCCCGAACCCCATCCTTCCCAAGTGTTTCCAGCTCCTGAGCTCAGGCAGTGCCCCGTGTGTGCTGCAGAGCTGTCAGCACCCCAGCACTGACCCTGCAGAGCTGCCCCAGCCACAGAGTCTGCTCTGCTCCCTGGAGTGAGATAAACTGCCAAATGCCAGCCCAGCCTGGGCAGGGCTCTGGCTCTGACCAGTGCTGTGTGGCCATGCAGGGCTCAGGGTGGTGACCATGGAAGTGTCCCTGGCATCCCTCCCRTGCCTCTGCCCCAGAGGGGTCACCGTGTGGGACACGTTGGCTTTGTACATTAGTGGATTTTCATTAAGCTTATTTTACACTCCAGTGGTGGTTTTGGTGTGGTTGATTTCTCCAGCAATTCAAGGAAGCCACAGTGCTGCACTGTGAGGAATCTGAGGCCATCCCTGATCAAGAGGATGCAGAGAGTGCCTTTCAAGGACTGCAGTGGTTGGGTTTGCCTCAGTGCCCCGTGCTGACAATGCCAAGGGTGTGGGTTTGATCCTCATATGGACCATTCACTTCAGAGATGGACTCAGTGATCTTTGTGGATCCTTTCCAACTCAAAATATTCTGTGAAACCTGTGCAATCAAATGGCATTGAGGCTTAAGGGATTCAGTCAGGAGCAGTGTTTCCATCAGCTGTGGAATGAAGGAGGGTCTGTTTGTTTTTTGCACTTTTGGGACACACCTACCCCTGTATAACCAACCCATTGGGATAAATCCACCTCTGTTCACACCTTCATGGTGACATCACAGGGTGATCAAGGCTCTGAGAGTGGGGACTCTCCATATCTGATCTCCTCTGTGTGTCACAGGGCACAGTCAGCTGCCTGGGCATCGTGTCAGAATCCAGCTGAAGCTGTTCCTGCTGACTGCTCCTGGGAAAGTCACTCTGAGTCCAGCTGGCTCCTTTAAACTGGTTTCAAGCTCACATATCCAGTGCCAGCCCATCCCTGATTCATAGGCCTGGGAGCCTCTCTGTGCACCCCAGGCCCTCACTTGGCATAAAGGGTGTGACAAAGGACCATGTTTTGTGGCACTGCAGAGTTAGCAAAAAGTCCAGGAGAGGGATTGGTTGTTTCCATCTGCTCAGCAGTCTCAGGGCCACACCTGGGCTCCTGCGTCCTCTGGGGCTCCCAGTATCACACTCATGGACAAACTGGAGCAGGTCCAGCAGGACAAGGTTACCCTGAGGCTGGGGCTGGAGCATCAGAGGTGAGGGCAGCTGAGAGCTGGGTCTGATCAGCCTGGAGAGGAGGATGCTGAGGGGTATTGAGGGGGAGAACAGTGGCAATGTCCACAAGGCACAACCAGCAAAATCCCAGTGGAATGTGAGGGAAAGTTTCTCCCCCTAAGAGCAAGGCAGCTGGAGGCTGCTGCCCAGAGCCTGTGGGAGCCCCATCCATGGGGATCAGATTCACTAGGTCTCATCTGGACACAGTCCTGAGCAAAATGATCTGATTTTGAAATTACTCTGCCAGCCCGTGGGACCAGAAACCTCCAGAGKTCACTTCTGTGACCTCCCTGTGGTTTCATTGCTGTGCACTCCCCTGGTGTCTTTGATAAGAGCAGCAGTTACTGAGGACATGCAGTGGGGAGGTTCCTGCTCTTCCAGACCCCTCCCTTGCCCCAGGTGCAGGAAAGGAACTGAGGTTGCTGTAGTCATTCATCTCCCCTGCCTCCTCCCACCATGCAGCACATTGGCCTCATTAAGCTCCTTCGATGAGCCCCACCTCATCCATTTTGGGTCATTTGCTGAGCCAAACGAGAGCAGGTTCACCAGGTACCAGCAGCACATGAGTCACACACGTCCTGCTGTAGCTGTTGTCTGGTACATCTCCCTCAGGAGAGGCAGGAGATGCCTTGGAGTGGTCCTTTACTCCCAGGCTGGGGTGCAGCGCATGGAACTGGAAGAAGAACATCCCAGAGACCTCACTCCTACCTGGAGGAATCTGGAGCTGAGGAGCTTCTCCAGCTGCAAGGCCACTGAACCTGTGCCTGAATCGTGAGATGTTGCCACATCCTGGTGGTGTGGCGGGACAGCTCTGGCTGTACATGGCCCCTGTCCTGGAAAAGCCCAGTGTGTGAATGTAGGGTCAGTTCCCAGAGCAGCTGGCACAGGCGCTGTGGGCTGTGTGCTTCCCTCAGTCCAGTGCCATCCCTGCCACAGGGCATCCGCAGCACAGTCACATCTTCCTTCTGAGCCTGGTCTCCAGAGACAGAGATGTTTGTCTTGAAAATTGCAGATGTCCTACAGAATCTGTTTCAACAAGGAAGCAGTGAGCTCTGGCAAGAGCTGACAGGCTCCAGAAACATTACCTGTGTTTTATCTTCACGCCAGCGTGAGAAACTCTTCCCAGGAGTTTGGAAAGATGTGGCCTGAAGCAGTGGGACAGRGATGTCAAGGTGGGAGGGGAGCAGTGCCACGGAGTGAGGGGAGGGCTGAGGTGACACAGAGGGTTTCAGACTGTTGGGTAATGGGGCTTTGCTCAAGCAGAAATGGATGGAAGGAGTGGCCTCAGGATCTGTTGGAATCATGGCGTGGTTTGGGTTGGAAGGCCCTTTAAAGATTATCTTGTTCTACCCCCTGCCATGGGCAGGGATACCTTCCACCAGACCAGGTTGCTCCAAGCCCCATCCAGCTTGGCCTGGGTCACTTCCAGGGATGAAGTTCTCTGCTGTCCTTCTAGTTTTATTCTCCTGGACAAAACTGGAGCTCAACAACACTGCTGAGGCTAATCCACATCACACCTTCCTTCAGGAGTGGGGGAACCCAGGCAGGTGAAGGAAAATGGTGCAGCAGTGTGGTGCAGGTCTTGTGTTAGCCAAACCCAGCCCCTTGGCACCCAGACATTGAGCATCCTGGGAACTGCGGTGCTCTGAGTCAGAAAAGCAGCACTGAAGAGGCAGACAGATGGTGGACCAGAAAAATGGCTTTTGTTGGTGTGTTGGAGAGGAGTTGCTCAGTGGTAATTTATTGGGATGTGCAGGAACATGCTGGAGCCATGCTTGTCCAAGCACCGTGGTCCTGCCACTGCAGTCGCAGGTGGCACAGCTCCTGTCACTGGCCCTGATGCCAAGGGGAGCCAGCCTAGAGATGGGGGAGAGGTGCGTTCCTCTGAGTGCTGCTCCTCCAGGCTGTTTCTCAGAGCTGCCAAATGAGTTGTTCTTCATTAAATATTGTAAGGGTTGGACTTGGGAAAAGCCCATCTGAGTGCAAACCAGTCTGCATCCATTTGGCCTGGCATGCAAGTGATGGGAAAACTTTCATTCTACCACTCTCCAGTCCTCTCCTAGCCCTGAGGCTTCTCCTGTGCCCTGCAGCTGCCTCAGTGGTGAGGCTGTGCTGGCAGCTGTGCCAGGGCTAACGCTGACTGCAGCTCGAGCTCTCTCTCCAGGGCTGGGCTGGCACTAGGGGAGGTGTGGGGTAGCCCTGCACTGAGGTGGATGTGCTGGCAGTGCCAGCAGCAGGCTGGGCACGGGGAGGGCTCCTCTCACTGCTCTGGGACGAGGGGAGAGGAGGCAGCCGGGCAGCTGTGAGTGTCAGCCCTGCAGCAGGGGCGGGGGTGTCGGCTGCTCTGCTGTCAGCACCTGGAATCAGAGAATATCCCCACTTGGAACGGGCCCACAGGGATCATCCAGTCCCACTCCTGCCCCTGCACAGACACCCCAGCAATCCCCCCTGGGCATCCCTGAGAGCATTGTCTGAGCGCTCCTGGAGCTCTGGCAGCCTTGGGGCTGTGCCSATTCCCTGGGGAGCCTGGGCAGTGCCTGCATCCTCTGGGGGAAGAACCTTTCCTGATCTCCAGCCCAACCCCCCCTGGCAGAGCTCCAGCCGTTCCCTGGGAGCTGTCCCTGCTCACAGAGCAGAGATGGGAGCTGCCCTCAGGAGAAGCTGCAGGCTCCRAGGAGCTTCCTGCCCCGCAGGACTGAGGCAGCCCGGGCTGTTGGCTCAGCCCGCTCCCCAGCCCGCCGGGCCAGGGCCGCTCAGGGTGTCCCAGGGCGGCCGCAGCTCCCCGCTCCGGTCCCTGCCCGTGGCCTGTCAGCCCAGCTCCGGTGCCTGCCCGTGGGGCTGTCAGCCCAGCTCCCCGCTCCGGTCCC
>JACDOX010000238.1:767480-784217 GCA_014549065.1 Cardinalis cardinalis
CAGCCCAGCTCCGGTCCCTGCCCGTGGGGCTGTCAGCCCAGCTCCGGTCCCTGCCCGTGGGGCTGCCGGCCCAGCTCCCGGGGCGGCTTTCCCGGCCGAGGGTCCGGCCATGGCAGGGATAGCGGCCCGGGTGTGTGAGGGCCGGCGGGGCCCTTTGTGCGCGCTGCGAGGAGCGGGGGCCGGGCCGGGCCGCTCTCCATTGTCAGCGTGTCAGGTCAGCTTTGTGCTGCCTGCTCAGCGCTGGATGCGCCTCCCGTGATTGGCATGTGCAGCGTGCAGCCCCAGCCTGCCCGAGCCTTGGGAAACTGCTCTGTGCGAATGGAAAAGTTAAAACCACCCATTTCCCCATGGCAGGCAGGGAGGAGTGCATGCTGTGGGGCTGGTGGGGCTGTTTGCGGTGGAACAGTGCTGTGCCTGCTCCAACGTGGGCTCCTTTTGCCATTTTCCTGTTGAGGCACTGTCCTACATGTTTTCTAACTACCAATTCAGCAGAACCATTTTTTCCTCCCCTCGCTGCTCTCTACAAACAGCAAAATCCAGGATCTCCTGACCTCTGCACAGCTCTCCCAGCGCAGGAGGTGAATTCCAAAGCTCCAAACAGCAATAACCCTCCTGCCCACCTCCTGCCAGGGTGAGGATCCTACCTGTGCAGGTGTCTGACTGTCTGTCCCCCCTCTCTCTCTTCCAGCCCCTTCTGCCGTGTCCATCATGCACCAGGTGAGCCGCACCGTGGACAGCATCACCCTGTCCTGGTCCCAGCCCGACCAGCCCAATGGAGTCATCCTGGACTATGAGCTGCAGTACTATGAGAAGGTACTGAGGGACCTTCACGGGGGTCACCCACAGCTCTTGGGGAGAGGAAGGTTGCAGACTTTATTTAAAAGTGTACAGTGGTTGTTCAGTAGGAGACTTCTCTTGCTGCATTTGATCACCTGGGTGACAGTGGCCATCAATCCTTGGGGTCCAGTGATGGTTCCAGTGGCCCAAGTGTAGAAAATCCACTGGTCATTCAGGAGCTTCTCCTGTCACCTCCACAGAACTGGTGGCAAGTGCACCCATTGCAGAGAGAGCAGGGTAGCCAGGGTCCAGGGTCTGTTTTTTCCTTTTTGTGTACTGTGGCATCAGTAGGAAATGGGAATGACAGGGAACATCCAGTCCCAGGCTGGAACACACTCAGTGGGTGTCCAGTCCTGGAGATTTTCTGGAGTGCTATCCATGAGTGTATCTACACCAAAGGTGAGTTTGGCATTTCTTCAGCATCCTGAGCCCAGATGTTGTACAGGGAGAAGGTGTCCCATGCTCCCATGGAGGGCTCATGCTGCACTATGGAGGTGGCCTGACAGGTCCTGCAGCTCTGGCCCTGTCATCCCTGAAGAACCTGCTCCTTCCATAGCCTCCCTGTCCAGGCAGAGAGAGGAATTTCATCTTGACTGTGCCAGGGTGTCCATCCCACCAGCGGCTGCTCAGAGACCTGAGGACCATGTGGAGGTTGGTCCCAGGACCTGCCAGGCCCTGCCAGGCTGAACTTCATCTGTGCAGCCCAGGGGAGATGGGGAGCAGGAGACTTCTCCTTCCAGGAATCTGCCCCCTTGCAGAAGAGCTTATGAACTATACATTATAAATTGCAAACTAACTAATTAAAAAGCTTTATGATTAAATGGAATTGAAAATATTTTTCCCAGCAGTTGCCGGAAGAAATGATTAATCCCCCCCACTGCCTGCCTGTGACCTATTTTCTCATCACCAAGAGCCAGAGGGAGAATGGGGAGGAGGGGGGGCTCCTTTGTGAGCTGTTAAATAGGTCCTGACCTATATTGCATAAATCACAGCCATTTATTTTGACCCTTGGAAATTATCCCAGAATACGTGGCAGGATGGATGAGTAGATAACAAGACAGATCTGGGAAGCAAGAGGGGGTCCTTTCCCTGGAGACCCTCAATGTAGAGGTAGAAGAGTACATTCTCCTCCTCTTTATCTTAGTCTCTCACCCTCTTTCTTTCTTCCTCCTCCTCTGTTTTCTGAGGAAGGCTGTAAATAAAAGGAATTTTTGTCTAAAAACCAGCGCTGCTGCTGGTGGCCAGTCTTTGCAGGCAGGCACATCTGCCTGTCCCATTGGCAGAGTTAGGGCACAGCACGTCCCTGATGATGGGGACAAGCGGCCCCACTCTCAGGTAGTGCTGTTCATGGAGCGCTGAGCCTGGCACAGAGGGCAGAGCTGGGCTGAGGTTCTCCCTGTCCTGGTTTCAGAGAACCATGGAAGCATCCCAGAATGCTTAGGGTTGGAAGGGACCTTAAAGCTCATCCAGTGCCACCCCCTGCCATGGCAGGGACACCTTCCATCCATCCTGGCCTTGGGCACTGCCAGGGATCCAGGGACAGCCACAGCTGCTCTGGGCACCCTGTGCCAGGGCTTTGGCCCTGCCGTGCTCCTCTCCTGCTTTCCATCAATCCAACAGTTGGATGTGGTGTGTGACACATTCCTGGTGTGTTCTCACTCCACTGCCAGTCTGTGCAGAGGTGATTTCCTTCCAAATATTTCATTACAAACTGTCCCATGTGCTTCTGAATGCTCTGCAAAGATCTCTGGAGCTGGTTAAGTTTTTCTGGTGGAATTTTTTTTCTCCTAGTAGAAAATTATATTTTATTTTCATGCAAACAGCTCAAATGAAGAAYAGCACTATACACATTGTGTATAAAAAGCACCTTGACTCTTCATTTTTAATGGAGTCTCTTCTATATACAGACATTAAATTAAAAAAATAGAAGAATTTATTTTAGTGTTGACAGAAAAGCACTGTTCACAATACCTGAAACAAAGGTGTATTTTTGTTTCCCTTTCACAGATTATTTATAACACTGCTATTCTTAGATGCCATTAAAAATGCCTGTACAAAGGCAGCATTATGAGTTTTTTTCACGTGGAGTTGGAGCAAATCTGTGCAGATTGTTGCACAAACACTGCCTGACGTGGCTGCTCTCTGTAGCCCTCGCTTTAATGTGTTGTTTTTTCACTTCCAAGAGGTACCTGCCAGTGTTTGTCTTGTTTAAAAAGTCTGTGTTGTCTTCATTTAGAAAGGGCATAGCAGTTTTTATCCAAAGTTGCCAAACTCATCCTGGAGTGTGGGAACTGGAGACCCACTGCAGTGTCAGACACAGCAAAGAGCAATTAGCCCTCCTCATTATGCAAAATGATTGGGTTTGATGATGCTCAAAGTCACCCATTTTGTAATTATTTGAAGACATTCAGCCCAATTTGGTCACTAGTGCAAGAATTTAGGAGGCAGAGGAGCCCTTTGATGTCTCCAGCCAGCACTGGAGTAGGGGCTTGGGCTGGCTGGGGCATGAAGGGTGGGGGAGAGAACCTGTGAAGGTGGATGTGGAGGTAGAAGCAGAGCTCTCCTGGTGCCCAGGAGCTTCTGGCCAGAGCCCAGCACCCCAGGCCAGGGTGTCCCCAGAGCTTGGACCAAGGATGCTGGAGGTGCTGCTGCCAGGCTGACTCAGGGGACATCCCTGCCCATGTCAGGGGGTTGTAAAAAGATGGTCTGTAAGGTCCCTTCCAACCCAAACCATCCTGGGCTTTTGTGATTGTCTGACTCTTCAGAGTCTGTCCTGCAGTGCAGGACGCCAGAATCCCCGAGYCTGGAGCCAAAGCTGCTGCCTGGTGTTTCTCATCTGTCCTGAGGTGGGGCTGCCCCTTCACCCAATGCTGCCCAAACCCTTGGAGGGGTCTCTGTCCCAAGAAAACTGAGAGTTCAAGGACATGGAGAGGAAACCCTGCCAGGGAGCCCTGGGRTAGCCTGCCTGCAGTCCCAGTCCCTGCCCAGGGCCACACTGGAACTGGGCACTGTCCAGGTCTGGGCTGGGAGAGGCATTCAGACACTCAGAGAATAATTAAAGTTGGAAAAGCCCTCCAAGATCAGTCAGCCCAACCTTCACCAAGCTWCATTCCCAAGTGCAGCATCTCTTTTTTTGAGCACTTCCAGGCATGGGGACTCCGCCACTGCCCCGGGCAGCCTGTCCCAATGCCTGAAAACCCTTTTAATGGAGAAATGTTTCTTTGTATCTAGCTTGCACTTCCCTTGGCACAACTTGGGGCCATTTCTCCTTATCCCACTTGATGGGATACCTGGCTGGGGGCACAAATCTTCTTGGGCTGCCCCACAAGTGGTGGATCCCTGTGAGAGTCCAGGTGCTGTGGATGCTGCAGCTGCAGCCCCAGTGTGGCTGGCAGGCCCTGCTCCCACACGTGGGTATCCCAAAATGCAGCTGTGTGATGGTTTGGCACCGGGCTGTCCTGCTGTGTTTGCCCCCAGGGCCATGGCAGATGTCACTGTGCAGGCTCATAGGAACTCTGCCAAATTCAGTCAGTTGACATTTTTTTCTTGGCTTTTTCACTTTCAATTTTCTTWTTTTTTAAATGTGACTTTTTAGAAGCAATTTTTGTAAATCCTTTGTGTGTCTTACAGCCTACCCGTATTTCAAGGGACTCTTTCTTTGTTGATCAGACTTTGGTTTCRGCTTCAGTTTGACTCGTGGGAGGGAGAAGCAGATGAGGACTCAAAATCAAACCAGTGTTTTATTTTGAATTAGGATCTCCAAACTCAAAAGAAAATCAGCAGGGAAAAAACCCCCAAACACCACAAACCTCTGCTTGAACTTGGGCTTTAAATCCCCTGGGATGCACTTGGCTGGAGGAGGCCAGAGAGGTGAAAGGGGAGAAGTGTTTGAGGTGAATGTGCAGGGTCTGGAGAGGCGATGCCAAGGAGGAAGAACAGGTTTGATAAGAGAGGGTGGAGAGGTGTAAATGGTTTTTCCTTGTGGTCTGGGTTTAGAGGAGAGCACATCACAAGCTCACCTTCCTCAGCCAGGCAATTTCCCAGGCTATCAACCACCTTGTAGGCTTGGCCATTACATTCCATTTAAAGTCCTTCAGGAGCAGGGATGAAGTTCTCCAAAAGAGTTGGACAAATGATTTTTAAACAACTGTGTTGTTAGTGCCCTCCAAGGGCCTGGGAGGATTCATCCAAGCCCTTGAGCTCTAAAAGTGTAAACATTTCCTGACCTATTTCTCTCCTTGCCTGCCTGGGAAAGGTCCAAGGGAGTGCTGAGCCTGATCAGACAAATGAGGCCATGGGTTTTCTGTGTGCTCATCTTTCCTTGGGGTGTATGTATCTCTTCTTGAGCTTTTCACTGTCATCAGTCTAATTACCAGAGACCCCAGCCACAGTCAGGAACCTTCAGCACCAAGTCCAGATGCATTAAACAGATATTGTAGTTTTTAGAAGGGAGAAGTGTTCCTGCACAGTGTTAATAGTGGAGATCTCCCAGGTGTTTCACAGAATCATAGGATGGTTGGGCTGGAAGGGACTCAAAGCCCGTTTCATTCCACSCCTGCCATGGCAGGGACACCTTCCGTAGCCCGGGTTGCTCCAAACCCCATCCAGCCTGGCCTTGGACACTGCCAGGAATCCAGGGACAGCCACAGCTGCTCTGGGCACCCCGTGCCAGAGCCTCMTCACAGAGAGATACTTCTCCCCCATATCTCATCTAGCCCTGCTCTCTTTCAGTCTAAAGCCATTCCCCCTTGTCATACTCCTTCATGCCCCTACATGTAATGCAGAGCTCCCCTGCACTCCCTGCAGAGGGATTTGCCATCAGCATCTCCACTCATTGGGTTTGGCCACGCACTTGAAGAAACACATTCCTGAGAGGCCCCTCTCTTACCACCAACCACACCAGAGCACTGCTCAACCAACAGCTTGAGACATGAAATTACCTCCATTCAAGGCCAGGTTGGATGGTGGGGAGGCCCTGGTACAGACTGCCCAGAGAARCTGTGGCTGCCTCATGCCTGGAAGTGTCCAAGGCCAGGTTGGACACTTTGTCTAGTGGAAGGTGTCCCTGCCTGTGGCAGGGGCGGAACTGGATGAGCTTTAAGGTCCCTTTCCAACTGAAAGTGTTCCATGATTCTATGACCACGAGATCCCTGACAAGCAGGTACAGCCAGGTGGTGTCAGTCTCTTCTTCCGGGGAAAAAGCAACAGGATAAGAGGACATAGTCTCAAGGTGTGCCAAGGGAGGTTCAGGTTGGACAGCAGGAAGAATTTCTTCATGGAAAGGGTGCTCAGACATTAGAAGTGGCTGCCCGAGGAGGTTGTGGAGCCCCCACCCCAGAGGTGTTCAGGAGATACTGTACGTGGCACTCAGTGCTCTGGGCTGCTGACAGGTGGGCATCAGTCAAGGGTTGGACTTGATGATTTTGAAGGACTTTTCTGACCTTTATGATTCTGTGATTCTGTGGGATATTCCTTCTGCCTGATTGCCCCTTCATTACCCTCTGTCCATCAGCACTCCACTGCAGAAGTTGGTGAGAGGTGCTTTCTCTTTTCTGGCAGTTTCACACTGACCTCTTGTTCCCATGGGAAAAGCCGAAATGTCTCCATGCCTCCATCTCTGTGTCATTTCAGAGCTGGGACAGAGGTCAGTCCCTTGGTCACACCCTCAGTCACACTTACGGAGTTCCCCAAACCTCATGTCTCACTTTCTGCCAGTCCCTGCCGGAGTCTCACAAGGTGACCCCTCCTCAATGAGGGTGCAGGGGCGTCCTGTGCAGTGACTTGAAGTCAGGGACTCACTGGGAACTTGCCAGCTCAGATTTTGAGCTGCTGCCCCTCTGTTGCATCTGATGATCTGCCAGGGCAGCCTGACCTGCCATGGATGATGAGCGCCCTCAGTGTCACTACAGCCACTGGATTCCAAAACCTGTGCCTGCACCTCCTTTTCTCAGTGCTTGCTCACAGCAGGGCTTTCCTAAGCACTCTTTGTTTTCCAGAAGCATTGTTGGCATTGCTGTTTTGCTCTGACTTTTGGGACTTCATGGCAGCCAGGCTCCCAGCCACTGTCTCTGGCCATGTTCAGGATCCTCTGTCGTCATCCTCTGTTGACTCCATGTCTCTGGGAGGCAGAGACTACCTGTTCTCTTGTATGAGGAAATCCTGCCCATCCACCAGTGCTTCTGGATAAAGGGCACAATTCCTAAGGGCATCGATGGAACCATCACCTGCACCACTATGTGACTGCTTCAGTCCTCAGCTAGAAAACTGGAGACAAAGGGCAGAACAAAAGTTTGGACATAGTCTCATTATCACTTTGAAATGTGCTCTTGGGGTCCCCAGCCTTGGGAAACTTGACCGTGGCCCCTGGAGAAGCAGGTTCTGGGCAGTGGGGTGCAAGCAGAACTTCTCCTGAGGTCCAAAACCCAGTGTTCAGGTGGGCTTTATCTCCTGGCAAAGGGAGATGGGAGTTGGGGAAGAGCAGATGGACTGTGCTGAGGCTGGATAAGGCACAGCAGGAGGGGTAGGGGGAGGAGGAAAGTGCTAAGAGTAAAGCACAGAAGAGGGAAGAAGTTCCCATCTTCCCATCTCCATTGACCTCAAAGCTTAGAGAAGCAACGTGAGTTTTGTAGTTACTGTCTTCTCTAGAGCCTTTCCTGAGAGGTGGTGAATAGCCCAGGGATATCCATACTCACATCCCTGAGTCTGTGTCTCCCTGCCAGGAGGAAGGACCTCTTTGTTCAGACCTTGGTGGTCTCTCCACCCTGGTCTCCTGCCTTTCCTCCTTCCAGAAGCACAGCACCTGATTCTGGACTGGTTTTTCTGATGATGGATTTGTTTTTTCTTGGCAGGATCTGAGTGAGTTGAACTCAACCACAGTGAAGAGCCCCACCAACACTGTGGCAGTGCAGAACCTCAAGGCTGGCACCATCTACGTGTTCCAGGTGCGGGCGCGCACCGTGGCCGGCTACGGCCGCTACAGCGGGAAGATGTATTTCCAAACCATGACTGAAGGTGAGTCTGCGGCTGCTCTGTAAAGGTGACTCAGGGTCTGGAGAGATGTGGAGATAGACAAGCAGCTGGTCCYCTTGCTGTCAGTCCCTTCAAGGGTGTGTTGAGAAATCACATTCAAGACCTGGAGAGAGCCCTGGGTGCTTGTTCCATGCAGGGAAGGCCCCAGTTTCTGCCCAGCCTTTCTGTTGTGGGGACATGTCTGCTCAGCTGGATGTAGAGGAAGTAAAATTTATGTTTTCCACCTGCACAGCTGCTGATGACAAACACAGAGCCACGTCTTACTTTTCTAAATTTGTGCTGCTAAATAAAACAGACCAAGCCAGTTTTCTGGCCCTGGGACCGAGGACAAGGCACAGCACACATCCACAGGACTAAACCTTCCTCCCAAAAGGCATAGCTCCATCCAACCTTCCTTCTGGGACACATCCCCCGGCCAGAGGGGAGTCCCGACTSTCCAAGACCAAAGCCAGGAATCAAACATGACCCATGCTCAGGGCTCTGACCTCAATGACCTKGTGGGGGATGGCACATCCCGTGCCTCAGTAACCTGTTCCCTTTTCCCCCGTGCCAGCCGAGTACCAGACCAGCGTGCAGGAGAAGCTGCCGCTCATCATCGGCTCCTCGGCGGCGGGGCTGGTGTTCCTCATCGCCGTGGTGGTCATCGGCATCGTGTGCAACAGGTAGGGCAGGCTGAGGCGCCCAGGGTGGGGCACTGGGGACAGGGGATGGCAGGGAGGGGACAGAGGTGTCCCCACGGCGCAGCCCCAGCCCCGAGGGGCCCATGCTGTGCTCAGGTCTCCCTTCCCTTCCAGAAGACGGGGCTTCGAGCGGGCTGACTCGGAGTACACGGACAAGCTGCAGCACTACACCAGTGGCCACAGTACGTACCGGGGGCCCCCCCCGGCCCTGGGGGGCCGCTCGCTGCTCGGTTCGTGCTCCTGTTCACTCGGGGCTTGGGGAGGGCTCTGGGCAGGGTGGGCATGTGCGTGTGGGCAGGGCAGCTCCAGATCCCCTCTGCCCCTGATCCCTGCCCTGCTCTCAGCCCTGCATGCTGTCAGGTGCCTGAGCGTGTCCTCCAGACCTCTCTGACAGCCAACACCCCCTGAAGCATCACTGTCTTCTGTGCTGCAGCATCTGCCACCACAGCCTGTCTTGCTCCTCCAGCTCCTGAGCTTTGCCCATCTCCTGGGCATCCCCTTCCCTGACCTGCCCCAGTCCTGCAGAGTGCTGTCCCCCTGCAGGAACCACAGAACTTTGCCAGAGCCCATCCCAGTGCTCCCAGATTCCCAGCAGATATGAGATATATCTATGTATAGGTATATGATACAATGCCTAACATGCCCTCCCTCTTCCAACATCCCTGTGCAAGGCACTCCCTCACATCCAGCATTCCTGCTCAGCCTCACTGTACACCCTGCCTCACCCCAGTGGATCCTTCCTCTCCCATCCCTGGAAGTGTCCAGGGCCAGGTTGGACAGGGCTTAGAGCAACCTGGGATAGTGGCAGATGTCCCTGCCCATGGAAGAGGGTGGAATGAGATAAGGTCATTTAAGATTCCTTTCAACCCAAACCATTCCATGATTCTATGATTAACCTCTGCCTTCATGTCCCTTAAATTCCTTTCTCCCCCCTCACTGGAGACCTGTTGCTCTAATCTTGCTTTATTCCAATCTCAGTTGTGATTTCCCTCATGTTCTACTTGCAGCTTCAGGATTTCTGCCCTTTTAATACCTTATTCCTGTACAAATCCAGGCCTTGCTCAAAGCACGGAAAACACCAGTAGTGTTTTCACTCAGGACTCACTGTTGCTCCTGCTTTTACCTGGGAAACATGTCCCAAAAGGCAGAGCTGCAGCCCTGTGCCCCAGCATCCTGTGCTGGCTGCCTCGCCATCACTTACCAGGAAAAATGACACTTTTCAGGAGACATTATGTAAATGCAGCTCTCAGTTGTTTGTCAGTCTGGGCTGCAAACACACATTCACACGTTCTCCCGGGGCCTGGTGTGGGATGTGACAGCTCCAGGCTGGGATGGGTTTAATCACTGTGCCTGCACCACTTGGAACAGGCCTGGTGCCACGGGATGCAGCAGAGCTGATAGAGCCTGGCTGCCTTTTAGCCCCTTCCTCACYCAACACACCTGGCCAGGGCTCAGTCCCTGCTCAGTCCCCAGCAGTGATTGCTTTGCAGACACTGCAGCAAATTGCCAAGGCCCAGGGAGCCTGTGAGCCCTGCAGAACCCCCTCAATACAACCAGCATCCTGGAGCTGGGAGTCAGTCTGGTGCTCTATGGGGCTCCTTATTTAAGGAGCTGTGCGCTCTGCTCTCCAAATAGCCTGTTTTGGAGTGAGCCAGGGGCCAGAAAATGAGTACACAAAGGGGAGAAGCACAGGTGAGGGCTGTCCCACAGTGCAAGTGGCTGGGATGTGACAGCAGCAGTCCAGCCTCACCAGGTCCCATGGCGTGTCACTGTGTCCCCTGCTGGGCCTAGCAAGAGGAACCTGTCGTTTGTGATTTTCCAGTCCCACTACTTCTCTTGGGGCTCCCAAGGGGGAACCCCGCCTTGGGCAGGGGTGCCAGTCAGGAGAACAGGGCAGACTGGACTGTCCCTCCTGCTTGCACAGCTCCTGGAAGGGTCACACATCACSCATGGAGGAGTCTGCAGTTTGTAGTCCAGGCTCATGATGTAGCTCCTTACTGCCCCAACAATGACCTGTGGGCCAGTGTTCATGCAAATCAGTTTTAGCAGTCTTGTGAAACATGGCTCTACATGTTCTTTCTCAAGCTGCTTCTCTCTGTCTGCTTCGTGCCTTGATTATGCAACTTACTGAGGTAGAAGACTGTCACTCAAACTGTTTTCTCTTTTCCTTGATGCCAACCATTCCAGTTGCATCCATCTCTCTGACTCTCTCCCTTCACCTTTGTGCAGTGACTCCAGGGATGAAGATTTATATTGATCCTTTCACCTACGAAGATCCCAATGAGGCTGTCAGGGAATTTGCAAAGGAAATTGATATCTCTTGTGTCAAAATCGAGCAGGTGATTGGGGCAGGTAGGTGCCCTGGGAATGGCTGGCTGGCCCTCAGCAGCACAGACTCCTTCACGGTGCCAGGATTTGGGAGGGTTTAGCCTGATGCCATTAAGACCTTACTTAGCCCCAGGCTGGACTAAAGGAGCTGGGGAGTCCAGTGCAGGAGAATCAAGACCATCAGTTCCCATGTGCATGTGATCCCACGGGCAGTGCTCCTCACGGTTGAGTGCAGCTGGAGGGGTGGAGAGGGAGGGAACACGGCTCAGGGGGTGGGTGCTCAGCTCAGGGACGGGCAGGGCAGACACAGCTGGGGCCAGGGGTTCCTCAGGGGGCACAGCGGAGGTGAGGAAGGCTCATAGGCCCTACTTGTGTTCACAGGGGAGTTTGGTGAGGTGTGCAGTGGGCATCTCAAGCTTCCAGGCAAAAGGGAGATCTTTGTGGCCATCAAGACCCTCAAATCTGGCTACACAGAGAAGCAGAGACGGGACTTCCTGAGTGAGGCCAGCATCATGGGGCAGTTCGACCATCCCAACGTCATCCACCTGGAGGGGGTGGTCACCAAGAGCTCTCCAGTCATGATCATCACTGAGTTCATGGARAATGGCTCACTGGACTCCTTCCTGAGGGTATGAGATCTGGCAGTGTGCAGGTTTAGGAGCTGTGCTAGCACGGAGGGGATTCGGGGGGAAGGTTCCCTTTGCAGTGCCCTTCCCAGCCTGGCGTTCCCTGTCACTGGGGCAGCTGCTGCATTGTCCAGAGGTCTGTGTTCTGGGAACAGAGCTGGGGGTGGCAGCACCACGGCTGTCATTTCTTATGTGTCTGTCCACTCATCCCTGCAAGAGGCTGTGCCTGCCTGCCCACAGGTGCACATCCAGACTGACCCATGGACACCCATGGAGGGACAGTCTAACACAGCTTTAACCCAGCAGGACCCCACCTCCAGCTGCTCTGTCTAAATATTTCTAGTTCTGGTTTGAAGTGGGTAATTGACTGTTGAAGGGAAGTAACCTGATCAGYGGGAATAGATTGTCCCTTCTGAGCTCTGCTGTGCAGGGTGGGTGCATTTTGAGGAGACAGCAACTGCCGTAGTGGTGCCCTTGGGATGTGTGAGGTGACTCCCAACCCCTGTGAGCTCTGCACTCCCCACCTTCCCTGGGAGGGAATGTACTCGTGGCATATCCTGCCATGGGTGTGCAAAGAGGCTCCTGGCTTTTGCCTGGCCACGAGGGGCTGTGAATCTGCTCCTGTGAGCCGTGTCCGTGTGTCCCTCAGCAAAACGACGGGCAGTTCACGGTGATCCAGCTGGTGGGCATGCTGCGGGGCATCGCCGCGGGCATGAAGTACCTGGCGGACATGAACTACGTGCACCGGGACCTGGCCGCCCGCAACATCCTGGTCAACAGCAACCTGGTGTGCAAGGTGTCTGACTTCGGCCTCTCCCGCTTCCTGGAGGACGACACCTCCGACCCCACCTACACCAGTGCTCTGGTAATGCTGCTCTTCAGCCAGGGAGGGGCAGGGGTGGAGGAAGGAGTGGTAGAGGGAAGGAGGGTCCCCCCCTTGACAGCAGGGAGCCCTTTTTCAGGGTGTCAGCAGTGAAAAAGTCCCAGATGAGAAAGAGCAATGAAATAAACTGAAGAAGATTTTCTCTTGCAAGGTCCTGTCGTTCCTGTGGATAGTTGAGCCTTCCTCCAAACATGTCTGCAAACACACATGTCCCTGAAGAGCCCTTGGTTGGGATCATGCTCTGTACCTCCCTGTATGATTCACCTGGGATCCTTTGAGATGTGACCTGCCCTGACAGATTTGTTGCCAGGGCAGCAAGTCTGAGTTTCTTACCATCACTGTCCAGTCATGCTGCCCTGCTGTCCTTCCTCTGTCATCTCACTGGCTCAGCCCCAAGAAGGATAGACTGAAAGTGTAGGAAGTGTGGCTGGGTGCCAGATACTAGATACTGATCTTCCAGGGAGTATCCAATTTAAACAGAAAACCACTCCTAAAAATGACTTCATGTTCATGTAACAGCTTCCCAGGAACACCTTGGTGCCATAGATGCAAGTGCCACCAAGAACTTGTGGCTCATGTCAGGCTGCAGAATGTGCCCCAGGACCACAGGATTATTTGGTTTTGCTCAGTGAGAGCTCAGCCAGGAGTTCTCATAAATACCATACAGAAATGCTCTGCACAGTGCATCAGGATCAATGCCCACGTCAGAAATCCTTGGAAATCAGTGCTGATAGAGCTGGGGCATGACCTGTAGGAAATCACCTCTCCTGGGTCTTTTGAAGCTGGCAGTGATGAGATGTCTGGCATAGCTCTTAGTAAATTTTATCAGTAGCTAAATACCTAACAAACACCTAAAAATGTGGGGGTTTATTCTCATCCGTGTAGCTTCAGACATCAACTCATCCATCTCACACAGCCATCAATAGTTTTTACAAACACTAATAACATTTATTTTTCATATATCCCTTACAGCCAATTAAATTTCCCTTTGTTAACTAAATACATGGTGTTTACTGCTGTTCTCTATTCCTGGTTTTATGCCTGTAGCTTCTCTCTCTAATAATAAATTCGTCGTCCCTAATTTATTYTCCTTAAACTGTGGGCACTGTGGCTGGATATTTATTATCCATAATGAGAGATTATGTGCACCTACTGTATCAGAAGTATCTTCCTCTGCAAAATGGTTTTTATCATCATTCTCCCAGTGACCTTGTGTCCATGGGTGAGCAGAAGCCACAAGTTCTGGCCTGGGAGGTTCATGCTGGACCTTAGGAAAGTCTTTGGAGTGGTGAAGCTCCAGGTCAGACCCCACAGAGATGGGAGGTCTCACTGAAGTGAGTTCCCACAAGAATCCTCCAAAGCAGAATTTCTACTTTAGGACTTCTTTTTAGCCATTTTTAAAATCCACTGCTTGCCAGGAGTCTGCCTGATGGAGAGGACATCCTGTTTGGTATGGATTGCTTCATCTTCCCCTTTTGTGGAAAACGGTATTTTGTCTGAGATTTGTGGCTATGAAAAGATTAAGAAACATTATCTTTTTTCATTATTCTGGCATGTACTGGGGCTGAGTCCTGTGAAGTCCTGAGAGACCCTTAATAAGACATGGCAGTTGTTCATTGACAAAATATAATGTTTTTTAATCTTCTCACAGCCACAAAACACAGACGCTTCTGCTTGTTTTTCAGCACAGGGGAAGATTTTCCCTTCAGAAGGTCCCTTGAGTGAATGGCTCAAGTCCAAAGCCCCTGGCAGAAAATCAGGAGGCAGGAAGGGCTTAAGCAGAGCCTTCAATCCCTGTGTCCCCATTTGTGTGTGCCACTTCTGTGCGTAACTCCTGAGTGGGAGTGGAGAATCCTGAGTGCTCCAGAGCTGGATGACAGAGACCCCAGTGCCCACCCAGTCTTATCCCATTTCCCACCAGTGACCCCCCCTGCCCATACTGAAGGATCAGAACCTGCTAAATCAGGTGTAGATCCACAGGCAGACTGGGACACCAGGACTCAGGCCAGATATGGTCTCTTGCTGACTTAAAAGAGTAGAAGCTGTAGATGGCTGAAGAGGAAGGTGTTCTAATTCCCTTTATTCTGCTCTGCAGGTAGCCAGGTGACAGCAAAAGGATYGAGGGAGATCAGTTTGGTTTTTTTACATTCCTGGCCATTCACTTTCTACCAAAGACCCTCTTAGCACATGAGCATTTTGCCATGCAGGAGCAGGAGGTGGGGGAAGGAGCTGGCCTTGGCTAAGATGGTGACAAGGAGACTGAGGAGACACCTCTGAGTGACCTTCAGGGCAGTAATGAAGAGACAGGGCCAAATTCTTTGCAGTGGCACCAGATGATACAATAAAGGGGTCATAGACAAAAACATGGCTGGGGAGGTTCAAGGTGAGCAACAGGAAAAGCTCCTTCCTCAGGAGGGTGTTGGGACAGGTCGCCAGATGGGGAGAATCATCATCATCATCACTGAAGGCTTCAAGCGTGGCTGGACAATCCACATCCACCCTGAGGGACAGACAGTCCTGTGCTTCCTTCTGGGATTTTACTCGACTATCACAGGCAAATATAATGGACACTGCTATCATTCAGTTGCTCCTGCTCTCTCTGTTACCATCCTGTTTTTGCCCTGCAGGGTGGGAAGATCCCGATCCGATGGACGGCACCTGAGGCCATCCAGTACCGAAAGTTCACCTCAGCCAGTGATGTGTGGAGCTATGGAATAGTCATGTGGGAGGTGATGTCCTATGGAGAGCGGCCCTACTGGGACATGACCAACCAGGATGTGAGTTCTTGGGAAACCAGGGGCAGAAACACTGCAGCGGGGAGCATTGCAAGGCCAAAGCCTGTCCACAGCCTGTCCCAGCCTGTGGCATGTCCACAGCCTTCTCTGTTGTGGCAGATGTGTCCAAGGTCAACAMCTCTGGAAGCAGTAATGGGAATAATTTTGGGATTTTTTCTGGCCCCATGGTGCTGCTGTGGCAGAGATTGAGGATGGCACAGCACCCACTGCACAGGGTTAAGGGGAGCACCCCACGGGTGTTGGCAGGTGCCAAGGAAGGGAAGGAGCAGGTGGGCGAAAAAGGAGATGTCCCTGAGCTGAGAGCCTCTGGAGCAGAGCTTCATCTGCTGGGATCACAGACACTCCAGGAAAATCTGTTACAAAGCCACACAGTGGCTTGGGTTGGAAGAGATCTTTGAAGATCATCTCCTTCCAGCCCACTGCCATGGTCAAGAACATCTGCTAGATGGTCATTAAATCTCCCATGGGAAGCTTGCAGTGTGGTCTGTAAGAGCCACAACTAACTTAGACACAGTTAGAAACCAAAGCCATGAGATACTTYATAACATGCTCAATTTTAAATATTTCATTCCTCTGCTCTAATTCAGGTCAAACACTTACATGCACTCCTTGCTCCAGGGGTGTTTCCTGCAAGGATGGCCCCTGGCTGCAGTCCCTGCCCTCAGCACAGCAATGCCATTTCCATTCTCCCTGCTCCTCTTGGTGTGGTACCTGGGGCTCAAAGCCCATCTGGCCAGTGGCAGTGAGTGCTGTGAGGATGCTGCACCTGCATGTGTGTGTCAGAAGGCCACTTTTAACTCTGTCTCTCAGAACAGCTGCCCTTCCTCACATCATGAATACTCAGGATGTAACACCAAGGTCCTGGGTGGACCTAGGGGATGCAGAAAGCTTGTCCTGGCTCTTGCAGTGTCTGTCTGGCTTCCAGTGTGTCTCAGAGCAGCTCAGGGCAGTCCCTTGAAAGCCTTCAGACATGCACTTCATCTCCACCACGCTGTGGGCTCCTAAGGCCTTGCCTTGCAGGGAGAGAGCCAAGCTCCCTGTCCCTCCTGTCTCCTCCCTGACTCCTGTCCCCCCTCCTGTCTCTATGGCAGATCAGGCCTTTTCCATCTCAATAGATCTCCATCTGTACCACATCAGGTTTCTCCAGAGTGGGGATATTTCCTCCCTAATGGCTGGTGGGAAATCTATTAATATGAATTCCTAAGCCTGGAGCAGGGGGATGATGCCTTAGAACCTTTGACTGTTCACAGCCTCTGCTACACCAGGAAAATGTTTCCATCAGTTCTTGGAGGCAGAGGGATGGGACTTAGGGGTCTGCCTTTCTCAGCAAGGACAATTCCCTTYCTGCTAAGCCATTGTTGTCACCTCAGTTTCAAGCATGTCCTGCACCAGGTGTTCTGTACCCTCCCTGTCCCTTGTCCTTCTCTGGGAGCTCTTCCCTCAGAGGTTTCTCCTGCCACAGCTGCGCTGCTGCAGCAGCACCACTCGCTGTGCCAGGGATTGCAGAGCCGTGCCTGTCCCTGGCACTGCTCCCTGTGCCAGGTATGGCAGAGCTGTGC
>JACDOX010000238.1:784663-822297 GCA_014549065.1 Cardinalis cardinalis
CTGCTCACTGCCGCAGGGATTGCAGAGCTGTGCCATCCCTGGCACCTCCCGCTGCGCGTCGCTGTCGCCAGCCCCTGCTCCCTTTCCGTGCCGCAGGACACGGTGCCCCAGAAGCTGTCACCACTTAAGCGTAGCTGGTCCTGCTGTGGAGGAGCGTGGCGGATATTGAGGGCAGATTACCCTCCTGACCCTGGGGTGTGAGCGCCTGGGGCGGTGGCTGGGAAGGACATGGAGAGACCTGGGGCTGCCTCTGGATGTGGCTGACATGGAGAGAGCTGGGGCTGCCTCTGGATGTGGCTGATGGCAGCAGGACTCGCTGGGGACAGAGAGGAGTGCTTGGTGTTTGCGTGGAGCTGGTGCCAACCCTGTGCCTCCCCTGGCACTGGCCTGGGCAGACCTGAACCCAGGGAGCTGGGCTGGGGCTCAGCACCCCTTGGGAGGTTCCCTGAGCTGCACAAAGCACATCAGTAGCCATGAAATCCTTGAGGCTGGAAAAGGCTCTGAGATCATTGGGTCCAACCATCAGTGTAGCTGTGTTCACCCTAAACATGTCCCCAAGTGCCACATCCACACACCTTTTGAAGCCTTCTGGGATGGTGACTCCATTTCCCTGCACAGCCTGTTTCAATGCTTGACAACCCTTTCCCTCCTGTTGAATCCAAACTTTCCCTGGTACAACTTGAGGCCATTTACTCTTGTTCTGCCACTTTTTACCTGAGAGAAGAGACCAGCACTCCCCAGCTCCACCTTCCCGTCAGGGATTTGTTGAGGAGTTGTCTCTGGTCAGACCTTTACAGGCCCCATGGGGCCACCACCATTTCCAGCCAGGGCAGCAGAACTGAGGAGGGTTCTTCCATCTGGCAAATTTTGGCAGCAGCAGTGCCAGCCCTGTGTCTCAGGTCAGCCTGCCCAGCACCTTGGCCACACACAACAGTGCCTGCAGCACCTCCCAGTCCATTCTCTGCCTGGAGCCACAGATCATCTCAAGCCCTGCCAGATGCCCATCTCACACCCTGCATTGTTTGGCATGGATCAGCCACCAGCTCTTCCCTGCTTCTCTCCCATTCCCATTCCCAGTATCTTTAATTTTCTTTGTGTAGTCTCAACAATATGTCCACCACCACGAGTATGTCTAGACTTCACCAGGAGGGGGGCACAGCCCTAGGGAATCCCACCAAGAAGATCTCTGTCTTTGGAATTGTGCAAAACGTGGCTGGATAAAGCCATGGCAGCCTTGATCCCATGGTGAGAATAGCCAGAAACATGGAGGTTCTTCCTCAGGATCCCTGAGGGAGGTTCTGGCACTCTTCCTTCCCTTGTCCATAATTCCCATGGAGACTTTGTCATTTTGARATCTGCTCCTGATTTCTGCAGTATCCTCAGTTCTGGTTTTTGTCCTTACTTCTGGGTTTTGTTTCCATGCACAAGCCTATCTCTGGTGTTCAAAGCTCCTTCTCCTCATCCTGCAGTGCCTGTGCTGTGTGTGGCCAAGCAGGCAGGAGAATCCTGCCTGTACATGCCCCTGTCAGAGGAACAGATGTTCCTGGAAGAAGTGGAGCAGCTTCATCCTCGTTTGTCACCCAGGAGAGGATTGAGGGCTGCAGGTGCAGAGYGGCAGGGAGGTGGAGTTCCCCTTGAAGAAGATTCTCCAGCCCTTCTTCCATTCCAGAAGATTCTCCAGTCCTTGCTCAAGCCCTTGTGGACATTGCAAGACCAGACATTTTCCTGGATTGTGTGAAGCAGTAAGGATTGGCCAAAGCCTTTTTGGATGCACGTGGAGGTGCAGTGTGGCTTTGGCAAGGTGTGCTGCAGCTCTTTTGTGCACACTGCAACYGAGTTCTCCTGGGCCTGGCTCAGCTGACTGGGGTCTGAGTCCTCCCCATGCTGTTTTTCACTTGCACAGGCCTGCAGAAAGATCCAGCTGTTTCTGCTGACTGAGCCACCCACGCCTGGCACAACCCTGTCACCTGGACAAGCTGGTTTGTGTCAGGAGCACAAAACACCACTGGGAGATGGAAAACACAGGGACAGGCTCCCTGTCTGTAACTCATCCCCGTTCTTTGGATGGAGATGTTTTCCCAGCAAGCTGTTGTGCTGTGTCCAAGGAAAGCATGATCCCATCTCTGACTCCCCTGCCTGCAGCTGTGGGATCACACATCCTGTCAGGGCAACAGGGCTGCTCCTTTCCCCAGATCAGGAGACTGCTCCTGACAATCAGCCACCCAGGCTGGATGGCTGAGCAAAGCTGGTGGCACCTCCCAGGACACCTCACACCTCTCCTGACCTGCTGAGGGCTGGAACTTACAGTGTGAGGTGGGGACAAGATGGGAAGGCAGCAGTGAGTACAGGCTGCAGGATCAGTCATGTCAGCCACCCTCAGGATCCAAGAAAAGGCACATTATGAATTAAATAGGTTTTATCACAGCTGTACTGATGCCTCTGTCTCTTCCTGCAGGTGATAAATGCCATTGAGCAGGACTATCGGCTGCCACCACCCATGGACTGCCCAAATGCCCTTCACCAGCTGATGCTKGACTGTTGGCAGAAGGATCGGAACCACAGGCCCAAATTTGGGCAAATTGTCAACACCTTGGATAAAATGATCCGAAATCCGAACAGCCTGAAAGCCATGGCGCCTCTCTCCTCTGGGTATGTGTCTCTGTCCTCCTCTTGTCCCTTGGCTCCTCTGAACAGGTCTGRTGTCCTCTGGGTCCTGGTGGCACCACCCCTGCACCTCTCAGGAGCTACTTTAGAGCTTGGCTTGTGTTTGATTCTTTATAGGGAGAGCCTTGAAAGATCATAGAATCACAATTTGGGGTGGAAGAGACCTTAAAGCCCATCTCATTCAACCCCTGCCATGGGCAGGGACAGCTTCCACTATCCCGGGTTGCTGCAAGCCCCATCCAGGCTAGCCTTGGACACTTCCAGGCTTGGGGCATCCACAGAACAGGGATACAGATGTCAGGATCTCCCTCCTTGGGCAGCTCTGGTGGGCACAGGCAGCTCTTGGACAGTGCACTCTGCACATAGAGGAGCACCTTGGTTTCATGTACATGGGGATGCTGGGGTGGTGGGATTGTTCTGGTATTCCAGTCCCACTGCACTGGGAGCAGATAAAGCCCCTGAGGCAATGTGGAGTTTCCCTGGGCCAGGTGGGTTGCACCAGCTTATAGGAAGCACTGCCCCTATACAGGAATGAGCTTTCTCCCCATGAGCAGCCAGGATTTAAAGCTGCATCCCATCATCTCTGATGGCTCCTGCCTCTCCTGCAGGAACTGATCCAGAAGGGCTTCCCTGATGCTCTGCACAGTCCTTCCCTGGCAGAACAGTGATTTCTGGGTGGAATCCCACACTACAGGGCAGTGGCTGYGCTGTGAACGATGCTGATGCTGTGCCTCAGCTGCTGGAGGGTGCAGGAGCAGTTGTGCTTGCAGCTCTTGGCTGTCACTGCCCATTTCTGTGTTTCAGGATGAACCTCCCCCTCCTTGACCGCACAATCCCGGATTACACCAGCTTCAACACTGTGGATGAATGGCTGGATGCCATCAAGATGAGCCAGTACAAGGAGAGCTTTGCCAGTGCTGGTTTCACCACCTTTGATGTAGTATCTCAGATGACTGTAGAGTAAGTGCCCAGGCTTTGAGTCCCAAAGCACAAGGAAAAGTCCCAGCAGTTTTGCAACAATTAGTATTGAATTAGATTTTATTTTCATACKATGTAGTTTTACTTTTATAGAATTGTTGCTTTGTGGAGCCACTTCTAATCTATTCAGTCTCCAGACCGTGTGTCTGTCACTCTGCACCTGCAGAATTCCTCTCCCCACTACCACTCTGTGAAAATGAACACCCCTGCCAAGGGTGTCCAAACCCCTTCATGGGACAAACTGAGATTTCAGGCTGGCATCAGACAATTCTCCAAAGCACTTCTGAACTCTGCACTCCTCTTGGATGGCTGATGTATTGATGGAGACAAGCATGGTGCAAAGTTCTGCCTAAGAAAGGCAGAATCACAGAGTGGTTACAGTTGAAAGGGACCACTGGAGGTCATCCAGTCCAACTTTCCTGCTCAGCTTCTAGAGCTCCTCACTCAGGATTGCATCTGTGGAAAGAGATTTCACACCCTCTCTGGGAAGTCTGTTCCACCCCCATAGTAAAGAAGTTCTTCCTCATGTTCTGGTGGATCTTTCTGGGCATTCATTTCTTCCCATTGCCTCTCCTTCTGTTGCTCTGCCACATRGAGCAGAGCCTGGCTCCAGCCTCTGCCACATCTCCTCACATACCTCAATAAGATCCCCTTGTGGAGKGTGGTTCCAAGTTTGTGCTGCATCCACTAAAAATGTCCTGCATCTACAAAAATTATCCTGCAGTGACAATTGACAAGTGACAGTCAGCACCTGATCCTTAGCAAGTTCTTCAGAGAAATCAGGCAGCTGAAATCCCGCTTCTGGAGGGTTGGGAAATCCCTTGGGGCTGGCTGGGACTTTGATGCCTCTGCTGAAAGATTTGTGGCTGGCTGCAGGTATCTCTAGAAACCCTCAGAAAGGGCCAAGCCTTAGAGCCATCTGTAAGGGCTGCAATGTATGAGCCTGGTGGCCAGGGAGGTTTTTGAATTTGTGCTTAAAACCAGGTGCTTAAATCTACCAGTGAGTCAGAATCCATTCACTCAAACAGCCACTGTGACTTTCTCTGGGTTTTTGTTCTTATTTGCTGCTGGGAAGTTCCCATGGCAGTTCTGACTGATTTGGGACATCTGTGGTGCAATCCCAAGGCCCTGGGGGTGATTTTGTCACTGTATTGGCTGGGTTTATACAACAGAGAGAGTCCACAAAATCTGAAGGGTAGGGAAGAACTTTGATCAAAGAGAGGTATCAGACCACAACCCACCCCTGCCTGGGTTCTGCTCTTTGCAACATCTGACAGCAGGCAGGATGCAGACAATCCAGCTAATGCTGGCTGTTCTTTCACAGACATCCTCAGTGTCCCTTAAATGCCAATTCTCCCAGTCCCTTACCATGTCCCTCCAGTCCTCTCCAAGAGCCTTCACCACAATTCCAAGGGCATCCTCAGCTCATGCCCCACTAGTTTTGGCAGACTTCCATTCCTCACCTGCTTGGCTGAATGTACAATGCAGAGGACAGTCCTTTTTCCTTTGAAAATTGTGGTGTAACAGGACTTGACACCACTCCCTGATGTTCACTGGCCTTTGCAGAAGCTGATAGGAATGTCAATAGAGCTGCTGGTTCATCCGAATTTGGAGAGCCAGCAAAGTGTCAATGTTTCCTGAGAACTGACTCAGTTCCCCAAATCCACATGGTCTCAACACTGGCCTACTGGAAAGGGTTCTCACKGCTTTGTCTGCAGGCTGGGACACCTGGGACACCCAATTATCTTTCAAGAGTCACAGAASCATTTGAGTTGGAAGGGACCTTAAAGCCACGGGTTTTAAGACACTTTCCACTATCCCAGCTTGCTCCAAGCCCCATCCAGCCTGGCCTTGGACCTTTCCAGGGAAGGGCCAGCCACAGCTTCTTTGGGCAACCTGAGCCAAGGCCTCAGCAGCCTCTGAGCAAAGAATTCCTTCCCAATATCCAATCAAATATTTAATGTCCACAGCAGAAGGCATGGAATCACAGGTCTATGCAGAGCTACAGTCTTATTCTGGTTTACAGACATGAGTGAAGAATTTTTTCCACCCTTTGGAGCTCTCCTTTACCCTTCTTTGCCCAATAACCTTCACTCTAAACATGGCGAAGATTTTGCCTCTCTTCCCCTTAAACGTCTGTTCCTAACACTCAAGGACAAAAGACACCTGAAATTCCTTCAAGTCAGGTTTGGGTCACGTGGCCTCCCATCCCCTGATAGGAGGAGGAAGATCTGAAGATTTCATGACTGAGGTTTATTTGCAAGGGGGAGATGAGAGCAAACTCAGCTGGAGACACAGACAGGCCCAATTTAGTGCCACACTCATGCTCTCGGCATGACTTTGATTTCTCTCAGATGTCTAAATCTATAAAAAATAGAAGCTGTCAAAAAATGAGATCACCATGATTTAACAAAAGGATAAGTGCAAAAATTGGTCACTTCATGGTCTTATCAGCTCAAAGGAAAAGCATCAAGAACAGCATCATCTGCATATGGGGATCAGATCTACACTGAGGAGGGGCAGCACATCCCTGTCCTGCATCTCCAGGGCAGGAAAAACGGGTTAGTGTGTCACAAAATGAAAGAAAATCCAAAACAGTACATGGGTAAAAAATTTAAGACAAATTGACTCACAAGCAGAGAGCAGAGCCTGTGGCATTTTGTTTCACGCTCTCGAGGTTCAGGACTCTGAGGGTGCTGCAGGTAGGTAGAAAGTGCAAAGATGGGACAATAAGCAGGAAAAAGTGAAAGAGTAGAGATTTCACAAGGTTTGCATCTGTTTGTTGCACTCATGAAAGAAATCTGTGGATACTTCAGCTCTCTAAATACCATTCTCATGGACTCATAGAATCAGGGAATCATAGAATCACAGAATTCCAGAATGGTTTATGTTGAAAGGAACCTTAAAGATCATTTTAAATACCGTGTATGATCTTGTTCTGCTTTGAGAAAATACCTCCTGATATTTGTTTTTGTTTCCTTTCCTCCCAAAGGGACATTCTGCGAGTCGGGGTCACTTTAGCAGGACACCAGAAGAAAATTCTGAACAGTATCCAGGTGATGAGAGCACAGATGAACCAAATCCAGTCTGTGGAGGTTTGATAGCTGCCTGTCCTTCCTCCCACTCCTCCTCCTTGAGGCCCTGCTCCCCTTTGCCCCTGTATGTCCAAGCTCCAGTTCCTGAGTGTTCTGCATGGACCAGAGACAGGCAGCTGCTCTGAGGATCACAGCAGCAGGAGGGAACACCCTGTCCTCAACAATGAGAAGTTGCCAAGAGCTTCTAGAATTTAAGCAATGGAAAAAGGGAACAAAAAAAAAGACAACTATTTTGAAAAAAAAACAAAAACAAAACAAAAAACAAACAAACTACAAAATATTTTTAAATAATAATAAAGCAATTGCATTCTTGAAAAGGGCTCCAAGACCAATGGGAGTCTCCAAAGGAAGAGAAAAGAGCAGCTTCATGTTTCCTCTTGCACAAGGCTGCTGCAGCTGGACCCAGGCACCTCTGGAGCAGTGGGACTTCTCCAGGAAGAGGAATGCAAGGAAAGGCCACGAGAAGCACATCTCTTCCTCCCGTGGGCTCTGGGAATGCTGTGAGCCAGGCCCTCCCTAGAGCCCCTGTGAGCAGATCAGAGGGGGAGAGCTGAAGCTCTTTGGTGCTGTGAAACCAAGTGCATCTCAGAAACTGATGGACTCCTTCAAAAGCTGAAGACTTTTTTTTTTTAAAAAAAACAAAACAAAACCACAACAAATAAACTAAGACTAGAGGAGGCTGTTTCCGACAAATGAGAAGGAATCTGTAACGCCTGGGGGGGTGGGGATGGGGAAAACCAATCCTTTTTACATCTCTTATTTTCTCTTGTCATGGAACAGTTTTGTGAGTGACAGTTTCCTAAGGGTCCGTCCATCCACCCTCCAATGGCATCGTGTCTCATACATATCGTTGCTCAAGACTTTAGTGATATCCTTTCTAGATGCCAATGATCTTTTCCCAGAAGACTTCCCAAGTACAGTATGTAGTAGTTTTTGATTACAAATGCTGACGTGTACCTTTATTTTTCGGTTGTCATTGTTGGGAGATTTGTCCTTTTACATTGTTTTGTTAACATCAGTTTGCGAGTTTGGGGTTGGAAATTTTCGGTTGGTTGGGGTTTGGTTTTTTTAAATGAAAAAGAAATGACATCTCCAAGCATCATATCATCCAAGAACTTAAATCCCTTCCCTGTGGAAGGAAAAATTGCAGCTTATTGATCATATGCCAGGAGAAAAAGGTTTTTTATATGCACATTTCCTCCCGTTTGCTYATTTGTTCTTTCCAATTGGTTGTGGCACGACAGATGTTTGTGGCTGTTTGGGTTCCAGGTGTTTGCCAAAGTGAAATGGCCACCAGCTCAACTTGGGGGTGAGCAGCATCACAGGGGGATTGGGAGGGAAATGTGGGAGGGTGGAGGGGTTTTGTGAGGGAATGATGACTCCACAGGTGGCTTCAGAGCCCTTTGGAAGTGTCTGGCTGCTGAGGAAGGTGTTGGATTGGTGCATGGGAAAGGCAGGGCAAGCCCAGTCCTCTCAGAGGAGCTCATGGCACAGCATTTTGGAGAGGGGCGTGTGTTATCTCCAGGTGGGGATGGGTCCCTGCAGGTGCCAGGCTGTGCAGGTGGGCTCTGTGCCTTGGGGACCCTGTCCCTTCGTTGGGTGATGCAGCTTCAGGCTCAGCCCCTCACATCAAAGAGAGCCCGGGACAGCAGAAACTCCAATCCCTGCTCTCCAGAGGCAAAATGCTGTGGATGAAGCTGAATGATCAATCAATGGGTTTGTAAATAACTGAAAAAATTCTTTAGTTACTGACCAGGTCTTTGGGATGTGTGAATGCCACCAGCTGAGCGCAGGGAGGTGCAGATGAGAATCGGGTTGTTCTCTGTGCCCAACACCACCTTGTATCCTTTGAAGCATTCCACATGTGGCATTTTCCCACCTATCTCCTGGGCATGGCCTCAGAACTGGTGTTTACAGCCCTTGTGTGCCATTGCCTTGTCGTTCCTGGGCTCCTCCTCTTGTTTTTGGCAGCAGTGAGTGTTGAAGGCACGTTCACCGGGAGCTGCCTGGCTGTATTTTCCAGGAGCTGAATCCAAGAGGAAGTGTGTCTGCTGTGGATGAAAATCCCAAGCTGTCTAGACCTCTGTGGCTAGACATCATCTCCCCAGACTGCTTGTAAAACATGAGGCCCTTTATGAAATACTTCTAGCATTTTCTGCTGACAGAGCAGATCCAACAACAGAGACCTTGCGAGTGGCATCAGAGCAGCCCCCACAAGTGAGGCTTCTCTCCTGAGCTCTTGCCCTGTCCCAGGGTTAGGTGCTCCAGCAGCAGGGGCTTTTCAAGTGTCCCTCCAGCCCCTGTTAATCCAAAATCTCTAGTGCCATGTTGTGTTGATGTTTGCATCCAGCCCAGCCCTGGGTTTGCAGCTCTGGGCTTGCCTGTAGTGATGGGAACCTGGCAGGAGGTGTGTGCTGGGTGCCAGGGTCCTGTCCTGAGCTCAGTGCCACAGGGCATCCCTTGGGACAGCCCCAGCATCTCCCTGCATGGCTGGCAGGTGGCACAGAGTGGTGTGGAGCGAGGGACAGTGGACTGTAGGCATGGGCTGTGCAGGTGGTACCTGCAGGGGCAGCTCTGCCCCAAATCCAGCCTGGTTTTCCCTGTGTATCCAAAGGGATACTTGGAATGCCTTTGCATCCAAAAAGCACTTGCTCCTGGTCAGGTGATGGGCTCAGCTTTGGAAGGACATAAAAAATCACTGGAGTTGACTAAACCACAGGAAGTGTTTGCAGAGGGCACACAGGAGCTCCCAGGTGTGYCCAGTCGCAGTGTGGTGTGTCTCTCCTGGTGTGTCTGTCCCACATTGTGGCTGCTGTGCTTTGACAAGGAGCAGTTGTTCCTGTGCCCCAAAGGCATGTGAAGCTCTCTGATGGCAGTGCAGGGTGGGGGCAGGATGGTGCTGTGCCAGTGTCCGGCCACAGCCAGGAGTGACCTCGTGCCCCGGCGCTCTGCCAGGAGAGCTCTGCCTACAAAAYTCACCAGCAGATTCCCGTGGGGCAGCCATGTGGAAGGAGCACGTGATGCCCCTCACTTGCCCTCCCCAGACAATTCCTGACTGTTCTCTGCCACCCCCACATTCCTGCAGACACTAAGGAGGAGCAATGCCCAGGCAGCATCCCTAGAGAGCCACCCAGGCCTTGGAAAGGCACTTCAGGTCTTTTCATTTGGAGACATTTTGTCTCAATGCACTGAATCTCCTCACTGGCTGCTTCAGACACATCTACCTGCCAGACCCAGCCCACTGTGAAGGACAGGTCCCAGTGCCAGAGCCCCAGAGCTGTGGCAGCCATCTGCAGGACAGAGAAAGCACATCCTTGTCTCTTCTTCTGACCAAAAATCACGCGGTGGTGGTGGTGGTACTAAAAGTAACACCTTCCCATCTGTCTGTACCAGACACAGCTGTGACATCTGTGTTTGGCTGTGTAAGACTAATGGAGAGCTGGGCTTTAACAGGCATGGTCCAGAAAACACTGCAGTTTTCTGCATGCTTCAGCTCTCCTGGGAGCACGAGGAACCGAGTTCCTGTCAAGTGCTTTGGTTGTAAACGCCTCTGGCACATGCTGCAGAGTGAGGGCAGAGGCACTGGAGTGACAATGACATATTTATTTCATGGGTCTCCAATGTACTGCTACCTAATGGGAGTCTGATGGAAAACTYGGCGTGTTCCAAGGGGAAAAGGGGAAAAGGCACTTGCTAACATTGACACTGTGAAATGCTGTTGTGCATGTGCATGTGTGCATGTGTGGGTACGTAACAAAAATCATCACATGGAGATTTTCAGGCAGCTTGTTGCAATTTTCTCATTTCCCCTGTACCTTTCAAGCTACCTCCCAGCCCTTTCCTTCTCCCCTTCCCATTTCCTGCTGAGGATCAGCCTGTGGATGGCATTCAGTGGGCATGCTGAGCAGCTTGGAAGTTCTCAGTCTGTTGGACAGTGATAAGTTCAAATCTTGCAGAGCATCACAGGGCAGAGCAGAGGAAGCAAAGCATATGTGCACAGTAAAAAGTTAAAATATTTTTTGTGGGTCATTTCCAGCTGTTGCCACCACCCCATTTGCTGGAGTTACAGCCCAGGGCTGTGAAGGAGAGAGGAAAAACAGCCCTGTAAGACAMAGCCGTGCCATGAGGAGTCAGTTGTCCTAGTGGCTGTGGAGACACAAAACAGGGCACTGTGAGCTGCACATCCTCTCCCTAAAGGATCTGCTCTCCTCCCATGTAAACCCTCAGAACTGCCTTTCATGAATTAGTGGGGATTTGTGCTTTTCAGCAGCTGAGGAGCTTCTCCTCTCCATAACATCCTCACYGCCGAGCAGCAGCTCCCAAAGACAGCAACCTGTGCTGGGGCTTCCATGTGCCCCAGATAAAYGTGGCTGTCTCAGGGTTCCCCACTGCTGCAGGCTTCCTTTAGTGCTCAGATCCCAGGGTGGGCTGGGATCCGTCCCATGGCTCCGCTGCAGCTGTGCAGCAGGGTCAGCTCGTGGTGAGGGGGAGCCACGTGCAGGGCAGGGACACAGCAGAGCTTCATCCTCGCGAGCTCTGCCTTGCAAGATCAGCCACACAGGGACTGCTGGCTCCTGTGAGCCCTGCCCCAAACCAGGATCCTGCTCCCTGCACTGGCTGATGAGCACTACCCAGAGCAGCTCCCTCCTGGCCTGGCCTAGGCTGAGCTGAGGGACCTTCATCAGCATCAGCCTCTGGCTGGACTACAGGGCTTTTCCCACTCCCTGAAGCTGTTCGTGGAATTTGGGTTGAAGGAAAGGTTCTTTCCCAGGAATCCTCACCCAGGCTGTGGATTAGCAGTGGCCTGTAGAGAGAACCTCTTGGAGGGTTTGAGCAGCTGAGGAAATTTCTTGTTATATTTGCCAGGCTGATTTATATGAATCCTGGAGCCAGGGCTTGAACTCTGCTGCATCGTTAACAGTTGTATCCTCTGATGATGCAATAAATCTGGGACTGCCTTGGATGTACAACAGAGTCCTGGAAGTGTCACTGCTGTCTGGTTTGGTTTAGTGGAGTTTATTGTTTTAATGTAAATCATCTTCTTTCCTGCATGTCTAGCTCGAGGCTGATTTAATGTAGGTCTTTTTCCATCCTCAAAAATGGTACATATTTGCAAGTTCTTCACATACAGAATTCAACTTTTTTTATCTACAGTCACGTTTTGGCTTTTTTTATTTAAACTTGTTCAGGATGTCTTTGCTTCTTGTAATTCTTTGCCCTTCCCAGGACACAACCTTGGCCTGTGTTTGCTTCCATATGTGTTCCAATCTTCCACTGCTCTCCTAGAAAACTCCCTGCACTCTCCAAATATTTCCTGGAATTTACCTCCTTGCTGTCCCTGTGTAAACTCCTGCCAACTCCGCTGACAAATGTTATTTGCAGAAATTTGGGACTGGAAGCAAGAAGTCCTCTCTCCCCACAAATCTTTTCCTGAATCTGCATTTCTGCTGTCTTAAAACCTATTCAGCAGTATCTCTCCCTTTTTTTCTCCTTTTAAAATTCTGCAAGAAATYCCTCTGTGAGCTCTGCAGGAGTGCAGCAGCAGTGCCACTGGGTCTCCCTGTCTGATTCCTTGGGACATCCCAGTGCCCCCACTGCCAGCCCTGCAAACAAACCACACTCAGCCTTGCGTGCTTCATTTTTTATCAGGAACTCCGTTTTGCCTTCATGAAAAAAAGAACAACAAACACTTGGTTGATCCATTTCCAGCTCTTTTGTTCCAGTAAACTTCAGGAATTCTTCACTTGCCTCAACTGTAGCTTCAACTTCTACCTCTGGGGTCGGTCTGGAGCTCTTGCACAGATGTCGTGCCATATCCTTTGGTTATTCCAACTAAGTCTGGGAGGGAAGGAATAAATTTTGTCTTTAAGAGCCAAACAGCTGTGTTATGAAAAACTAATGGAAGGGGTTCAAGGAGGAGTCGTGCCCATGGCAGGGAGTTGGAACACGATGATCTTTAAGGTCCTTTCCAACCCAAACCATCCCAGGATTCCAGGAGGACTGGGGGAAGTGTGTTACTCTACCTGAGGATGAAGCTGGCAGTCAGATCCCCTTTTCCCCAAATTGCCTTTGGTCTGCACTCCCAGCTCACTGATTCCAGGCTGAGTGGGCTGGGTTGGGAGATGGAGGTTGATAAAATCACCAGTCTGGGACAGATGGTGTGGCAGATCCRCAGCCTGGCTTGGCCTTTGCTGGTGGAGAATAAATGTGAAATCTCTGATTGCCATCAAATATTGCCATTCAGGAGCCTTCACACAAGGTCACGAGCCAGTGAATTTTTGATGTGCTGGCTCTGCAAATGCTGGAGATGCTTTTGTTCTCCTCCACTCGAAAGGGATACACTGAAATGAAGAAATAAATATACAGATAGGTGCAGCCAGATCAGGGCTTCTGTAACAGCCAGAAATCTGTGGGAGGTATAAAAGATAAACAGATTTTGATTCTTGGTCCTGGCAGAGGTAAACCACAATGATAAAAATTTCATGCCCTTAAATCAGGAAAGATGTGAGAAAGGTGAGAGAGCAGCAGTCACTGTTTCTGACAGTAACAGCTTGAGGGCAAGGGAAGCAGAATATTCCTTGGCACAGGGCACAGTGGTTGGAGGGTGGAACTCACGGCTGGAACATGGATAGCCAGCACTGGATGGATTGATAGGGAAAGGAGAGATGACTTTAAGCTAAAGGAGGATAAGTTTAGATTGGATTTTAGGAAGAAATTCTTCCCTGTGAGAGAGGGGAGACCCCAGCACAGATTGCCCAGAGAAGCTGTGGCTGTCCCTGGATCCCTGGCACTGTCCAAGGCCAGGCTGGATGGGGCTGGGAGCACCCTGGGACAGTGGAAGGTGTCCCTGCTCAGGGCAGGGGGTGGGAATGGGTGAGCTTTGAGGTCCTTTCTGGCCCAAAACATTCTGGGATTCAAAAAGTGACTAGACAAACTTTTAAAAGACTAATCTTGACACAAAAATACCTCTTCCAGTTTCTCTGGGTCATGGATGCCTGGGGGCACAGGGTGTGTAACAGGATTCCTGCAGAAATTCTTTTATTCAATCGTATTCTTGGGACTGACATATTCTACATCTCTTAAAAGCCCAAACACTCCATCAAGCATCATTGATTTTCCATTTTCACTCTTTCTGGGGAAGGATTTCTGTGTGGAGCCAGAGGGCTTCCCATGTCAGAGGAAACCACTTCTTCCTCTCCCCAGTTTCTTGTGTATCCCAAGGCATCCCTGGGGCTCAGGGTTGCAGTGGGACATCAGTGCCTCAAACAACTGGAAAAGCACAAAAAAAGAGAGGTTGACTGAGTGATCCATCATGTGTTGGATGTGGAAGCTCTCTGTGGAAGTATTCTTACCTCAAACCTTTCATGACCCAGAGAACCTTAGGAGTGCTGGGTATGAGGATGCCTGTCCTTCCCTTCCTCTGCTCTAGGGACATTTCTGACACTGAGGTTTGTCCCTCTGCATCGGCTGGCTCAGCCTTGTGACCTGCTGGTTGGGTGGGAATCTAACCACGAGTCCAAATGCACGTGCCAGAGCTTCCTCAAGGGTTAAAATGCAGGAAAGGAGATGGGGACAAGCTTCTAAAATGGGCAGAAGCTCTTGGTGCAATGGAGGAACTCAGGGCTGGGCTGGAGGAGTGCAGGGAAATCCCAGAGGGGCCCCAGAGCAGGCTCTGGGTGTTGAGGGCTCCAGGACAAGATCCAGGCAGGGATTAAGTGCAAGGTTTGGTTTTGAGTGCTGGCCTAACTCTGAGGATGAATTTGTTCTTTATGTCCTGGGACAACTTCGATGCAGACATTGAAACCCTTCATTGCTTGGTCTGCCATGAGTGAAGAGGTCTTTGGCACGGGCAGGGATTTTTGTCCCTCTGCAGAGCAGCCCAGGAATGTGGGAGAAGGGCCAGGCTGGAGGGTCCCTGACTGCATTCCTGGCCCTTGCAGACCCTTGTGAGCTGTAGGGCACCGGGGAAGGGACAGGTTGGTGCATCAGTACTTCTTGCTTGGCCCCACCTGGGCTCTGGTCTCCAGGAGGAAGGGATGGGTTTATCAGCTCTCTGATGGTTCTTTTTGCCTCTAAAAGTCCCAGCTTCTGTGTCTACGATCCCAGGAGCATTGGGATCATAGGAAAATCCCAGCTTTTAGTGAAGGACAGTGAGGCAGCCAAGGTTCAGGGCTGTGGGTTTCATGTTGGCCATTCTCTGAAGTACAGAGAAATAAAGTTCAGATTGCAGGAGTTTGCAAAATCCTCCGGGCTTCTGAAGTGAGAACTTGCTCAGGGTGAGGCTGTCAGGTGTGGCTGGGTCCCTCAGGTCTGTAGGAGCACTGACCATCCATCCCTCAAGCTCCAGAGTTTTCTTTCAAGCTGTTGAACAGTGGGGGCAAGTGAAACAGCCCAGCTCCTCCTGCCCAGAATTGGCCACGGGCAGAGGGACAGGCAAGTGTGGTCATTCCTGTCCCATCCAACAGTGGGATGTGAGCAGTGAAAAGCCTGGTTTGAGCAGGGGAGGAAGGAAAGCCTCCTTGGAGGGTGAGAGAGTTGGAGAGTCTAAGCAGGAGCTGCAGTCTGTGGATGCCCTGACAAGGAGAGCAATCCCTGTGGGTGTCATCCTGGATCACCCAGCTTCTCCTGCCTGGGTCCTGCCTTTGCTTCTCTCCTCTTCAGGATGATCCTGAAGAGCACATCCCCTGCCATCCTGCTGGAGGTTGAGGGGGAGAAATCAAGGATCAGAGATGGGGTCTTGCATCTGCTGCTGCTTTTGTGGGTCCGCAGTCCCTGCACTGGAGATTTCTGTTGGGTGCCCTCCTCCAGTGAATTCTCCATTCACTTTTCAGCCTGTGACTCTTGCACCCTTTTCTTTGTCATTGCTTGTCCTCCACCTTCAGCCCTCTCTCACTCTCTGCTGCTTCTCTGCCCTTTGTCCCCTCCCCAGTATGGAAGGGCTCCATGGTTTGTTCAGGTTTGGCCAAGGCTGGGGATTCTCTTCCTTGGAGCTGGCTCAGGACATCTCTGCAGGGAACCTCTGCTTAGCTACATCTCTCCCCATTAAAAATCCCCCCTTTGCCTCTCTTTCTGGAAACATCCACCTCACATCCCAGATCTTCCTGAATGAAGCAGCAGAAAGTTGTATGAGAGCAGGTCTGGTGTGTCAGGATCCCTGGGCAGCGTTCCCTGGGGATGTTCAGGGGAAAGGCTCCAGCCCTGCCACAGGAGAAGGAGCAGATCCATCAGTGTTAGAACGTATTTTGTACTTCCAGGCTTGCTTTGGAAGGGCTTTGCTGACCTTGTGTCACTCTCTGCTGTGCTCTTTGGATTGATGGGAGCTCAGTCTACCCAGGGAGTGCTGTGAGGCCCTGGTTTAGGTTTGGGGAGCCTGGGGGTGTTCCAGCCCCTGAAGCCAGAGCTGAGGAGGGACAGTTCTTGCTGGATAAATGAGCCTGGTGCTTCCAAGCATGTCCCAAATAAAGGCATGACCCTTCTCATTTCCCCAAGCCGTGGTCTGAGAGCASTGGGGAGCAGGAAACAGGAGTTTGGGAGCCCCGAGGTCTCCTCTCAAGATGAGCTGGGCACAGGTATCCAAACCTCCTTCCTGTGCCAGCATCTACCCATGGGCTTCTGAGGAACTGAAGAGCCAAGGCAGCTGTCTGTGCTCCCATTCCAAAGGACTCCTTGCAGGGCAGATCTTTTCCTGGCTCAGATACCAAATCCCAAGCAGGTCCCAGAGGGAAGGGAGGGGTGACAGTGAGGTGGCAGTGAGGTACTGGGGGAGACGTGGCAGGGAATTCTCTTGTCCATCAGGGCATTGGCTCCTGTGATCTGCCCGTGGGCTCCTCCCACGGGACATGATGTGGCATCATCCCTTGGACAATGTCCTTCCCTGGAAGGTTTGGGGGGAGCTGCTGGTGGCGCAGGGGAGGGTTGCAGGGAGAGGAGCCTTTKCCAGGCTCTGACCGCGTGGTCGTGGCTCTGGAAGGAATTGCAGAGTGGCAGGGGGCAGTGGGGTGAGCCCTGCAGCCGCCCAGGGACAAGGGTGCCAGCACGGTGCCCTGCCCTGCCGCCAGGGCCRGGACCCACCAGCTGGGCTCCAGGCTGTCCCCAGCCCGGCTTGTGCTCTCCCCGTGCGGTGGCCGTGACCCCGAGGACAACAGAACACTTTTCATGACGGTATTTGTATTTTTTTTAATTGTGAATGGGGAGATCATGTGCAGGTCCTTGTTACACAGGGATGTGTCTTCCATTCAGCCCAGGGCTTCCCTGGCTTTGTCAGATGTCTTTCGATGTTACTGAGAAGAAATAAATAATTAAATAAATCAGATGTATTTATAAAGGAAACAGAAACCTGCTGCTCCAATGCCTTTGTAGGAGTATTTTTAACAAAACATTTTTTCAAAATAAATGTGAATTGTAAAGTTTGAAGCATTTGCTTGTGGCTTTCCTTTCTAGGTGCTTTMTCCAATTTTTCCTCTTCCCAATAATCCTGCTTGAGTGTAAATATGAAGGTAAAGAAACAAGAGAGATGTTGATTACTTAAAAGGGAGAAAACATTCCCAGAACTTCTTTAGTGCCTGGTAAATGACTGCAAGATAAACAGATACCATTGTTACCCCACTTAAACCATTTAATCTGAATAATTAACCCTCAAGTGTAGCAATAAATTACCCACTTTCTTTGTCACTAACTTGTTCTTTAGTTAAAACATGCTGCAAATTTATATGTGTACATGTTTGAGTATTTTAGCTTAGAACTTCAGTGATGATCTTCTTTTCCTCCATTATTCATGGAGGTATCAATGCCCAATGGATTGACAAGCAATTGTAAAGAGGAGAAGGAAATTCAAGGCATTCCAGTGTCTAAGCAACCAACCCCAGCTTGAACTCCATGTTGGGAGTAAATCACAGCTGTTTTCATGGCAATCTTGATCCCTTGACAATTCTGTGTGTAAAAAAACCCAAAACCCAAAAAAAAAAAAAAAACCAAACAACAAAAAAAACACACAACACATATGTCAAGGATTATTGTAAATCAGGATCCTTGAAAGGATCAAGTCCTATGGAAATTAATTTTATTAATTATTTTCTATCTTTTATATTTATTATTTTTATATTTTACTTATTATTTTTTTCATTATTGAATTTTTATTTTAATTACTATCTTCAAATTCTTCTCTGCAGTGATCTTTCAACCCTGAAAGAGCCCCCATCAAAAGAACAAGGTGTAGCTCAGATGATTGATATAAATAATGCAGTGAACAGTCTGCACAGACCATTGGCTGTCATAATCCAACATTCAGCTGCAATAAAGAGTTTGACTCATAAGAAGAGATCATCAATAATTTAGTTTATAGTCACAGATCCGTGTGCCTGGTTCTGTCACCCTCCTACTTCTTTTCCAAAGGAAAAAAGAATTTCTGCATGGATTTCTCAGGAGAAGCTTGGGTTTGATTTTGTAATTGAGGCAAATATTTCTGCACAGCTGGAGCTGGGGGTCCTCCTGGATCTTTGGGTCAGGGCCTGAAGGTGCCAGCTCTGGTCTCTGCTCAGGACCAGCCCACACAGCCCCGCAGTGGCAGCAGGAGAGAGGGATGGGCAGCCTTGGAGTGAAGCCAGCGAGCCCAGCAAGCCAGTGAAGCCAGCGAGCCCATCTTTTCTCTGGCTGTGCACCAGCCCCAGTCCTGGCACCTCACAGCTGCGTGCAGCTGGGCAGGGCATAGGTTCTTCCTTTTTCATGGGGTCCTGGAAAGGCCCTAAAGGTGTCTGGGGAGGGAGGGAGCCTCATTTCCTGCAGGGATGGCTCTTCCCAAGAGCCCTTGGTGAGCAGCAAGGGGTTCAAGTCACAGGAGCTGGGGCCAAAGGATCCCTGAGAGGGACCAGGCCGTTCGGAGCTGTAGGAAGTGGGTGCAGCTGGTGTTTGCCCACCCTGGCCCTGACCCCGAGCCTGCAAGCAGAACAAGCWCAGAGGAGGGCCTAGGAAGGCACTAAAGGCATCCATTGCCTTAAATTTAATTAAAGCTCACCTCCCACCCTACTGGCCTCTTCAGTTTATGAGGGAACAGTGTTGCCCTCATCTGGGGTAAGACCTGATCTCTGTTGGAAACCTATTGAGCAGATGATGGGGTCAGGAGGAGCTCCCCAGGACTCCTCTGGGCACACCTGAAATGCTTCCTGAGGAAGCCACATATCCAGCAATGCTTCCTGAGGAAGCCACATATCCAGCAATGCTTCCTGAGGAAGCCGCATATCCAGCAATGGTGGTGCAGGGTTGGCCTGGGGCGGGCAGTTCCTCCTGCCTCTCCTGGTGGACCAGGAGCCCTCCCAGCTCCCCATTTCTCCCCCCAGCCCTGCCTGAGCACCTGGTCACTCCCTCTCCCAGGAGCCTGTGTGATGTCCAGGGCTGCAAGGCCCTGCACACCTTCCTCCATTTGCACTGAGCGGGGAAAGAACCCCCAAACAATTCAGGGAGGCTCCTGGGCCCAGAACCATTTGGCGAACCTGGCAGAGGTGACACTTGGCAGGATATTCTGGGAGGGGAACACTTCTACTCAAAGCTGGTAATAAAAACAGAGCAATGGATCTTTCATGTGGCTACAGGCAAAATATCTGGCACAGAGATCAAGGAGTGTTTGGACAAAGCTCTTGGGCACAGGGTGGGATCACTGGGTTGTCTTGTGCAGGATCAGACGCTGGGCTCTGTGATCCTTGAGGGTCCATCCCAGCTCTGAAGGTTCCATGGTTCTGTGGTTCTGTGACACTGGGGAGGGGATTTGCTGCTGTCCAAATGTGAAGCTGCTCTTGCCTGGGCTGTTCCCAGACTGCCTCCTTGCTCTCAGAGCAAACCATTAAAAAGGACTCTCAGCTGGATGGGTCTGGTGTAAAATCTTAAGCTTCCCAGGCTGTAAGCTTTTCCTTTCCTGTTCCAGGAAGGGAAGGTGACAGCACAGTGCTGTTCTGGTCCCTACCATCCATTCCCCCAGTAAATGATCTGCTTTGAAATGTGCCAACAGCAGCTCCCAATCCCCCCCAAGCTTCTCTGCTACACCCCAGGAAGACACAGCAGTGAGTGCTGAGTAGTTGAGAATCCCCTCCCATCACACTGATGCAAGTCAGGCAGAGCTCAGTGGGAATGGGTGGAAAAACACTGAGAGGAAACTGCTGTGTAATCAGAATCTATCCTGGGAGTGTAGGGCTGCAATTTCCAGAAGTTACAGAGATCTAAAGAGTGAATTTGAAGGGGATCCAGCTCTAGGTCTCAGCAATCCCTGCTCGACACCCACATGTGAGCTCGGGCCCCAAGGGCTGAGTCAGAGCCCCAAAACTGCAGTTTAGGCACCCAGATTTCTGCCCCAGGAGAACCTTGGTTTGCCAGGCTTCAGCTGCAGGGAGTACAAAGCCACTGCTGGCGCCACTCTCATAACCAAGCCCACCCTGCGGGGCAGCCTGCAGCTTGGCGYGGTTTTCCCGTGCTCCGGACTGAGCTCCTCTTCCCTTCACTGGGATCAGGGGACGAGTTTGCTCTCACCTGCAGGGCCAGCAGTGAACCCTCCAGTCCTGGTATTTGTGCTGAGATGTGCAATCACCAATACCCATGGAACCAGAGCGTGCCAGACTGGTTTGGGCTGGAAGGGACCTTAAAGCCCATCTTGTTCCACCCCTGCCGTGGGCAGGACACCTTCCAGTATCCCAGGTTGTTCCAAGCCCTGTCCAGCCTGGCCTTGGACACTGCCAGGACTGGGGCAGCCCTGGGCACCTCTCTCAGTGCTGTCCCAGCTCCACAGTTCCCTGGAAATGCTCCTGGTGGGTTTGCCAGGCCCCCTGTGCCCCAGCTGCTGTGGTTGATGCTCTGTGACATCAATTCAAGATTTTCACAGCCTCATTCAGGGTCCTCTCAGYGCAAAAGGAAGTGTGGCAGATCAGTTCCCTTCTGGAGCTCTTGGCTCTGAAGTTACACCAATATCTGCAGTTCTGGATAGCAGAAACGATTTCTCCCTTGCTGTAGATGCATCATCCTGACTGAATATTTTATGATTGCTTACCCATTTCAGTCCTGTGGGTTTGTATGGAATATTTCTCCCTGATTTCATGTCAGCAATCCTTTAATTTACTGCTGAAAGTAACAATTCCTATGTTGTTTGGTGGATAAATATCCTTTCTGCTATGTTTGTGTCTTACATGCCTTAGACGCTGCATAAAATTTTAATTTCTCTTTGCTTAGCTCTGGGTTTGCTTTCTCCCTCAGCACAATGCAGTGAAGCCTTTGTAGCTCTGCTCATTCACAGAGCATTGATGTTGACTTCCCATGCAATTTCCTGCTTGTTTGTGTTCCTCTGCCTGTTTTTTTCCTTATCTGGTGCTAGTCAGAGCTGTAAAAAAATATGTCTGCCTTTTTGGAATGTGCTGGTGTCACAAATGTATAAAATCTGATATTTTGAGGCACTGCTTCTATTGTGCTTTCTTTCCTTGGCTTTTTCTGGTCTGCAGCCTCCTGTATAATAGTTGATTTTCCAATTATTATTAGATACAAGGCATTTTTCTTAAGGCAGTTTATCCATTATCTGCAGTGTTCCTTCTTTGCATATTTATCTCCCCTCTTGTATATTTTCTTATTTTCTTTTCAGAGTTTTGACACTTTTTTTGCTGCATAGAATCCCAGACTGGTTTGGGTGGGAAGGGACCTCAGATCCCACCCAGAGCCCCCCCTGCCATGGCAGGGACACCTTCCCCTGTCCCAGGCTGCTCCCAGCTCTGTCCAGCCTGGCCTTGGRCACTGCCAGGGATCCAGGGGCACCCCCAGCTGCTCTGGGCACCCTGTGCCAGGGCCTGCCCACCCTCCGCGGAGCAGGAATTCCTTCCTGACATCCAATATTTTCATGTTTTCTCCAGCTCACTCTGGGTCTGCCCTCCTTTGTCTTGTGCTCACCGTCATGCCCCTGCCACCAAGAGAAGCCACTGAGAGCCTCAATTCTTCTCATCAAGGCCTTGGTTGTTCTCAGCAAGGCTTTTTTGTCCTTTATTCTTTGCTTTCAGGGCACTCAGCAGCCAAACCAAATACCAGGAGCATCTTGGCTCATTGTTGGGCCATTTCCACCACGAGCTCACCCTTTCCATGATGTTTCTGCTCAGAGACCAAGTGCGCGTGAGTTTCCTACAGCAGCCTTAGGAGCTGTACCTACTTCCCAATGCACTTTTGGTGGCAAAGCACGGTGAAACTTTGACTCCTCAGGTCTTCCCAAGCACATTTGCAAGGGAATCTGCAATTTCATTACGGCGAATATGAATTCCCACATGTTCCCAGGCACCCCAGGGCAGTCATGGCTTTGTGCAGGTGAGGCTGGGAGCCCAAATGGGGACACCCCCCCTCCCTGGGGCTGCAGCACCCCCTCAGAAATGACCCTGTCCCAACTCCAGCCACAGATTCTGAGCCTTCATCCCTTGGCCACCAGCATTCCCATAAATAGAGATAAATATTTTTCTTTAGAGGGACTCAAATGAAGAATTGTAGTGTTCTATCAAACCTCTTCCTTCCACACTTTCACTGAATATTAGCACTGAATTCCTTGTTTTTTATTTAATTTTCTTTAATTCCTAGTCAAGCCGTTTCACAGTTCTGACTATTATTAATTTTATTTTCTGTTGCATCAAACTGCTTTTAGTCATTTATAATATATTTATTTTAGTAAGAATTTTAACTGCATTGGTTTGCATTCTCCTCTCTTAGTTCTTTGTGCCATGTTTTGTTTAACATTTTAATGTCTAAATAAGGTTCTTTCTTGTGATCTTAATGGAAAATCCATCAAAGTATGAAATGCAGCTCAACTTAAGTGAAGATCTAGGCTGACTACAAGCACAGTAAAATCAAACCACAGCTCTTCGGATCTGTTGATAAAAATCAATTAAAAGTGTATTTCAGGTCAATCTAATATATATAAACTGCCAGGATGAGATAACATAGATAATAGGATGTTGTGGTTCTCAATTAATCAGATCAGGCCACATATATGAAAGTGTCACATTTATGCTGGTTAGTACATTATTCATGAGAATTTATGGAGTGGGAATGCTCTCAATGGGAAGATTTGCAGAGAGGGAAATAAATGCAGTGTCAGTGGTCGTGGAGCAGAAAGGGAATAATCAATTGTTCATTTTCCAAACCAAGGGGAGAGGGCAGGATGCTCAAATCAAAATTAAATCCTTTTTTTTTGGCTGGGTTTTGTTGGTTTTGTCAAATAAAATTTAAAAATATTGCTAGATTTATTTGTGCATGGTTTTGTTGTTAAATAAAATTTAAAAAAACCAAAACCATGCACACCATCCCTGAAGAATTTAATAAGGCTGAAAAGGACCCTTTTTCCACAAATCCATGTATCCCATGAGTAAGAGTAGAATAAAATAAAAAATTCCAAGTGTAGTTTCTTCTTCTTGTTTTCCAAATGTAAATATCTTACAGATGTTATTCTGAGTCAAAGGTAAGATCATTTCATGTGAAAATGTCACAAGTCACTGGTCTGGCTGGTCAGGCAGATGATTTTCTGTGCAGTGGTTGGAAGAGGATTGGTTGGACTTCAAAAATATTCTGTTTTTTCTGGTTGAAAAGATTTGCCGCACAATGCAATTTTTTTACTAATTTCAATCCTTCCTGGGCTCTTTGTTTTTCCTTTGCAGATGCATTTTTAGCAGCAAATCTGGACACACATGGATGTGTGTGCTGGGGGGGTGTCAATAGTTGCATTCACTGAGTGCAACGAGCCCCCAGTGCTGCACCCCCAGCCCCGGTCGGGGCGACGGCCGGGGAAACAAAGGCTGAAATCGCCATTAGAAAAAAGAGCAATGCAATGGGGATTTATAGAGAATAAATAATGTCATAAATCCAGGGATGGTGTAGAAAATGGCAGTGGATTACTACAAAGAAAACATGCTCCAAACCCTGGTAACAGCCAGCGAGTCTCAGTGAGCTGTGGCGTGACAACAAATCCACATGGACAGCACAGCCTGCTGCAGTGAAAATGGCAGGAGGGACTAAATATGGGAAACCCTTTTGTTCAGAATAAAATGTCCTTTTTATAGCTTTTTATTGGGGATGGAGAAAAGAGGACGGACATTAAATAATAATTAATTTCTTTCACTGGAAAGATGTAAACCTAATTCATTTTTTCACTGGTACATGGAAAGTAAGTTTGAGTTTGCACTTGATTTTCAGTAAACAAAAGATGTCTACAATATCTAGAGAGAGGAAATAATTATTTCTGTACATTTCTGKTTTTTTCTGCTGCTTTGGTGTCTGGAGATGCTGCTCTGACTTCATTTCCACCCTATCTTAAATTCTGCAACTTTTCAAAACACCAAAAATGGTATTACATTCTGTATCACTTAGAAAGAAGCTGGTTTTCCTGCTTGGAAATCTCCTTCTCACTTGTTTTGCCTCTCTCAATCAGATATAATGATTTAACGTATCTTGCTCTTTATAACAAAATATTAAGTTTATTCAAAGTTCTGTGCTACCTGTCCTGTGCCTTCTGCTGTACATCCCTATCCAAGCACAGCATCTCCATTTCAGTACTTCGCTTGTTGCACATCTGCCAGATAATTCTCTAATAATTTAGTGTTCCACACCGAGCCTCAGCTTTCTTTCTGCTGCATTTGTGTCCTTTTCTATTTCCCTTTTTTGCACTGCCTATCTTCATTATGGAGCTGTGGATGTCAGCTGGGTACCCCAGGCTGATTCCGTGAATGTGCTGGTGGCCCCTCTCCCACAGCAGACCCTTGTCAGAGCTGCCTGGCCCAGACTGACACAAAGCTGGGGACAAGGGGGGTTTTAATGACCCCGCAGGATTTCTGGTCACAGCCTCAGGCCAGCACATGGATACTGCCACAGGAAACATTGCCTGGAGCYGCTCCTGCCCCTTTTCCAGACACTCTCCCTCTGAAAGCCGTGGAGGTGGTGCCTGACTCCCAGAGAGTGGAATATTCACTCCTTGTGGGTAAGATTTCCATGTTGACTTTTATCTTCCCCATCCAGGTATATTTTGACAAGACTTGGGAGCTGGGTCTGTCACTGAAGCAGCAACGCGGGGCTCTCTCCAGCTGGGACAGTTTCTTTCCTTCTTTCCCTTTCACAGGTTCATGGGAGGGAAGTTGTGCAAAGAGCAAATGTGCACTCTCAGCAGCAAGAGTAGGAGCTGCTGCTGGCCGTGAGGACATGGAAACAGTGGAGGGGTCCCTCCCCAAACAGTCCAAGCAGTGGCACAGAAATGGGGGGTGCAGTAATTTCAGCTTCCTCCAAGTTCCATGTGATGGTGCTTTACCCACATTGTTTGACATGTGTGTGTGTTTGAAAGGAATAGAAGAGTCTCTCTAGGGATTGAAGACTAGGAAGCCTTTAGCTTTCTTCAGATTAACATCTCCCAGTCTGTTTTAGACTTGAGGCTGTCAGAGTGATCTCATCCTTAGTGCAAGACCATGGTCAGCATCCTCCTGGGCTTCCCTCAGCCTCCCCAGAGCTATCTGTGACTGGAGTCTCTGCCATTCTGGGGTGTCTGTGGTGTAGGATCACAGAGGGGTTTGAGTTGGAAGGGACCTCGAAGATCATCATTCCCATTCCATGCACAGCCTTGTGGGCAGCAGTTTTGTCTGAGGGTCTCTAGAGGCTCCCACCACAGACAGCACTAGSCCTGCCAGCCTGAATTTCTTCCTTGCACATTTTGTGGGCCATCCCTGACAGAACTCCTGGGATAGCCATGGGAGTGCTCCAGAGAATTTTCTTTGCACAGGAATTGGCAGCAGCAGCGGGGTGACGCCCTGGGTGCCAACGTTGTCTGTGGTGGGAGACTCTGGAGACTCTCAGACAGAACTGCTGCAGGGCTGTGGCCCACGGAGCCATGGATGGAATGGGAATGATGATCTCTAAGGTGCCCTTGGACCACTCTGTGATTCCACACCCCAGAGACCCCAGTGGGGCAGCAATTCCAGACACAGACAGCGCCGGGGAGGTGAGGGGAGCACGGGAGGATGGTGACCATGGCCTGGTCTTGCACTAAGGATCAGATGACCCTGACAACCTCAAGTCAAGAAAAGACAGTGGGAGATGTTACTTTGAAGAGAACAAAAGGCTTCCAAGTCTTTAATCCCTAGARAGGGTTGGGGATCCTCCCATCCACTTCCTCCTGCTGCTCCTAGCAGGAATCTTTTTCCATCAGCCTTTGCCTTGGACAAAGAGTACACACCCGCTACTCTGTACAAAAGGTAGGAAAACCCAATGTTTGATGATTCCAGTGGATTTTTCCACCCAACAYGTGTTGGGAAAAACATTTCAGGAAAATAAAACCACAACAAATCAAGGTCACAAGAGAGTTTGCCAATTCAAACTGCTCAGTGGCCTGGATTTATGATTTTTTTTCTTTTCCAATTAAATTCACCTTCCCTAAGTGGGGATTTCACACCCCTCGTGTTAAGTAAATTGGTGTCTGGATTTTTATGAGCTTTGGCAGGAAAAAGTAGCCAGTCAACCAAGAAAAATCCCGAGCTTTTAGATGGGGGCATCCAGGATTTCAGGCTCACATCTGAACCAAAGGAATGCTTGTGAGACACCCTTTGATGAGTAAAGACAATAATTTTGATGCAATTTATAATTAAATATTGTTGTGTATCTCCGTTCTTCCAGAACCTCCCCCTGCCACTGGAGTTTCATGGGGGTTATTTATGCATCGGTGATATATTCTGAATGCCTCACTAACATTGACGGATATTACACTTGATGTTTTTCCTTATGTCCCTTTGGTGGTGCAAATGTGAGAAAGGGCAATGAACTTTCRATGACTCTCTTGTAAAAAAAAAAGATTTTTTTCATCGGGTTCAAAAGTTCAGCGCGTCAAGAGAAATCATCTTCGTGGCGCCATTGCGTGAGGGGCGGGCGAATTTTGGGGAGATTTTTGTCTTACAGTGAGAGATAATTATTCTGGGGTGCAAGTTTGGTAATTGTCACCACCAACTGGCTTTCACACGACTATGCTGATGAATTATTTGTCATGTTTTTATCCCCCTCCATGACCCATGGGGTGGGTCTGCCATGCTCAGAGTCGCTTGCGTTGAAGGACAAAGAGCTCTTGGTGCGCCATTCATCGCGGTAAGAGCGCCTCGGGGTCCCTCAGTCTGCGCTTTGCTGAGGTTGGGAGAGTCAAAACAACAAGGTCTTTGCCTTGACAGCAGCGGGCACGATGGGAAGGAAGCATGGAGAAAGAGCATAGCGAAAACCCCCAACAACTCCATCCCTCTCTGCAAATTCTTGCTGAACTCAGGGCTTGGGCCTTTCCAAAGGCAGCGTTTCCTCAAAGCACGCTCATTGGAAGGAACTGAAGAGCAATTATGTCTAAAAATAAATGTGTTGGCAGTAGAAGTCCATTCTGGGAAAAAGCCATCATTTTGGGTGGCCAAATAAAAGCCCAAGCAGCTTCCATGCATGGGAAAAAAAAAAAAAAAACAAAAAAAAAACCCAAACCCAAATGTCAAATGCAGTGTAGTTAATAGGATGAGCTTTTTATAGAAGGTGGCTTCTCTGGATGATGGGCCATGGACTCAAAGAGAATCACAGAATCTCAGACCAGTTTGAGTTAGAAAGGGACTTTAAAGCCCATCTTGTTCCACCCCCTGCCATGGGCAGGGACACCTGTCACTATCCCAGGTTGCTCCAAGCTCCATCCAGCCTGGCCTTGGACACTCCCAGGGATGAAGCAATCCCCATCATGCTGTGCAAATCTGGGCWGAGAACCCCTGATAGTCACTTTGATCATCACCTAGCCCCATTATGGGAGCTCAGCAACAAACCCGAGGCATTTTCTCCATGAACCAGTCCATGTCAAGGTGTAGCAGGGTGGTTTTGTCCAGTGATATCTGTCAGGCCAATGCTGCCCCACTGCCCAACACCTGTTGGACAAGGCAATGTGGAGATCAGTATTGGGGCAGAAGTGTTCTTCCCACTCCATCCCGTTCTCCTCCCRACTGACCCTGGCTTTGAGAGCCCTGCCACTGGCCTTTGATGAGTCCTGATGGAAATGGCTGAAGCTGGATTGCTCGAGACAGGAGCATCCTGGAAAGCCTTGGCAGCAATTGTCCTGTGTGCACAACAGCTCAAAGGCACTCTGCTTCCAGCCCAAACAAAGCATGCAGCTGATGCCACATCTGAGCACCCTCAAAACCTTGAAGTAACTGGCAGAGACAACCATCTGCCCCTGCATGAGGGGCTGGGAGCGAGGCTCATCCCACRCCACACAGATGTGTTTGCAGGCACACACATTATTTTAAAGGAGAGGGTAAAGCCAGATGCCCCTGAGCRGCCTTGCCCACCTGCTCAGGTCTGTTCATGCACTGTAACATGGCAGAGGTGAATCAGGCCAGCTCCTTGTTCTGACAGTGCTGGATTCTCTCCATCTGGCTGGAAGGTCACTGAGGTCCTGCTGAGGGAGCTGTGCACTTCGTGTGGGATGTCTGCCAAGAGCTTGATCCCATTGCAGATGAGGCAAACCATGGCCTGGGCAACATCAGAGGGAAGTGCCCAGCCAACTAAGGGAAAGTAACTTCCTCTCTGACCAGTGCTGGGGAAGGCAAATGGGACTCACTGAGGCCARTTTTAGGAGCTGTCCCAGGCTTCCAGAGGAATATGGAGAAAAAAGAAAGGCCAGAGGGTGATGAAAGGGTCACACCCAGGTTCCAGGCCCACTGGCAGGCACAGAGTTGGGTTGAGTTAACCAGGGGGACTCCAAGGAGCGGCTGCAGCAACCCCAAGGCTGTTACAGAGAGGATGGAGCCCAGTTCTCAGTGGTGCTAAACAACACAGCAAGGGGCAGTGCCCAGACGTTGCTGCTGAGCTCACTTTGGACACCAGCAGCAGCCCACTGCACTGCACTGCACGTGGGGCCTCGCCCCAGGACAGGCGAAAACTTTGATCATCAAAATCTTCCTTTTGCTACTCATAGATCTTGTGTGACAAAGCTTTGTCCTGCCACTCCCTTCCAACACTTTGACTCCCATTCCAGTCCCCTCTTTCTCCCTGAAAAGTCCAGAATGCCACACTTGTGCCAAATTTACCATTTCATCCCATCTTCTGTTTTGCACTTCTCTTTTTAACTTCCCCAATGCAATCCCATGCAATTTCCCAGGCCTCGTATCTCTGACTTGGGTATCTGTGCAGTCTGTGGCCCATTCTTCAATCAGATCTTCTTCAGCACACCTGCAGTATCCTCTGGATCCAGGTAAATGTGCCTTGATCACTGTATTGGAAACAGGGATTTCTGCTGGGCTCTTTGCAGTATCATCCACATCACAGAGTCCTGACTGGAGCTCAGCAGCTCCCTGTGTTCATYTAAATCATTCTCCCTCTGTGAGTGCTCCTGGCTGCACAGGAAGAGACTGTGCTGCTCCTTAGGGATAGCACATTCCTAAATTTCTACTTCCAGGTCAAATACCTACAAACAAATTCTCCTTCAGTGACAGCAACAGGGATGTTGTTTGGGCAACACCTCAGCTCCTGTCAGATCACCAAGAACATCTCTGCAGCCAGGCAGACCCAAACCTTCCCCAGGACAAAGGGTGGCTCCTGCTCCCTTCTCTGAGTTTGTTCTCTTTGTGATGTGCCTTAGAGAGCCCTCCCAGCCCCTTCCGAGCTCAGGGGGTTGCACTTGGACCTGGCACAGGTCACAGGCTCCAGCACAGCATTGTGTGGCTCCTCAGGGGCCTTCACATCTCCCTTGAATCTTTTTGCAACAATGTTCATTGGAGGGTCTGCAGGTATCTGCTGGTACCCAAGGGTTTCAGGAAAAAGGACACTGGTTGGATGCTGCCTCTGTGTTTGCTGGTGCTGCTTCTCTTGGAGAAGAGCTGCAACATTTGCCTTCCACAGTGACTCTCCCTACATCAGCTGCTGTTGCTCCTTCCTTGACTCCTTTGAGGGATGAGGCATCCTGGAGAGCCTTCAGGACAGCCCAAACACACCATGTCAGCAGGACTGTCCTTGCCACAGCTGGCCACGAAAACACAGACTGAGTGGATGTTCAGGAGTGACTCTGGGACACGTGCACCCCATTGAACTCCTCCATCTGCTTTGGCTTGGGCAGAAGAATCCCACAATCACAGAATGATGAAATGGTTTGAGTTGGAAGGCACCTTAAAAGTCATTTTTAGCTGGCACTTCCACTCCACCTGTACCATTCCAGGTGAGACAGCTCCTATCCACAAATCCTCACCCCCCCGGGAGAGCCCTGAGTCCCAGTTCTTTGCAGTGTAGGAAAAACTTGATCTTCTCCATCATGCCACCAGTCAAACCATTCAACTAGGATTGCATGAACCCTGTGGAAACATTTAGATGGGAATCTTTGGCTTCAGGAGACAAGATTTCTCTGGGATGTTCTCTGTTGTGGCTGAGAAAGACATTTCACAMGAGTATCAACAAGTGGTGTGTGGAGACAGCTGTCTGTTTGCATCCCTGGCACATTTGGGAAAGCTTTTCCTGGGAGATAGGTTCAGCTGCTGGTGGTACTGCACTGGCTCAGCAGAGCAGCAGATTGCCTCTGTTTGGAAAGTGGGAAACTCACTCCCAACACTTGCTGAGACATTTGCAAAACGATTGTGCTCATCTTCATAAACTGAGCTTTGAAGGATTTTTGGCTGGAACGAGCCAGTTGCAGGGAATGTGAGTGCCAGTGAGGGAGATGAGGTTTAAATTTTTGAGCAGCAGAGTGATTGGGCCAAAAAAACCCCGAACCAAATAAAAACAAACCAAACCAAAACAAACCAAAAATATTTTGAAGACGGCATTTGCCAGCACTGAAGTTTAGCAGTTTCAGAGCAACCTTTTTTGGTTGCTGTTCAGGGGCCAGCTCTGTCCCTAGTCATTTTTTTTCTTCTTGGTTAGTGCTCCGTGACTGATGAGGATCTCAGTAAAACACAAATTGATTTGTTTGGCTTTCATGGTCACCTCTGGACTGTAATTACTCAGGCAGGAAAAATTAATTAGTCCAGTGTGGGCCGACTGCTGCTCTCCGAGCGTTGCTGAATCTTAATTGGAGAGCTCCAGAGAAAGGTGCTGATTCACACCATGGCACGATGGGTGGGGATTTTTCCAGGGACAGAGGGTGGAGGGGTGAAGGGGGCTGAAGGTCAAGAGGAGATATGTTGTCTCGCTCCACCATCACAAGCTGGACTTTCTTTCCTCTCCTCAGCTGTGATAATGAGCCTGTTAAAGCCAATTTGCCTCTTTCAAACAACAGCTGAAACAAGAGAGGGTGGATTTGGCCATAAAATGTCTGCATGGATTTTTCTGGAGAATGCAAAGCTCACTAGGAAAAAAAAAAAAAGCCAGGACAAATCAGTGGGAGTTGATCTCTGAGACAGAGCAGTGATTAATCTCTACCATGTTCCATGGTGATGCCATTTGTGAGGATGGTGTAGCACTGACATCTCTTAGAATCACAGAATCACAAAGTTATTTGGGTTGAAAGTGACCTTAAAGCCCATCTCCCTCCACCCCCTGCCATGGCAGGGACACCTTCCATAGCCCAGGCTGCTCCCAGCCCTGTCCAGCCTGGCCTTGGGCACTGCCAGGGATCCAGGGGCAGCCCCAGCTGTTCTGGGCACCCTGTGCCAGGGCCTGCCCATCCTCACAGGGAAGAGGTCCTTCCCAATGTCCCATCTAAATCTGCCCTTTATCAGCATAAAGGTATTTCCCCTTGAATGGCTTTAGATTCTCACTCTGCTGTGGCTGGGACTGTGCAGACATGAGCTGCTGGCACAAACTCCCAGTGGCTCACAACGAGCTCATGGCAATGGGAATGGCTTTGCCATTGCTGAATTATTTTCATTTTAGCATCTGTGTGCTCCTCTYTGTTCCACAATTGTTTGGTGCAATCTGATGCAGCACGGTCGCCTTTAGCTGTGCAGTGAAAGAAATATTGAAGGTGCTGGTTTGTGGAGGATCAAACAGTGAAATGTTGCTCAGCCCTCACTTGAAAACTGGCGTGGGAGACGGCTGAATTTCATTTCTCCATCTTTTTCTCAGGCAAAGACAGTTTTTCAGACAGCTTTCAGTGATTACTGCTGCTTGGCTGTGGGCTTGCTTCACTTCCCTGGTGTTCCTACCCGACAGCAAACATCAGCACAGTGAGAGCCAAACAGGATTTTCTCATAGCTGATCAGCCCTGCTCACAGATTTGCTAATTAAATGAAGTCTCGTTAGCAAAAAATCCTCTACTAAGCTCTAAATATTTCCATTTTGGGTTTTGCTTAGGAGGATCTGAGGCTTGCTGCACTAAATCTCTGGTGAGGACGTGGTGCACCCCTGCCTGGGCTCATGATCATGGCACTGAGCCTGGCATGTTGCTCATTAGTGCAGCAGACACCTACATCACCTTTAGTGCTCCTGCTTGCTCAGAAATTTATTGTCTCAGAAGCACAGTTTTATTGAAAAAAGATAGAAATCCAGTTTTTCTGGCCAGCTCCACATCTATTTTACTGCTCCCAGGCTGACTCCTCAGGCTGCAATAGGTAACAGGGCTTGTGTCCCTCGACATTAAAGTCATGGCCAGGAGGGAGGAGGGGTCACTCCTGGTTTGTCATTTACAACATTTCTGAACTTCAAATCATAATTGTTTTAATCCAGAGACCAAATCTACCCCTGGCTGCCTATTTGCGGTTCAAATCTCCCACCAAGGCCTTACATTTTCCAAATGAGAATTTTACCAGTGTCACCATATCTTCTTCCTCTGCCCACTCCTTTTGAAGGTGGGGAAAAAAACATAAAATTCAGCAAAACCCTGAGAAAATGAGAAAAGGCCTTGAAAAATATTGGTGTGGTTTGATACACACCAATTCAACATGCTGTTCTTTCCAGGTAAGAATCAATATTCCAGAAAATATTGGGCAGGAAAAATGCAGCTTGGTGCCAACACTGTAGAAGAGACATGGGAAACAGTAATGTGTCCTAAGGTGCATGAACACCTTGCTGCTGGGAGAGAACACCGGGGAAAAAAACATTGATATATCTTAAAATCACGGATCCCTAGAATCCCACAGTGGTTTGGGTTAGAAAAGAACTTAAAATCCATCTCATTCCACTCCCAGCTATGGGCAGGGCCACCTTCCACTGTCCCAGCTTTCTCCAAGCCCTGTCCAGCCTGGCCTTGGACAATTCCAGGGATCCAGGGGCAGCCACAGCTGCTCTGGGTAAATATCTCTGCCTTTCTTTCAGCTTGTGCAGTGCTCATGGTGCTGTGCCCAGAAAGGGCAGGATCACAGTGGGAATGATAATGCCAGTTTAGAGAGCTGGGGGAGAGGCAGAGCAGTGGGATAGAGAACTACAAGGRGGGGAAAGGATTTGAGATGTTTATCCAGAGAAGATCTGATTTACACAAATAGCCTAGGTTCCAAACCCATTATGGATAGGACAGAAACGACTCAGTTTCATTTGCATAACAGGATTTAGGTCAGAGTCAGCAGGGAGATTGTGGAAAATTATGATGTAGAGATTAGATGAATATTTATCCAGGGAGATGAATGTGCAGAGCTGGACCAACAGGCTGCAGATCCCTGCAAATTCCTGCTCTCTGATTCCAGGGCTCACCAACCCCTTGTAGGCTGGAACAGCAGCCCTGGCGTGGGAAAGGAAATGCTCCAAGGGATGTCTTGGTTTGTCTTTGCCTTTTGCCAGTGACCTTCAGCTTCATCCCTGAGCAAAACCTCTCAGTCCTACAGGACAATTTTCCAGGCAAGTTTGTGTTACTTGGGCATCACCCACATAATAAAACTCTTCTCTTGTGGAGGGGGATCCACCCATATTTCATCTGACAGAGATGGGCCCCTTTTCTGTCTTATAATGATCCAGCTGGGTCACCAGATTGACCTCAGTTCTGCTCTGGTTCCATTGTTTGAGTGCCTGAAATTTTTATATGAAAAGGGCTTTTCATTCCAAATCATTTGTGCAGAATGAAACTATTTCTTGAAGAAAAGTTCATTATCATTTAAACGCTCCGCTTTTCACAAACTTACTGGTATCTAAAATTGATATTTTAATCAAAGCATTACTAAACATCTATCAAACTAATTTAAATAATTACTGCTTTGCTGTCTTTACAGTAGACACAATTTTCTGTAAGCAAATGCAAATGAGCAAAGAGTGAATATTTCAAAAATGGTTTTATTAGCTTTAGAAGAAATCTTCCTTTAAATCTGATAGATTGTGTAGAACAAGGAGCATATGTTGGATCCAGTTAATGGAAAGCATTTCATAATCTTGATAAAGAGTAATTTTCCCATTTTTGCCAGTTTCCCTCTATCTAAGGCATTTTTTACATTAAGAACTTGATAATGGCCTAACCACCTTGTACCTCTTTCTAGTAGATAAAATGCCTTTCTATTATTGTGAGCATTTTCACTCAAACATTTGCTCCTGCTTCGTGACACTAAATGTGACTCAAGAGGGAAAAGCATTTTCTCCAGGCTGATGGGTTGAGCAGAGCAGCTCCTGTAGCAGTTTCACAGTGATGCTGAATTAGAAAAGCTTCAGAAAATGCTCCAGTATCAAAATGAAAGGTTTTTATTCCATCTTTGCCAGCAGCTCCACCAGGAGCCCTGCTTCCCTGGTATCATGTGTGGCACAGAGGATGACTGAGCCACAGGACTATGATTCATCAAAAAAGGCACTAATTGTTCCACGTGGGGAAGGTGGGGCAGGAGGATGAAGAGATGCAGAGGGAAGGGACACCAAACCATCTGTGTCCCACAAGGCACAGGGGTTGCAGGATTGCAGCCAGCTTCCCTCAAGGAGCAACTCACAGCATCACAGAGTCATTAAGGCTGGAAAAGACCTCAAAGAGCACCGAGCGCTGCCAGCACCACCMCAAAACCATGTCCCCAAGTGCCACACCCCCTTTGAACACTTCCAGGGATGGTGACTCCAGAGTGGCCCTGGGCAGCCTGTGCCAGGGCCTGACAGCCCCTCCCAATGAAAAATTCTCCCTGATATTCCATATAAACCTCCCCTGGGCCAGCCTGAGGCCGTTCCCTCTCCTCCTGTCCCTGTTCCCTGGAGCAGAGCCCGGCCCCCTCCTGGCTGTCCCCTCCTGGCAGGGGCTGTGCAGAGCCACAAGGGCCCCCKAGCCTCCTTTGCTCCAGGAGCTCCCTCAGCTGCTCCAGGTGTCCCAGACCCTTCCCCAGCTCCATTCCCTTCTCTGGACACTCTCCAGCCCCTCAGGGTCTTTCCTGTCATGAGGAGCCCAGAACTGACCCAGGATTTGAGGCGGGGCCTCACCAGTGGCCAGCTCAGAGGAACAATCACTGCCCTGGTCCTGCTGCCACCYCATGGCTGGGACCATCCAGGTGCCCTTGACCTTCCTGGCCAATGCTGTTGTAATATTTCAGCCATGTAACAAAGACCATGCTGCAAGAACACCCAGGTGCTTCAGGGACTGCTCTCAGACCTCTGCAGCTGCTGAGGGAGTTGGGAAATTCTCTGTAACCCTGATCCCAATGTTTGCCACTGGGCTATGATGAACTGCCACTGGATTTTAGGTGAATGCTGACTTGACAYCCATGGTGCACTTTATTCCTGAAGTGGGAATGTTCTCCTTCAGTCCAAACTGGCTCTGATCCACCTCCAGCCATCACTGCAGACCCACCTCTCTGTTCCTACTGATGCATACATGGGATTTATGGTCTGTCTGTCACACCAGCATTTCCCCCTGGAGGAATTATGATCACAAGGTGCAGAACAACCTGGTGGAAGGTGTCCCTCACTGTGAAAGGGGATGGAATGAGATGGGTCTTTAAGGTCCTTCCAACCCAAACCATTCTGGGATCCTTTAACTGTACAAGAAGTCTCGAATGAGTGTCAGAGCTGGTGGATCCAGTGTTAAAAATAAAAAGCCATATGCAACCTATAAATGCTTAAAACTTTTCCACCTTCTTCATGCCTGTAGTTCATAAATTTTTATTTCTTAACTCTTGGCCCCCTATTTTTCAGCAGGCATCAAAAAAAGACAGCCTTGATTGAGACACTCTAAGGACACAAGTCTGCTTTGTGTTCCTGAATGTCTCCTCATCCAAAGAGTGAGATCCAGCTCTTCTGCCAGTCTTGGTAGCAGTTACCAGTTTTTTGTCACATTCCAGTAATGAAGCTCAGACCTAATTTTTAGTCTTTGCTCACCATCTCATGCTAAAGAGATTTCCCTCTGCAGCCATCTATGCCCTAAGAGGAGTTTTCTCTCCAGAGATCTCTCCCAGCAGACTTTTTCCCCACGAGTCCACGTCCTGTTGGATTCAGAACTGTCTCTGAGCACCCCCACTCCCTTCTGTGGTAATTCCCTCTTCAGTGGGAACACTTGCAGACTCCTTTTATTCACTTTCAGCTCCAGAGCCCAAATCCATGGCTAATTTATTAGGATATCACAGAAAGTTAGAGAGATTTAGTTCATGTATGTCCTATGCATGGCAGCACTGATCGTACCAGGAAATGCTGCTAAATTATCCAGAAACAATTTAGCTTTGTTAAATTATCTTGTACTTCATGTATTTCTCCCTGCTCCCCTGGCTTTATCTGTTCTTGTTCCATAACTCTGACTTCCAACTAAGAGCCTGTACTTGTGTGAACCATGCTTCACCCTGTTCTTGACAGAGGTGTTTTATCTGGTACCCCACTCTGGGACTATCCCTGATTTCCATAATCATTATCCATGGTCCTTGCTCGATCTGCTGCTCAGACAGTGCTGTTACTGGTCCAGGTAGAAATCAGTGGTTTATGTTTCACTTGAATCAGCCCAAATTGTGGCTTCTCCTCAGATGATGTCAGGCCTCATTACCRCCCTAATTTACCCTGGGATTTCTGTTAATGCCCTTGATATCACCTTGGTGCTGCTGTTAGTTGTGGTAAATAAGATTTTTGGCCTTGCCAACAGGTAACTYCTGATCTATTTTTGTCTCAAGTGTGCACCTGTCCTAATTTTCTCTTGGCTTCTCTTGGTTTCTATGGTTTAAGTGCCACTTACTATTATTAATTTTAATTTCCTATGTGAGGTGGTTTTTTGGTCATTCTAACTTTCTTTTTAAGTTTCTAACCTCTCAAACATTCCTCTTCTCACTGCTCTCTCTCCCTTTTGAATTTTGAATTTTAAGTACCTGTGCCTTCTCTGCTCACAGATCCCCRAGCTGCTTAGTCAGACTCAATAATTCATTTCCTTAGATTTCAAAGTTTGCCTTTCTAAGCTTCCAATCCTATTCTAGACCTACTTTTGCCCATTTTGAAAGTTAAAGTGAGGAAAGGCATCTCAAGATTGCACTTTATTCAAATTTTACTACTTTTATAACCACACAGGAACAAGGTTTAAAGCAGTGTTATACTTGACTTTTGCAAAGAAATCCATCACCTAAAATACCTGAGCCAATATAAGCAGTAATTACCTTTCAATCCATTTTTTAAACGCTAAAGGATCCCATAATTCCCCTCAATGCCCCTGCATTTGATAACTGTAGGGGACTAATCAAGATTAGGTTGCAGCTTGGGGTGCAGAGSAGGCTGTTGAGACTTTCCTGCCCTGTCCAGCCTTCCCCCCTGGCCCTGCTGTGCCCCTGCCATAGCTCAGCATTTCATTTCCCCACACTCTTCTTGCTGACACAAGGCACCAGCTCGCTCCATCCTCTGGTTTCCAGCATCCCTGAGGTTCCCATCAAAAAAGGCACTAATTGTTCCGCGTGGGGAAGGTGGGGCAGAAGGATGAAGAGATGCAGAGGGAAGGGACACCAAACCATCTGTGTCCCACAAGGCACAGGGGTTGCAGGATTGCAGCCAGCTTCCCTCAAGGAGCAACTCACAGCATCACAGAGTCATTAAGGCTGGAAAAGACCTCAAAGAGCACCGAGCGCTGCCAGCACCACC
>JACDOX010000238.1:835201-921067 GCA_014549065.1 Cardinalis cardinalis
CCCATTCCCATTCCCATTCCCATTCCCATTCCCATTCCCATTCCCAGTCCCAGTCCCATTTCCATTCCCAGTCCCAGTAGTCCCAGCCCCATTCCCAGTCCCAGTAGTCCCATTCCCAGCCCAGCCCCATTCCCAGTGCCAGTAGTGCCAGTCCCAGCTGCAGCCCCATTCCCATTCCCATTCCCAGTGCCAGTAGTGCCAGTCCCAGCCGCAGCCCCAGTCCCAGCCCTGGCTCTCTCTGCTCCCTCCTGGGCTGCTCTGAAGGCTCCTGGGAGGCTCTGCCTCAGCTCGGTGCCTTTATGAATGTGACACATCACTCAATATCCTCGACCAAAAGCCACTCTGTTGCCATGGCGACTGCATCCTTAGCCCAGTTCCTGGGGCTCCTCAGGACTGTTTGATATTCACCCTGACACCTCTGCAGAGACCTTGGGGAAGCACAGTAAGTGTGAGAACCCCTCATATTCCTGGGCCAAGGTGATTCCTGCCAGCCATGCCTTGGTCCCAGCGCAGGAGAGGGGCTCCCATCCCTGACTCCCATCCATCCCCCCTTCCCTCTCTCCCCCCATGGCTGATGAGCTGCAAAGCCAAACCTGAGAAGAGCCTGGGCTCCTCTCTGATCAGAAATGCTGAATTCTCTGAGCTCTGCCCAGGCTCCTGCTGGAATTTTGACCCCAGCCAACATGATTTCCCTGTATTCTGAGCCCTGCATGTTACTGCTCTCCTTACTTTGAGCATTTCTTCTTTCTTGTTCAGTTGTTCTTTTCCCCTCATTTTCTGGGCTAGGCATGAAGTTTTCTGATTCTCTGTCCTTCCCAGGGAGTTCTTCTGGTAACTTTCCCTTGCACATTCCTGCACTCTGCTCCTGTGTGTGTCTCTCCACTGGCTGATCCACTGCCCACACTGTCCCAGTTCCCTAACTCCTGACAGCTCATGGAACTGGCAATTCCATACCCTGCTGCTGGATCCTGCCCTGGCTCCTTACGCCCATCACAGAAGGATCACAGGCAACCATAAGGGTAAAAAAAAGAGCTTTAATAACAGGCAAGATGCTCAGTCAGGCAAATTGTGGCTGTCCTGTGCAGGGCCAGAAGCTGGATTTGATGATCCTTGTGAGTTCCTTTCCAGCTCAGGATATTCCAAATTTGATGATTCGAAACTTTTAGGAGACAGTGTCAGTGGGAATGAAGAATGAATTCGTTTATGGCCATTCCCCAGCCTTTCCCACCAGCTGTTACTGACGGCACCCCTGTCCTAGTGCTCCATCTCCTCCTGCCACGTGTCTCTCCAGCACTCCTGCCTATGGATAATTTGGGTTTCCCTAATGCTGTGCCCCCAGTGGACACGTCCAGAGATCTGCTTCAAAAACCAGTCCCAGAGTGAGTGAGAGCCGGAGCTTTGCTGTGAGGCAGAGAAACTCTGGAAGATACTCAGAGATACTCTGGAAGGAGGAAGACTTTGTGCTGCTAGGAATGTCTTCTTTTCTTAGTGGTGGCCCTGGCAGTGCTGGGATAGTGGTTGGATTAAATGGTCCTAGAGAGCTTTTTCTGCCTAAATGATTGTGTGATTCTGTGAAAGATCTCATCCTATTTCCTGTTTCCTCTTCATTTAGATATGAGATCTCCATTAAAAAGCTCTAAACCACATGGAATCCACAACAGGTGTCAGGAAGTTGCAGAAGGGAGGATTAGGTTGGATATTAGAGCAAATTTCACCACAGGAAGGGTGGTCAGGCACTGGCACAGGCTGCCCAGGGCAGCGGGGAAGCGTTCAAACACATGGGTATGGCACCTGGGGACATCACCTACTGATGGCCTTGGCTGGGCTGGGGGAAGGGTTGGACTCCATGATCTTAAAGGGCTTTTCCAACTCCAATGATTCCATGATTCTGTGAAAGGCAGAGGAGTTTCTGTTCCCAGGTTTGGAGCACACACTGAAGGTTTTTGATTGTGCCTTGTTTGGAGATCTGGAGTCCTGTGAGCCCAGCAGCCACTCCTTGTTATCTCCTGGAGCAGAAGGATGCTCTCCCACTTGTTCCTCAGCATGCTGGAATTGGGAAACTGAGGCCCGTGACACATGAATAGCACAAAGCAGCACTGTGCTGCCCACACTGCTGTGGAGGGGCTGACCAGGTGGGGGACCGYAGGTGGAGGGCAGGGGGTGTTTGATGATTCCCTCGTGCTCTGGGCTGGTGCTGGGCGAGGAACAATTTAAGCTCAACCCTGAGGAGATGGGGCTGCCCTGAGCTGGCCTCACAGCCAGTCCCTCAGTCTCCCCCTGTGATGTTTGGGCTACTGCAAAGGTTTGCACTTTGCTGGGAAATAATCAAGGAAACCTTTTTGATAGGAAATGCTATTTGAGCATTTGAGCACAAGAATCCTGTGCTTTTGATGGTGCTCTCCCCAGGAAGGTGGCTGAGGGCAGGARAGCCTCCTCTGCTCTGCTCTGTGGCTGCTGCAGCAGCAGGGGTGGCCGGCCCGGAGCCTCTTTTCCAGCTCTGGAGAAGGGAATATGCATGAGCTTCCCTCAGAGCACCCCTCACCCTCCCATCCTGCTGCCAGCCACTGCTGTTCCCTCTGCTTTCTGCCTCTGAAAGGTTTCCATGCTGCATTTTACTGATATTTACCATCCCAGGGCTGTGCTCCTGTGTCCTCCTGCGCAGGGGCACTGGGAATTCCCAGCCTGCCAGCAAAGCACTCCCAGGGGAGCCCTGCATCAGCCCACCACAGCACCTCCTTGTAGGTGGGGCACTGTCCTGGGCAAGGGAGCTCTGGATTTGGGGATCACACACAGTTTTTGGTGTTCTTTCACATATTCTCCCCACTGGGCTTTTCTACGAGGCACTGGGTGCTGTCCCCATCTCCAGCTCAACTTCAGTGAGGCACAGAGCCAAGCCCTGGGACTGGAGAACTCCAGCTTCAGGGGGATGTCTTAAATCCTGGCAGACAGGAATGTGAGCCATCTTTGTGCTTACAGCTGGCAGGTTGTGCCACCCCCACACTCCCCGCGTGACTCCATCCCACACAACTCACTTTCCTGGATCACAGACACACAGAATCACAGAATGGCTTGGGTTGGAAGGGACCTTAAAGGTCTTTTTGTTCCACTCCTGCCATGGGCAGGGACACCTCCCACTGTCCCAGGCTGCTCCAATCCCCATCCAGCCTGGCCTGGGCACTGCCAGGGATCCAGGGGCAGCCACAGCTGCTCTGGGCACCCTGTGCCAGGGCCTGCCCACCCTCACAGGGAGGAATTTTTTCCCAATATCCCATCCMTCCCTGCCCTCTGGCAGTGAAAACCATTCCCCCTTGYCCTATCACTAGATGCCCTGTCCCAAGTCCCTCCCCAGCTCTCTTGTTCCTTCACAGACCCTGAGGACAGTGAGGTGCCTGTCCTTGCTCCATGCTGTCCATGGCAGCCTGGGGATGGACCCCAGCATGGAGCTCCTGCAGGGATCAGTCTGGGGAAACCCTTTGGAGGTGGTTCCATGGACTGTGTAAAGTGCAGCCACAGGGTGAGAGCCTGGGAATGGCAGCAGCAGTGGGAGCACAACAGCCACAGGCCGTGGAATTTTCTGGGTCTCCAGGATGAAGGAGGAATTGAGAATCTGAATCCATGTTCTTAGAAGGCTGATTCTATTCTATTCTATTCTATTCTATTCTATTCTATTCTATTCTATTCTATTCTATTCTATTCTATTCTATTCTATTCTATTCTATTCTATTCTATTCTATTCTATTCCATTCCATTCCATTCCATTCCATTCCATTCCATTACATTACATTACATTACATTATGCTATACTAAAACTATACTAAAGAATAGAGAAAGGATACAGAGGCGTAACAAGATACTCATTAAAAACTTGTGACTGCTTTGAGTCTGGACACAGCTGGCTGTGATTGGTCATTAACTCAAAACAATTCACATGAAACCAATCAAACAAGCACCTGTTGCATAAACTATCTCCAACCACATTCCAAAGCAGCAAAACACAGGAGAAGCAATCAGATCATTATTATTTTCATTTTTCTCTGAGGCTCCTCAGCTTCCCAGGAGAAGAAATCCTGGTGAAGGGATTTTTCCAGAAAATATGACAGTGACAACAGGCACGATGGGGAAATCAGTGCTTGGCTTCTGCCCTGGAGAAGGAAGGTCTGGGTGGGCTGGGAAATTCGTGCCAAACCCTTCTCTGGTGGTTATCACTTCTGAAATACTTGGTGTACCTGTGAGACCATTTGATCTCAGACAGAGCAGGTTATTAGGAGACACCGAGGGGCTGGGTGGGTGCTGGGCAGGGAGGGAGGCAGACTGGGAGCACTGGGGTGGGTGCAGGATAGGGAGGGAGGCAGACTGGGAGCACTGGGGTGGGTGCTGGGAGCCCTGGGGTGTCTCTGCTGGGAGCACTGGGGTGGGTGCTGGATAGGGAGGGAGGCAGACTGGGAGCATTGGGGTGGGTGCTGGATAGGGAGGGAGGCAGACTGGGAGCACTGGGGTGTCTCTGCTGCCAGGACTGGTTTGGGCTGGGGTGAGCTGTGAGATTGGGATGTGCCGACACAAGGCTTGATCCAGGGCCAAGACAAATTTAGAGCAATTGCTCGAGGACATATGTGAGCAAACAGAGCCAGTCTGGATCCAGACCAGTCTGTGGGGCTGCACTTGGAGACCCAGAGGCTGTGTTCCTGCAGGTGGGAACACCAGGACACTGCAGGCAGTTTGTGATGAGCAAAGGAGCTGATAACATCCCCCCGCCTCCTGAAAGCTTGCAGACACTGTTCTGCTCTCACACCACAGCCAGCAATGCCTCACAAGCCTGGAGATACCTGATTTTAAACCCAGACCCTTCAGACAGACTCTGAGGATCCCCACCCCTGAGCCCCCAGCAGCTGCTTGATGTGTGCAGACACAAGAACTGACCCAAGATGGCACAGAAAGAATATTCCTGTCATCTGCCCTGCCAAGCTTTGCTTTCAGTCCACCTGCTCCCTCTTTGGCATGACTGCTGGAACCAGAGGAAGACACGGGTGTTCTTCCCAGCATGGCCTCTCCTGTTAGGTGGGAAAACCGGGTCAGGCAAAGGTGTGCTGTGTAGGCAGAGCTAGGGATGGTCCTGCATGATGTGGCAATCGCTGCTGGCACAGGAACCTTGGCAGGAACCACTGGGAGAGTTCAGGAGAGGAATGCAAGCAGCACATCTTGTAGGAAACTGGGAATCTTGTTCCCAGAGGGTGATCACCTGCTGCCTTCCTTTGGCTCAACTTGTATGAGAAATGACCAGGACTGATGCAATCCTTCCACTCCTGCCAGCCCAGGGCCAGGCACCTGTGAGGAAACAGGAGCTCTGGAGCAGCGCTTGTCACACCTCCAGCCAGGCACGCTCGGGCGACACAGGGTGGTGAAGCAGCTGGGAGCAAGATCTGGGAAGGTGAGTTTGCAGGGGCTAAGGAGTACAGTGTGCCCTAAACCTTGGCTTTGACTCTCTTGGAGTCACAGAAGGGTGGAAAAACCCTTTGGGGACCTTTAGCATCCTGATCTGTCCCCAGGGCTAACTCCAAAGTCAAAGCAAGTTGCTCAGAGAAGCTGCGGTTGCCCCATCCCTGGAAGTGTCAAAGGCCAGCTTGGATGGAGCTTGAAGCAACCTTCACATAGGGGGTACCATGGCAAGTGGGTTGGAAGTGCATAATCTTTAAGGTCCTTTCCAGTTCAGGCCTTTCTCTGATTCTGTGATTTCTCATTACCTTGTCCAGTCAAATTTTGAAAATTTGGGCCAGAGATTTTTGATCAAACCTTTGCTACTGACCTTCCCCAGCCASGCCAAGCAGCCCCAGTTCCCTCCCACACCACACAGTCAGTACTTTGGGATGTTTCAGTGACCCTYCACTGGACTTTGCAGGCTTTTCTGGCCTCTTTAGAGTGTCCTCAAACTGCCCACAGCTCTCCAGACGCAGCCCCAGGAACGCTGAGCAGGAGGGAACAACCCCATCCCAGCTGACACAGCTGGGGCTGTGCTGCCCTGTGGGGGTCCAAGGGAAGGGGCCTCTGTTGCACATAAAGCTGTTTTTGTGATCTGCAYTGGTGCAGGTGAGGACACCTGCCCAGCCCATCAGCATTCCCAGCGCATCGTCCAGCCAGGAGACATCCCTGTCAGCAGAGCTGGGCTGACACCCAGGGACAGACTGCAGGACATGGCCCAGAAGCAAAACAGGGATCTGAAGGAGGCCGGATCACTCTCTGTAAACATTTAATAGTGATCTGAAGGAAACCAGATCAACTCTCTGTAAATATTTTGGGTGACTCAGACTGCCTGGAGAGCAGATGTTATAAGCAATTGGATGGTAGTGGTGCAAGGAAAGATAGAGATGGATTCACAGAGTAAGTTTAGACTGAAAACCTGAGGTGGCGGAACGTGCAGTGGTAGTAACAGCCTAAAGGAAACCTCCACTTTCATGTCAGGAGGGAGAAAACTTCTGAGAARGTTAAAAAAAGGATGGCAAATTCCAAAGAGATCTACCTGGAAGCAGGGTGGTACCCTGGAGAATTTGGGCAGGGTTGTCATGGGTGAGTGGGAGCTGGCAGGATTTCCTGACAGACACCCAGATGGCTTAACAGAACCCAGGGTGCCCCATTTGGCCCAAATTGCTCACACCCTTTCCACAGCAGTGTGAGTCCCTGGATTACTGCAGCACATTCCTGTGGGCTCAGGGGACCCAGCACAAATATGGGAATTTGGAGTTTGACAGTTTTCTCTGATCCTGTAACGGGGGAGTTTAAGGCAAGAAAAATGAAAGGGATATTCCATGGGTCACTGGGGTGATTCTGGCCAGTTCCCCAGCTGAAATTTGTAGATTCATACTGGGGGCAAATAGGAGAAGAATGAGAAAATGAAAGGCACATCTCCAAAGCCACATAAATAAATAAATAAATAAATAAATAAATATATATATATATATATATATATATATAAAAGGAAAGCATTCATCCATCTGCTTGCATTTTCCTTGGTGCTTCTTTTCCAGTGCTTTGATAAGCAAGACACTTAAAGAAATGCTACGGAAGAAATTTCCTTCCCCCAACAATCACTCTCCCTTATCAATTCCCCCCAAATGAAAAGACTCTTTTTTAAAAATAGCAGAGAAAGAAAGGAAAGAAAGGAGAAAAGCCGCAAAGGTTTCTGTGATTTAACAAGGCCATTGTGGGATATATGAAAGAAACTGAGGAACCCACGGGCGGACTTTGATGTGGAGCCTTTGAGAAGCTGAGCAGGGAGAAGCAGCCCTGACCCAGGCGATGAAAGGGGCGAGCGGGGCTCGTCACACCGGGCCAGGACTCCGTCTGCCGGCGGTGCCAGCCCCAAGCACGGCTCGGCTGGGCAGCCCCGGCTGCTTCCCGAGCTGCAGCACGGGCTGGGGGTGCGAGAGCGGCCGGATCCCCTCCGCAGGGAGCGGGGCGGGAGCGCAGGGGCGCCCGGGAGGCGCAGGGACCCGCGGGGGGCGGCCGCGCTGCGGAGCCTCCCTGGGAGCGGGGCAGCCGGGAATGAGCCCGGACACGGAGCAGCCCCGCGGGAGGCAGGGCTGCCCGCAGCGAGGGGTGCTACTCACAGGATACACACAGGACGGGTGGTACTCACAGGATACACACAGCGAGGGGTGCTACTCACAGGATACACACAGGACGGGTGGTACTCACAGGATACACACAGCGAGGGGTGCTACTCACAGGATACACACAGTGAGGGGTGGTACTCACAGGATACAATGCACACAGGGAGGTGTGATACTCACAGGATACAATGCACACAGCGAGGGGTGCTACTCACAGGATACACACAGGACGGGTGGTACTCACAGGATACAATGCGCACAGCAAGGTGTGGTACTCACAGGATGCACACAGGGAGGTGTGGTACTCACAGGATACACACAGGAGGGTGGTACTCAAAGGATGCACACAGCGAGGGATGGTACTGACAGGATGCACACAGGGAGGTGTGGTACTCACAGGATACAACACACACAGCGAGGTGTGGTACTCGCAGGATACAATGCACACAGGAGGTGTGGTACTCACAGGATGCACACAGCGAGGTGTGGCACTCACAGGATACAACACACACAGCGAGGGGTGGTACTCACAGGATACACAGAGCAAGGGGTGGTATTCACAGGATGCACACAGGCAGGTGTGGTACACACAGGATACAACGCACGCAGGAATTGTGGTACTCAAGGGATGCACACAGGAGATGTGGTACTCACAGGATACAACGCACACAGGAATTGTGGTACTCAAGGGATGCACACAGCGAGGTGTGGTACTCACAGGATGCACATAGGGAGGTGTGGTATTCACAGGATGCACACAGGCAGGTGTGGTACACACAGGATACAACGCACGCAGGAATTGTGGTACTCAAGGGATGCACACAGGAGGTGTGGTACTCAAGGGATGCACCCAGGGAGGTGCATACCTTTCACTGTACACAGTGAGTTGCATTACTCACAATGCACAGCACACAGTGAGGTGCATTACTTAGATGATACACCACATGCGGCGAGGTACATTACTCATAGGGTGCGCTGCATGCAGTGGGCTGCATTACTCACAGGATACACACAGTGAGATGCATCACTCTGAGGTTGCATTGCACACAGCGGGTGACATTACTCATAGTAACACAGTGGGCTGCATTACTCCCAGGATGCATTACTCACAGGATGTGTTGAGCTGCGAGGCTTGTTACTCACAGGTTACACCGCACAAATGAAAGCGTTTCTCACAGGATGCACCCCGGAGTGAGAGGCAGGATCCCCCTGTGGGTGCCCTGGAGGTGGTGCCAGCCCCCAGAGCCAGCGCTGGCCGGGCACAGTGCCCATGGCTGGGGGCGCCTGTGCTGGGAAGGGAATGCCAGAGGGCACCACTGTGCTCCTGGGACACGGCCCGGGCCCTTCCTGAGCCCTGCCCTCTGCTCACGGCAGCCCAAAGGACACACGGACACGCTGGGGAGTCCAGCAAAGAGCCCTGAGCATGCTGAAGGGACTGAAGCTCTTTGTGGAGGGAGGCTGGGAGAGCTGGGCTGCTCCAGCTGGAGAAGGCTCAGGGGTACTGCCAGCGCGGGGGARCTCCTGGAGGGAGGGTGCAGAGCCTCAGGTGGGATGAACTGGGAGAATCTCCTCCAGCAGTGCTCAGAGTGAGACCAGGCCACAGAACAAAGCATCCAGAAAACCCTCCAGGGAAAGGGTGGAGCACTGGGAAATCTCAGAAGAACCYGTGGCTTCAGCTCACTCTGCTGGAGCTGAACTGTTGCCTTGGAAGATGATGTTTTATTCCTAGTCTTCCCTGAGAAGTCTAATTTTCAGATGAGTGGTATGGGTAGACACCTTTCAGTGCAACTTCCAACCCTGCTGTGTGATGGTGTTCACAGGGGTTTTCAGGTGAGGGAAGAGACGAGAATGTTGACTCCATGTTCAGAAGGCTCGATTTATTATTTTATGATATACATTACTTGAAAACTATACTAAAAAGAATAGAAGGAAAAGTTCATCTCAGAAGGCTAGCTAAGCTGAGAGTAGAATGGAAAGAAAAAAACAGAGGCCTGTGCCTYGGACAGAGAGAGAGAGACAGCTTTTCCATGACTGGTCATCAATTCCAAACATCTACACAAGACCAATCACGGATCCACCTGCTGCATTCCACAGCAGCAGATAACCATTGTTTACATGCTGTTTCTGAGGCCTSTCAGCTTCTCAGAAGGAAGAAGGATTTTAATGAAAAGATGTGTGTGACACTGCTGTCCCACAGGAACACTCCAGATGGCCACACAACTCCCACCAAGACCAGGAGTAGAGGCCTTGGGGTGGATGCAAGAACAGAATAAAACTATTCCTTAAACCTCCTCTCAGCATCTGCAGTTTATGCATATTTTTTTAAATGCATATTTTTTAAATAGTTTATGCATATTTTTAAAAAACATTCTAAAAATTATTTAAAATAATTTTTAAAAATTATTTTATTAGCCCACCCAACGATGTTTTGAACCCAAGAAAACCTGCAGCACAAGGGCACCGTGTGGTGTTGAGTTCTGCAGCTGAATTAGTCCCGWGTGGCTCTGGGCCACTCAGGCTTGCTGTGGTGAGCCCCGGCCAGCACATCTGTACACAGGGCTGGGCTGGCAGAGCCCCAGCGAAACAGCAGAACATCCCAGAATGTCAGACTGGTTGGGGCAGGGAGGAATCTCTGGAAATCATTTGGATTTCTGGAGGCCATTCCAATGTCCCCTGCTAAAGCAGGGCCGCCTAGTTGCCCAGGACAATTTCCAGATTACTTTTKGTTATCTCCAAGGATGGAGATTCCACAACTTCCCTGGGCAACTGTTCAGTGCAAAGTGCCAAGTCCTTGCCATTGCAGGGAGGAATCCAGAGTGGGGGCACCAGGTGTGCCCAGGCGCAGCTCTGGCTGCATTTAACCCTGTGGGGGCTGTAATCCCACGGCTGCAGTGCAGGTCGGACTGGACCTGTGGCATGCAGCTGCCTGTGGCTGAGGGGGATCCCAGGAATACAAAATCCCAGGCCCAGCTCCAGGAGTCTTCGTGTGACACCAGGATCAGAGCTTCCACCTCACTGCCCAAAGGCACCAGCTAGGGGGTTTGGGTATCCATTAGCACCAAGGTGATGGGGATAAATGGGAACAACACTGGGATAAAAACGTGGCAGGGGGATCCCCAGGAGCCCCAGCCCAGTGACAGGGAAGTTCAAGAGTTCAGGAGCATGGCTGACAGGGAAACATGTTGGAAAATATAGACCTTAATTACAATGACCAGGTGWGACCCTGCCTTGGCTGAAGTGCCACTCAAGCAGGGGCTGGTGCCTGTGCCAGCAGCCCTGGCAGCAGRGACAGAACAGGAGCACTGAGGGCCAGGGCTGCAGGGCACAGCTCCCCACCAAAAAACCCCTCTTCAGTCCTTTGGGGMTGAAAGCCCCCCAGGCTGCAGGTCTGTCTCCAGGGGAAGAGCTGGAGTAGCAGGGGCTTTGCATGAAAATGTGTCAGGAAACACAGGGAGAGAAGATTTCACCGGCAGAGCACGAGCAGGAAGCCACAGGGGAAATTTGTTGAGATAAGTGCCTGATTTTCAGGTACTTACACAGAATTTCTGTGGTGCCTCTAGCAGTGACTTTAACTTACAGTTTGATTATGTGAGAGACAGCAAGGCTGGAAATAACATATTCATAGAAACATAGGATGGTTTGGGTTGGAAGGATCCTTAAAGCCCATCCAGTTGCAGGGCAGGGACACCCCATGTTGCTCAGAGCCCCATCCAGCCTGGCCTTGGACACTTTCAGGGATGGGGCAGCCACAGCTGCTCTGGGTAACTCCTTGTAAAAGTAAAACCAAAGAAATCATCAGTGCCAAGTGCAGTATTTTCCTGAGCTGGGAACAGACAATCAGCTGTGGGAAGTACGAGGTTCTGCAGCAGCCAAGCAGAGCCAGGGCTGAGCCATGAGAAGGACCCCAGGGTGCTCTGATGATGATGCTCAGCAGCCTCTGCACTCACAGAAAGCTCCAGTAAACTTTAATATTGATTATCCATCTACAAATGACCAAAGGACATGGGCTGAAACCCAGCGCTGGCAAAACCTCTGCTCTCAGCTATCACAGCTCCCTCACGTTCCCCACGAGGCCATCACTTCCCAGCCCTCACCCCAGACCCTGGCAGCACTGGGATGTGCTGGGCAGCTCCAGACTCTGTGTGCACAGTGAATTATCTGTAAGGTGCCTTCCACAGCCCCACTGAGTCCCTTGCAGAGGGGGTGCTTATAAATAAATTAACTCCTTGCAGTTCTGAGGCATCTGACAGCAAATCCCCCTCTTTTCCACATTGCCTAGGGTTTGGTAAGGCAGCATAAAGCTTTATTTCCTTAACAAATTATTTTGTATGATCTAAGGTGCCCTGGGTCTGAAATTCACCTGTCACAAGAAGAAAACCCACAATTATGTCACCCTCCTGTCTGCAGCGTGCAATTTATCCAGCAAATTGATCTCCTTTTGTCTTAGGCTGCTGCTTGCCAAAGTGCCTTTGGAACTGGTTTCCTATGGGAAATGGCTTGATGAGTTTGTTAGGAGAACAGTTTCCTCTGCTGAGTGAGCTGATTCCTGTCTAAATCTTTTCCCTTGACTGAGACAGATTTTATTAAGCCATAAGGCACTTCTGAGCTCGGTGATGAATATTGTGCAAGAAGGGGTGGGAGGGACTCGATGCAAGAARCACAGTGGGGTCTGGGGGAATATTCAGGTTAACCAGGTGTTTAAAGGGCCTGTGCAGGAGGGAGGGGATCTTGAAGTTCTGTGCAAACACAATGCAGCTGGGCAATGACCAGAAAGGGCCAGGAGGAGCAGCAGCACCCCCAGACAGCGGAGGCTCCAGCCCCTCTGCTGCCATTAGAGGTGCTGTTAAAATTCCCACAGATTCCCTGCTGACCCCAAACCCTCATCAATTGACTCCAAATGTAATTGAGAGCACATCAAAAGGTTTCTGAGCAGCTTTTCTGGGCTGCCTGGGAAACACYTCACCTGGACCTGAGCAATCAGCTGGCCCTGGCGGGGCCCTTGGGTAATCCCAGGTGGGAATGGATGCAGCTCCTTCCTCAGCAGCGATCTCTTTATTGCTGCCAACAGGAGTTCTTTGTCTCCCCTGCTCCCTGGTGCTGAGCCCTGGCTGGCAGCACTGATGGCTGGGTGAGATATTCACCTGTTCCCAACTGCAGGTCATGTTCTGAGCCTCCTGCTCCTGGGTAACAGCTGAATTTGGATCTGTTGGCCGTTCTGCCCCCCTTCCCTCCTCCCCTCCCCTCCAGGGATTTGTTCTCCCCTGGTCTCACAGTGGTGCTGAGCAGTGGGATGTCTCACCATCATCTCACCTCTGAAGGAAATTGTGTCTTTTATTTTCACTGCTGCTGAACTAAGGATCAGGATTTGTGATGGGAACTTGTTTAGACATTCTCTTTTACACCCTGTTTTTTCCTCGGTGTTTTCCCTGGCTCTTGCATGATCCTCTTGGCTGGGACTGCAGTGTTGGGAAAGAGGGAAGTGTTTCACAATAAGAAGCATCTGAGTCAGTGGGAAAGACTGAGGTGGCCTTTATCAGTGCTCTGCCCTGTCCTGAAAATGAGTTCCCAGGTGCCTCAAGCCCAGGTGAATGCATCTTGTGACAGGTCAGTGTTTTCCCACTCCAGGAGGGAAGCTCAGCGCAGAGGCAAAAATCAGAGCTGGCTCCCAYTGACCTGGGTGAGCAGCTGTGGTCAGGCATCACTGTGTGTCCAAAATCACCCAGCACAGAGAAAATGGGTACTTGGGGCTGAAGCACAGAGACAGAAAATCACAGAATCAGAAAATCACAGAATCTCAGACTGGTTGGCTTGGAAGGGACCTCAAAATGAATCCATCCAACCCCCCTTCCACTGTCCCAGGCTGCTCCCAGCCCTGTCCAGCCTGGCCTTGGGCCCTGCCAGGGAGCCACAGCTGCTCTGGGCACCTGTGCCAGGGTAGGGAACATTCAAGGTGGCATTCCCAGGGTGCAGCCAGGCTGGCATTACTGATATTCTGTGATTATATCCTCCAGCCCCCTCGCCACTGTGCGCCACTGTGGGAGGATTTAGTGACATAACTGGGATAACTGGGGCTCAGCTCTACTATTGAGGGCTTCCCACAGCAGCTTCTTCCTCCTTCCGAGAGCACTGTGCTCCTTGTTCTGGCTTCTGGGATTATTCCACAAGTAAGGATTAAGTCCAGAGAGGGAAGGGGGACATGGGGTGAGAGCTGGAGCTCCTCTGCTATGAGGAAAGGCTGGGAGAGCTGGAGGTGTTCAGCCTGGGGAGGAGAAGGCTCCAGGGAGAGCTCAGAGCCCCTTTCAGGGCCTAAAGGGGCTCCAGGAGAGCTGGAGAGGGGCTGGGGACAGGGGATGGAGGGACAGGACACAGGGAATGGCTTCAAATGGACAGAGGGAAGGGTTAGGTGGGATGTTGGGAAGGAATTCTTGGCTGGGAGGGTGGGCAGGCACACAATGAAGCTGGGGCTGCCCCTGGATGCCTGGTAGTGTCCTAGGCCAGGCTGGACAGGGCTTGGAACACCCTGGGCTATGGAAGGTGTCCCTGGCCATGGCAGGGAGTGGGATGAGAAGGACTTTAAGTCCCTTCCCACCCAAACCATTCTGTCATTCCATGGATTCTGTGAGTTCCTTCCATCAGTGCTGCTCTGGTAAAGGCATTTTCCACGTCAGGTCCTCCTGGGCTGCCTCTTGCCACGGCCACTGGGCTCAGCCTGGAATGTCTGTGAGGGATGCCCTGCTGGGAGGGGCCTTGGCTGCTGGYTGGACACTGCTCTGTGCCCAGTACCACGTCTGGGGCACTGAAATTCTCTCTCTGGAGGAGACAGGGGGTGGTTGGAGCCTCTGGACAGGGTATTTGGGTGGGGTGCCATAGCCTGTCCCTGCAGCTGAACTCCACTCACTCCTTGGTTCCCTCTGGCCCTGAGGGGAGAGAGGAAGGTACAGCAGAGCAGGAACCAAAGCTGCATTTGGCTGTAATTTAATCACAGCACTGCTGAATCTCCTACCACCATCAGCTCCCTTGCCCTTTTTGTACAAGTGAAACAAAGCAGAACATGCAGGATCTTGCAGGAAGGAGGGCTCAGATGCCCAAAATTGTGTGCTCAGGGGTTCAGAGGGAGGATTGTGTGGATCCCCTTGGCCCCACTTCATCACCAGGGGACCCCAAGCCATCCTGGAATCCCAAGACAGGTTTTCTCCAGTGATGGACACGGTGGTGAGGGCACACATAAAGCCCTGCTGTGCTGAGGTGAGCAGACCCAGCTCCCCAGGGAGCTGAGCGCTGCTGGAGCTTTGGGAAGCACAATTAAACACCTCCAGGCCTGTGACTTACAGCCTTTGGCCCCTTCACAAGCTACCARCTTATCACAGAAAATGATGTGTCATCCTCAGGTCTCAACTTGTCCCTTCCTGCTGCCTGCAGACACAGATTTTTGGCAGTGTTTCCCTCCTTCGTAAGCCCTCTGTCTCCCTGCTCCCCAAGTCCTTGTTTCCCATCTCTCCCATAAGACACTTGCAGTCTGCAGAGAAAGGCAAATAGGAGCTCGGAATTGGGAATTTTTTCCTCTTTTTAATTTTTTCCCCCTAGGGGCTGAGTCCTGCCCCCGGTGCTGCCAGGGAGCTGCAGACCAGACAGCCAGGCCTTCTCCTAAGCCCTGGGGAGCTCTGGGGCTGCTCTCCCCTCACTTTGCACAGAAAACAGCTGCAGAAATACATCTTCCCTGAGATTCACATGCAAGCTGGGACAGGCACCCCGTGGTTCAGGGAAGAGGGACATAGCTCTTGATGCAGGAAATCCCTCCGTTCAGCCATGCAAAGCAGCCCTGGGGAGCTTTTGCAGGAATGCAGGAGAAAGGTTCTGTCCCACAAGGGAAGAGTCTGGACTGACTATGGTGAGTGTGCCAAAACTCAGTGAGAAACTGTCAGGAAGCAGAGAAGAGTCTGATTTAATTTAACTTTCCAGGGGAGCTGATGCTGCCCCCCTGCACCCTCACATGCACGTGCACAAACACCAGGATGTGTGCCTGGGTGGGGCACACTGCAATAAATTGTTATCCAAAATCCATTTTCCACACTAATGCAGCCATGCAGGGAGGCACTGGCAGGACACAGCAGCTTTCCAAATGCAGCACAGAAAGGGCGTCAGCTGCTGTGTCCTGACTGTCCCTCCCTGGGTGCTCGTTATTGTCAAGGATAAGAGGTTTCTGGGCAGTAGTTCTGACCCAGAAGTCAACATTTATAGCAGTGTGATCTTTTGCTTTGGACTTTTTCTTGCCTCACCCTCAGTAAGTCTTAAGTGAGATTGATTTCTTTGCCTGTGTTTCCTTGTTTGGGCCCCTGGTGGATGTGGTGTGTTTGTTGGGATAACGTGATGAGAAATAGCACAGATGCTGTGGTGTTTGGCTGCCAGAGCTGCTGGGGGACAGGTTTCTGCTGCCAAGTCACCTGGGCCTTGGGCTTTGCACAAGCAACACTCTCCTCTTGTGCTGTCACTCACGTCCCCTCAGTCAGCCTGTGCTCACCTGGAGACAATCCCCACAGCTCTGTGAGCCCGGGGAGGATGAACACCATGGTGGTGGTGCATCTCACAGAATCAGGGAGTTATTAGGGCTGGAAAAGACCTCCAAGATCATCAAGTCCAACCTTCACACCACTTAACTCCTGTTGGGGAAGATGAAACAGGAAAGCCTTATAAATATGATTGTCTGGCAAAAGATTTTGAGAATATAGAAACTGTRAGCGAGATTGAAATGAAAGCAAGCTTTGAGATCCCTTAGCTAGTGAACAACAGGAAAACAATGGTGTGGCCACTGAAGGTGATCCCCTTTGGATGGWACAACACCCTCTGCTTGCAGACAGGCCCAAGGGTCAGAGCAGACCCTACAGCTTGGCAGAAGGGGCCCAAAGAGGAGTTTTTAGGGTTTAAAATGTAGCACAGTATGGTAATGTAGTGATTCTTATAARCTGTATAGAAATGCTGTRAGATTTGTATCTTGTACTAAATTAGTTAGTGAGAATCAGAGTATTTAACACAAAAGAYAATTTATTGTATTGYAACAGSAACTTCGCTCCCTTGCCTCTTACCCCGTTTATTCTCTCACCCGTTTTACTCTCTCATGCTTTTGCTCTCTTACCCTCTCATCCTCTCTCCCCCTCTCTTCTCTCAGCCTGCTCTGAGCTGTGTTTGGCAGCTCCCAGCAGGGCCCTGCACTTGGCCCTGTGCAATAACCCACAAGTTCCTGACCTGGCTGCAGAGATCTCTCGTCTCCATCCACCCCCACCGTCCTACCCCCGACGCTCCTACAAACTCCCATGGCCACCAAACCACAGCACAAAGGTCTACTGGTGTTTGAACACTTCCAGGGATTGTGACTCCACCACTGCCCTGGGCAGCCTGTGCCAGGGCCTGGGCACCCTTTCAGTGAAGGATTTTTCCTTGGCATCCAGCCACTTCCTCTTGTTCCTTGGGAACAGAGCCCAACCAACGCCCCACTCCCAGCCCTTCCCTCCTGCCAGGGAGTTGTGGAGACCCAGAAGATCCCCCCCGAGCCTCTTTTACTCCAGGCTGAACAACCCCAGAAGGAAATATTTAATTTGAAGAACAGCCTCTCATTTTCTTGGCTCACCTGTGRGCCCCAGACCACACCAGGGGAATCCCTGCTCAGCCCCTGCCTGGCTGGACTTTGTCATATGCCAGAGGTTCGTGAGATGCTTTTGGTTCTCTGTGACTTTTGAGAAGAACTTTGACAAAGGCTTTTGAAAGACTCAGTAAATTGCATCCTTCAAAACTGCTTTGCTGACACACTTAAAGCAGGCAGAGGAACACAATTTTCCTTTAAAGAGGACATGCTGGGTTCTCTGTCTTATGTGCCATAACCAGTAATGAAAGTCAAGCACATCCCCTGCACACTCCCAGGCTTGTTTAACCCTTCTTGGTGCACTGCCTGCTGCGAGGTGCACAAGGCAAGGCAGCAAACTACTGAAAACCTGAGCAAATCTGCAGGTGAAATGACAAAAAAAGGCCAAATCCAAAATAGTCTGATTCCAGAGAAGCAGGARGAATGGCTTTTGAGGGGTAAGTAGGGCTTTTTTTTCTTGGCTGGAGATCATATTTACAGTTTGCCCTCCTAGAGTTTTAAAAACAGCAGAGTAAATTGCTAATTAAAAGATACAGCTTGACAAACTAACTCTAAACATCAGTTATATATTGTTTGTAGCTAAAACTTGAGTATTTACCAATAGGATCAGTAGATAACTGATCCATCAGGATCATCCCGCTCCACCCTCAGCTCCTCCAAGAGCCTGAGCTCCCCTTGCTCAGAGCTCCCCTGGTTCAGAAGGAAATCCTGGCTCAGAAGGCCTCACCTCTTTCTGCTGACATTTATTTACATGCCAAGTTTGGAGCAATCTTCAGGTTTTCCTCAGGAGCTTGATTACACAACTCAGGTACGTGATTAGATTGGTGGTTTACAGTTAATAGTGAATAATGAAATATTTCACCTGTGACTTAAGAATACCATCTCCTGGCATGGCAACAATGTTCTATAAGGGGGGAAATGAGAGAACATCCCCATCTCTGTCCCACTGACTCCAAACAGTCCTCTCCTGGTCACTGGAGGAGATTTTCCCTCTCATGGGTTGTCATGAACAAGCCATGTCCATGTGCTTGGAAAGGCTCCTGCCTTTTCCCTGCTGCCCATCAATCAGTGGAAGGACATCCTGCCCTGCACTGAGATGKCAAACTGTAAGAGCCCAAATGAGGGATGCAGAACTCCAGGCGGCTCTTCMAAATGCAGTTTATTGTATCCAAGCTGTCACAGCAGCCCAGGGTCRTGGGTGACAGAGCTGTGTTCACAGCTGTCAGCTCCAGCTGCAGGCAGGCCTGGAGACCCTTTCATTTTGGATACAATCAATTATATACTTTTCTTTGCTGAGCATCTTAATACAGTAGAACCAATCTATACCTTAACTAKTATCTATAGCCTATCATMACTGCTRTAATTACCAGATTCACRTTACTATTCTCCAATCACTAAAAGTTGGTACATTACAGTTTAAGCTAGAAGTTGTTTTTCAGTTTTCTTGCAGTGGAAAATTCTGAGACCTTTTTTCTACTTGCAGCATCTGCTGACTTGTTTGCCTGTGCTATCTTTCTGCTTGGTAAAAACATCTTCTTGTYTGAGGTGGGTTTATCCTTTTCTCTAAGTCATAAAAACCCCTCTAACTAACACACCCTTTGCCTCCTTGGTTGTCCAGTGAGACTGGCTCAGCAATTCTTTTCTTCTATGTCAAAACTTGCTTCCATCTCTATTCCTTCATCAGACTCTAKATTCAAAAATCTTTCTGCTAAACACACACTTATCTGTGAGACTTTCTTGTCAAACTGTCATCCTTCTCAACAGCAAACAACTGAGATAATGCCTCACCAGAGAGAGCAGATCCACACGGGAATGCATTCCAGCTTCCCAAACCCTGGCCAGGCATGGCTGGGCAAAGCCTGTCCCCCAGACCTGGGGTCACTCTGGAGGGAAGGGCTGGGGGTGCCTGGCAGACCCTTCTCCTGCCAGGGCAGGGAGCCCAGAGCCACAGGCCATGTTCCAGCCCAGGAGGGGAAGAGTCAGGCTCCAGCCAGGAAGGGCATCCAGCAGGGGGGGGCTCAGTCAGTGGAAGGGAAGCAGTGGAATGGAAGGAACTGGAGTAACTTGAAGGTGGTAGAACAGAAGACTAATGTCAGAAAAGACATGGAATCATGGAATTTATAATAATGGAATATTCTGAGCTGGAAAGGACCCACAAGGACCATCCAGCCCAATCTCTGTCCCTGCATGGACACCCCAACAACCCCACCCTGTGCATCCCTCGGAGCTCTGTCCCAATGCTCCTGGAGCTCTGGCAGCCCCGGGGCTGTGCCCATTCCCTGGGGAGCCTGGGCAGTGCCTGCACCCTCTGGGGAAGAAACWTTTCCTGATCTCCAACCTAAMCCCCCCTGACACAGCCTGGACACCACTGAGTTAAAACAGTGGGAAATGTTGGGTTAAAGACTGTGCCATGGACAATCCCTAAGGAAGGGCAGTGGGCACAGTCAGACTGGAGTTTGATTAACCTCAGGGGACAATCTGAGCACCCCAGGGCTGGCAGTGCCCTGGGCGAGTTCGGGAACTCCATGGGCTCTCTGGGTGACAAATCAGGTGCAGCCTCCTTATGGTTGTAGGCAACACCAGGGATGAAGCCGCTGGCACAGGAATTGCAGAGCTCTAGCCCAGAAGAACCCCAACAAACTTCAGATCTGGGCCAAGGGGAACCTCTCAAACTGCCCCGGGCCAGGGCAGGGTAACCCTGGTCAGCAGGGCAGCCTGAGAGGGAATGGATCAGCCTGCTGGGAAGGACCAGGAGGACAGATGGAACATGAGTCAACAGTGCACTCTCATGGCAAATCAGGGAAACCACAAACTGGGCTTCACGAGGACTGGGACCAGAAGGGAGGAGTTCCAGCTCCTCTCCTCAGTGCTGGGATCCCCTGTTCTTGTCCATCCCCAAGCCTCCTYCTCCACCCAGAACAAGAGGGTGTGAGAGGAACATACAGGAGATGTGGCAGGGGATGGCTGAGGTGGCAGGGGATGGCTGAGCTGCCAGGGCTCTGACTCGTGGCCCTGCACAGGTGGAAGGAGTTGGTTTGTGCTGTCACACAAAGCTGATGCTGAGGTGCTGGAGATCACAGACCACAAACTGTTGGAGGGCACTTAGAGGATGACACCAAGGAGACAACAAGGTGGGATATGAGGGAAAAATGCCAACAAAGCATCAGCTCTCACTCCATCAGGTCCCAGAGTGAAATGAGAAAAAGAAGGCCAAATTCAAAAAAGTCTGATTCCAGAGAAGCAGGAGGAATGGCTTTTGAGGGGTGCGTAGGGCTTTTTTTCTTGGCTAGAGATCATGTTTACAGTTTGCCCTCCTAGAGGTTTAAAACCAGCAGAGWAAATTGCTAATTAAAAGATACAGGCACAGGAATGGCAGACCTCTAGCCCAGAAGAACCTCAACAAACTTCACATCTGGGCCAAGGGGAACCTCTCAAACGTTTCCCAAAATATCTGCTGTTCCCCAGAGTCCCAGTGCTCCCTGCAGAATGAGCATTCCCAGACCATGGTCTTCCATCCAACTGCCTCATCTGCACAGCAAAGAGCTACCAGGATAATTGTCCCTCAACATTAAATTGTGTGAAATTCTGTTTACCTAAAACTTCTCACCAAGCAGATGTCAGTATTGAGACCTGTTCCTCCAGGAAAGGAAATGAAAAGTGGAGCATATTAAGATCAGTCTGTGAACCATCAGTGTTGTGCAAATTGGACAGTTAAAGCTACACTTTGGGATATTGCCTGCTTTGTGCACAACTGAGGGAATAATTTATGATAACAATTTTCATATAATGTAAAAAAAAGAAGAATGGATCACTATAGTAGCTGAGGGTGGAAAGGAGGTGGGAAAAGCAATAGAAATGGAAGAAAATGATTTAACCAGTAGCTGAATTTTTTTCACATTTGTGTATCTGCAAAAAAGAAAACTAAAGCAGAAAATTTGACTCATTCAGAGCAGACAATGTTTTGCTTGTTCTTAAAGGCATCTCAGGGAATGAATGCAAACTGAGAGGGAGATGTATGCAAATTCATGCAAATTCATCTGCAAATCAGCACATACCATCAGTCTCTTGGCACATTCCCAGCTCCCTGTGCTGGAGCCGGAGGGACTGAGGAGGGACTGAGCAGGATGAGGGGCTGTGGAAGTGTTGTGGTCCCTCCCAGCAGGACCCAGAGCCCTGGGATGGGCTTGGCTGCACTGGGGCAGTTTTCCTGCTGTCCTCCTCTCCCTCCTGCACTATCAGCACCTCCTCCCTCTGTCCAGGGACACAGGGGAAAGCTGGGGCACAGGAACAAGGCAGGGACTGACACCTGCAGTTCAATTTGCTGGCCATCATCCTTCTTCCTCCATTAATTTTACCTCTGAGTGAACAGAAATCTTCTGTATTTTGGCTTCTCCAAGCCCTGCTCAGAAGTGTGTGTGTTTTTATTCTCACACTCACGTTTCCTTGTACTTTAGATTTCTCTGCATTTAAGGATTCACCTCTTCTGTTTGCCTGCATCATTCCTCACACCCACGCAAAGAAATGCTCATAGTTGTTTATTCTTTGCTTTTCTTTCCAGATCACTTTTTAAAAAATATTCTGTCAGAATGAAACATTTATGAGTGTTTTTCATTATGGGCTTCATCCTTATCTCCTGAGACCAGTGGTCCTTACTGACATCCAAACAGTAAGACTAAATTATTTCTCTTTCTTCCAAAGGAAAATAGCAATTTATTGTGAGCTTTTGGGGTATATTGTAGGGGATTTTTTTTCTTCCTTCTGCTTTGTTGAAACAGCTTTGTATGAATTGTTCTGGGAAAATAAAGTATTAAAATGTATTAAGTTACTCATCATTTACCAATACATCAAATCCACCAAGACACATTTTTTTGGCAGTGTCTGTTAGGACCAACATCAGCTTTGAAGACCTATGGTGCTCCTCACCTGCAGAATTTTGTCTATYAGGACAGGAAAAGGGACTGGAAGTAGGACAGGGCAGAAACCAAGATTTATAGTTGCAGTCAAATGTTGGACTTGACAATTTTGGAGGTCTTTTCAAACCTTAATAATTCTGTGGTTCTATTAAATAATGAGAACATTTTTAGGGTTATATTTTTATATAGCCCCATATACATATATTTCATATATGTATTTTATATTTTTAGGACTATATGTTTAATAAATATGCTGTCATGCATTTAGGAGCTCCACAAATAAAGGAATAACGTGCAGCTGGGTTTGTGTGTAGAATCAAATGTTAGAAGAGTTTGTCCAGAGAGACTATGGAGTCTGTCCTTGGAGGTTTTTGAGGCAGAACTGGAAAAAGCCCTGAGAAGTCCTTTCTTACCTCACATCTGACCCTGCTTTGAGCTGGAGGTTGGAGCAGAGACATCCTCAAGTCCCTCCAACAAATTACCCCATAACTTTGTGAACAGGATTTCCCCAGGCAAGCTGTACCCGCGCTTATGGAACGTGTGATTTGAAGGTGAATTCCCCACAGCTCAAAGCTTCAGTCCAACACTGTTCCTCTGCCACAAACCAATGGACAATCACCCTCAAAAATCCCAGTGGGCCCAAAAATCCCAATGCAGCCCAATGTTGTGAGGGAGACTTTGTTCTTTGGATAGCGCAGGCTTGAACCCCAGCCCTGTGTCCCCTGGCACACGAGGCTGCCCAGGGATGCCAAGGGAAGGTGCCAGCCAGGCTCTCCTGGTGGCTCACACGTGGCTTGGACCAAATTATTTTTAAGTCTGCTCCATCTTTGGAAATGCCTCTGAGCTCCCAAATCAAGAGCCAAATCCTCCCTATTCCTGCCCCATCCTGAGATATCGATACAGCCTGGAAGTGCCTGGAAGGGGAGTCCAGATCCACCCCCCCTGCATTGTCTGTCATGGAATCACAGACTGCTCAGGGCTGGAAAGAGCCCTGCTTCCAACCCCCCTGCACGGGCAGGGATGCCAACCACTGCATCAATTCACCCAGATTTATGATCCAGGTACAGCTATTTTTGGATGATGGAGGGTCACAAATGTATCAGCAATTTTTAAATTAAAGGGTCCTATTCCTTCACCTCCCCTTCTCCTGTACTGGTTTTGTTCAGAACTGCACAGCTTCCATTTAAACCTGCTGTTCAGCTTCTTTCATCTGATAGTTCCTGGGATACTATTTCCCAACACTGGAAGTGTCCAAGGCCTGGTCTAGTGGAAGTTGTCCTTGCCCTGGGCAGGCTGTGGATCCCTTTAGGATCCCTCCCAGCCCAAACAACTCTGATTTTAGGATTTGATGATATTTGAAGTTACCTCCCAACCCAGGTTGTGATTCAATGACCCCCAGCCAGACTCTGTGGAAGCCCCAGCTCAAAGCGCTGCAGAGAGCTGGGAAGGTCTGTCCTCCAGGGCTGAGGATTAGCCTGTGACTGGGCTCCTCTTTACTCTGCACYCAGCTTCCTGCATTTCTGGTATTTTTAACAGGTGCAAACAATAAACAGCTTGGTGTGGACAGGCTGGAGTTACACTTCCCCTGTTAGACAGGTGAAGCACAAGGAATCAGTAGAAGGCTCACAAACACTCCGTATGCTGTTTCTGAGGATCTGGACATGGTATCAACACCTTTACTGCCTTAGGAGAGAAAGGATAACCCTGCTGAGGCTGTGAGTTCCAGAACAGCCCAGTGGGGTCAGTGGCACCTTGTGACAGGCTGCAGAGGAGCCCAGCACTGCTCTAGGACTTCAGGAGTTGATCTTCACATCTCAGCACTCAGCCACCCTGAGTTCATAGCTTGTTTCCTTCCCATATGCCACAAGAAGAGCAAACTCAAGAGAAATTATAAAAAAAAAAWAAATCAGTATGACCATATTTACCATAGATGAGAGCAAATGCAAGAGGAATTATTAAAAAAATGGAAAGGGACATATTTATCATAAATCAAGATAATTTCATTAGTCATAGAATTCCAGAATGGTTTGAGTTGGAAGGAATCTTAAAGCTCCTCTTGTTCCACCCCCTTCCACTAGGGCAGGTTGCTCCACACTCTCTCCAGCCTCACCTCAGAAACTTATGAATAGTGAAAGTTACTCTGAAGCTTAGGGAACAGCTCAAACAGAGCCAAGGCTGGCTCATAAGTGCTGGCTATTCCTAACTGTATTTTGGGAGCTGTGGGAAGCATCCCAAGGTCTCAGTCATGCTGCTTGACCAGCTTGCAGTGGAACAGCTGCTCAGAGGTTTTCCCCATTTTTGATGTGTTTGTGCCCCCACATCAGCAGCACGGGGATCTCTGGGCACCCAGCCTGCTCCTGCCCTGGCCCATGGGAAGCCTGTGTGAAAGCCTGTCCTGTCACTGTGCCCCATCTGTGCCACAGGGGAGCAGGAGCCCTCCTCTCCTCCCTGCCTCAGTTTCACCCATGTCCAGCAGGATGGACATGGAAAAGTGGTGTTCCCCCTCTTCCTGGCCTGGGAGGCAGGAATGCCTCTGCTTGCATGCAGGCCATCACCTGGACAGGACAATAAGATTTTCAGTCATGTCCCTGAAGGCCAGACCAATGGGACACAGAGGTCATTGGCTCTCTCATTCAGCAATTCATCTTCCTAAGGAACCTCCCAAAGAGCCAAAGTGACACAGCACCAGTTCATTGAGTCGTAGAATGCCCTGAGTTGGAAGAGATCCACAAGGATCATTGAGTCCAACTCCTGCCCTACAGGACAATCCCAGGAATCTCCCCATGCTGGCAGAAGACCAGAAGAGTTTGTGGGTTTCCAAGACCTTACAGGAAAGAGCCTTAGGTAGCCTGGTGTGACCTCAGAGCTGACACTTCTCTGAGTTGTAGGTTGGACTAAATCACTTCCTGACCTCAGGACATCCTTCCACTCTGAAGGACATCCWARMAAAAAAAAAAAAAAAAGAAAAAGCCCAGCACAGCTCATGGAGGTGCAGTGTCTCCCCCAAGCTATTCCAGGACATGAGTAAGTTCATCCCACCTTTTGAAGCAAAAGGAATTTTCTTCTCTGGACTTAAAAGACCATTCCTTTACTAACCTCACACCTGCAGCATTTGTCCAGAGCTGCAGCTGTAAATCTGCTGTGACAGCTCAGCACAAGGGGGAGGTCTTGTCTTACCTTCCACTGCTCCAGAGGTGCTCAGCACACACCTCAGAGGTGCTGGGATTTCCTAGAGTGGGTCTGGGAGCTGAAACCCCTTGCAGAAAGGTGGACAAGCACAGGAGATACTGGGGGAACTGGGACTGGGGTCAAGGAAGAGTGGGGAAGGTGGGAAGACAAACAAGAGGAGGATGCCTCCCCTTGTTGGTGGCAGGAGCTGCTCCACTGCCTGAACTGCCCTTGTCTCATCTTCTTTCCTCTCTGCTTTGTGGGTTAACTGTTGGGATCTGGAGTGTGCCAGCTCCAGAGACAGTGGATCCCCCCAGCTGCACTGCTGGTCTGTTCTGGCCCTGGGACCACCTCGAACACCATCACTCCTCTGGCCCTGCTTCCAGTACAAACTGGGCTGCCCTGCACTGTACMTGCACAGTCACTGGGGACCTTGTTTGTTCTCAACAGCAGACTTGAAAAAGCAGCTGCCTGTGCCAGCCCTGCTTCTCCAAAGGGCCTGCTGGAGACTGGGGGAAAGAGCAGCTGGATGGAACATCAGAACTCAGGGGATAAAGACAAGTCAGCCTCTTTCAGTCACTCTGAGAGGTTTCACTGTCCTTCTGCCCCATGCAGCTCACTGGCACCACAGGCCAGCTCCAGCTCTGGGCTCATTCTGAGCCCTCAGCCTGCTTTTTTCCYCAGTGGGACAGCCCTGCCCTTATGTTCACCCACGATCTGCTATCGTTTTCTCCACTGCTTAATCCCCACCGCTGCCTCCCCTGCTGTCCTGTTGTGTCCCTTGTCCATACCCTGATGCTCAAGTCACGTCCTTTACCCTCTGACAAATACAAGTCCAGCTGCACACAGTGACACATGAAGAGCAGTGTTGTTCTCTGTTTACCTCCAGAAATTGAGAGATTTAGATCCCTGGGCTTAACTGGCATGTTGCTGTCACAGAGCTCCCCCCACAGCTRCTGGGCTCTTCACTGACCCAGGGGAGCACAGGGAGAGGCTTTGGGCTTTGCACCAAGCCCCAGAGCTGGGTGTGCACCCCTGTAGCCCACAGTGGTGTCTGGGACGTGTCCCTGTGCACATTTAGAGCAGTGGCACCATCCTCCCAACCCGGCCGGCGCTGCCTCGGGGCGAGGCCCACAGCGCGTGAGGAGTTAATGAAAACTGCTGGATTAAAATCATTACATTGTCACTGGCAATCCCTGCTGTTAGCCACGGGAAGGGCCTCGTCTGCAGCTCCCTCACAATAAAATGAAGGGTAATTTCATCCAGTCACCTGCTGCTGACCTATTTAAAGTACCCGGAGCAGGGCAGAGCAGGTCGCTGCTGCCTCAGCCCTTGGCAGCCAGGTCACACTGCTGGTGACACGTCCTGGGGCCACCTCTGGGGGGCACAGGGCACCCACAGCACCCCCCCAGTGTGGGCAGGGTGGTGCTGCTGGCATGGCCCCAGGCAGGCTCTGTGCTGGGGGGCCAGAGGTGCCTGGGCAGGGAAGGGGCTGCACAAACACAGCTGAACCCGGCCCAGGGGTCACAGAGCCCATCCCGTGCACCCAGGGCTCCCTGTGCCTCCCTCCTCTGCCACTGCCCAAATCCCCCCAGCCCCTGAGGGCTGAGGGAGAGGAACCTTCCCTGTACTCATTGCCACTGGAGCTGCAGCTTTCCAAACTGGGCTTTTAAGACTTGAATTAACTCTTCTTTCTTGGTTGTGCAAATAAAATCTCTGCATTGGTGACCTGCACACTGGTGTCTCTCTGGTTTGGAGGCCAGGCTGGGAGGCCCCGAGACAGCAGCTCCAGCACCCTGGATGTGCCAGAGGATACAGCTCTGCTGAGAAACACAGCTGTGCTGAGCCCCTCCCTGGGGTTAYGCTGGTCACCACCAGGGATTGCCTGCCTGGGCTGGGAGACTTCAGGGAGACACAGAGCTCAAGCCTCCTACCCACCCTATAGAGGATGTACAATTATAGTATAGGATTATCACATCTCTTATCATATTCAGTCTTTTCCAGCTCTTGGAGTCCCTTGGTGACAATGGGAGAAGTGCTTTCATTGAAAATATTCAGAAAGCTCTTGCAGCCCCACTGGCACAAAAAAAAAGCAGTGGATGTGATCCCAAGGGCTCCAAAAGGCAGCTGCAGGGATTACCATTCCTAAAACCTTCATGGCCCTATGCCCATCATGGGCAGGCATGAATCCACCAGTACCTTCTCTGCTGGTTGCCCTCAGCCCTCTCCRGGGTTTCTCTTGTCCATGCACACCTTTCCTCAGGCTCTCATCTCCCTCCCACCCTGAAGCCTCTCTCACCATTTTCTCTCCACCCGAGCAAACTGATATTCCCCTTCCCCAGGCCACTCTATAGCTCCAAACTCTTCTGGAGTGTCACTGGAGACAGGGTGGGGGAAGGCAGCACAGGGGAGGCAGGAAAAGGACTAATGGGGTGGTGACACTGGGCACGTGCAGGGTGATGCCACCACCTGTCACAGGGACATCTGGGACCACTTCCACTCTTAACCCATCCTGGCTGGAGATAGTCAGGGCCTTACCCAGCTCAGCCTGATCATGTACAAAGCTCCAAGAAACCCACTGCTGGCCGTGACAGGGGTGATGGAGCTGCTGGGTGGGTAGAAATCATGGACTCAATTAATTAAATAATTAATAGTCCCARTCATTAAGGTTGGGAAAGCTCTCTAAGATCTCCACACTCAACCAGCACTGCCAGGTCTGCTCCTAAACCACGTCCCCAAATGCCACATTGACAAGGTTTTGAACCCTTGCAGGGATGGTGACTCCACCACTGCCCTGGGCAGCCTGTGCCATTGCCTGAACACCTTTCTATGAGGAATTTTACCTCCCATCTGACCTAAAGCTCCCATGGCACAACTTGAGGCCGTGTCCTCTATTCCTGTCACTTGTTACCTGAGAGCATAGCCCAACCCCCAGCTGGCTCCTTCCTCCTTAATGCATAAGAAGGCCTTTGTAGTGGCAAGCTGTGTATTCTCTTAAATGGATGGAGAAGGAAATGGTGAGAGCCAGTGGCACAAAGATCATGGGGACAGGGCTGAGTGGAGCTGCACCAGGGCTCCCTGATGGATCCAGGGGAAGATCACTGGGATGGATAGAACTGGAGAACTGTACCCATGAGGGGAGAACCCACCACGCCTTCCACTGCCTGAAGGGCTGGAGAGAGGATGGAGCCAGATTTGGGCRTGCAGAGAAGGGACAGTGGCAATGGGAAAAGGCTGCCCAGAGAAGCTGTGGCTGCCCCTGGATCCCTGGCAGGGTCCAAGGCCAGGTTGGACAGAGCTTGGAGCAACGCAGGACAGTGTAAAGTGCCCCTGCTCATGGCAGGGAAAGATGAAATGAGCTTAAAGTTCTTTACAACCRAAACCAGTCTGGGATTTAGGGGTGCTGTATTACTGTACAATGGGACACACAGGAAAACTTCTTTAGCTTGGAAGTGGACAAGCACAAGCACAGGGTGCCAAAAATCTCTGCTGCAGACCATGTGAAGTGAGTCCTGTCCTTGAAAGCAGGTTTTCGGGTTTTTTTCTTGTGAGGAAGATTAATAACTTTCAATTTTTAAAACACATAAAAGTTTCTTGTAAACGTTTCTCATGACTCCATGAAAAAGAATTTTTTWAAAAAATTACATATTCAAATATTAAATATTTAAATATTTTATATATTATATATATATATATGRTTAATATTTAAATTATCAAATATTTAAATATTAAAAGGTATTTTAAAACTCCAGTATTTTGAAATGTTAACAACTACGCTGCTGGGCCAGGCCATGTCATTTTAACACTTTTGTGATTGTGTGTGTTTTCCTGCTTTACCTGCAGTGGGAAATCATTTCCAAGGGCCTCTGCTGGAGGCACAAGGTGGATTACCAGACCTGTGTCCTTCGTTTAGGAATAATAGCCATTAAACTCCTTGTTGCTATGGGGCTGCAATTTCCAGAGGCGATCCCCATTATCGGAGAGCTGGCTGCTGGCAAGCAGTTAATGAGAGAGCTTTGAAATGGCTCAGTGCAAGCCCAGCTCCCTGCAGGCTTCAGAGCAGCAATGAAAGAGGAGAGGGAGCCCAGGCTGGGCCCAGCTGTGAGAGCCCCGCTCTGGGCTGGGGAGGCCTGGCTGCTGCGGCACAGACTGGAGCCAGCACAGGGGATTTTCTGCAGAGATTGATCATAGAATCATAGAATTCCAGAATGGTTTGGGTTGGAAGGGACCTTAAAGCCCATCCAGTGCCCCCCTGCCATGRGCAGGGACACCTTCCACTGTCCCAGGGTGCTCCAAGGCCCATCCAGCCTGGCCTTGGGCACWKCYAGGGATCCAGGGGCAGCCCCAGCTGCTCWGGGCACCTGTGCCAGGGCCTCAGCGCCTCACAGCCAGCAATGCCTTCCCAATACCCCCCTCTATCCCTGCCCCTATCCCCTCTTGTCCTGGCATTCCAGGCCTTTGTCCCAAATCCTTCTCCACTTCTTGGAGTCACTTTAGGCCCTGGAAGGGCTCTGAGGCCTCCCTGGATCCCTCTCCAGGTGAGCACCCACAGCTCTCCCAGCCCTCAGAGCAGCACTGGGCTCCCAGAGCTCTGAGGCAGCCTGGAGTTTTTCAGCGGCACAAAGGCTGAACTTTCTCCTGTGTGTAACAACCTGTGGATAATTAGGGGAGGTTGTGGCATCCAGGACAGGTCCGTTTGCCCTCTGGGTGCAAGTCCAGGAGCAGGAAGAATTTTTGTCTCAACGTGTGGGCAAATTGAGAAAGATAAAAAATATGTGTTTTGTGTAAATGCATGAGATAAATGAAATGTATAGAAAAAAAATGTATACAATGAATATATGTATATAATGAAATGTACTCTTGTCAAGGAGCCAGAGGGCTCCATGCTTCCTGAGGGAGCACGAGCTGGGAGCCAGGGATGCTGCTGTGGCCAGAGAGTCGGGGATTGCCCCAGCCCCATGGCACCTGAGCAGGGGGAGCCGGGCAGCACCAGCCCCACGGGGAGGGGAAACATGGGGCAGCACCAGCCCCATGGTGAGGCAGATCCAGCATCAATTCACACACCAGGGTCAGGATCAGCGGAACCCACAGCCAAGGACTGGGGACGGCTGCACTGGGGGCCAGCAGAGTTACAGCAAATCCCAGGTGAGGGTCAAAGGCTCAGGTTGGGGGTTAAACACAGCCCGCGGGCCAACAGGCAGGGAGGGGAGGGGGGGCTCCAGGTGAGGCTGGCCCAGGCCATTGGCACTCCCAGGGCCTTGGCAAATCCCTCTGGAAATGAGGCATATCCAGTCCTTAGCAGGGAGCAGTGTTCCTTGTTTAGTTTGATTTTATCACCAATCTGTTTTCAAAAAAAACCCAAATCCCTAGGTCTTGGGGTCATGACATATGAAAAAAAAAAAGAGTAAAACCATTGTGCCTCTGTGTTACTTTGAAGAAATCTTTGAAAACCTGTCCTGGCTGCCCCCAGCATGGAATATTTCCTCTCAGGCTTCTGACTCTTGCTTCCTGAGTCCCTGAGCTGGGCAATGGCAGCACATGGCACTGCTGGCCACCCCTCCACTGCCATCTGAGCCACCTCGTCCTGGGCTAATCCACTAATCCTGGACACAGGGACGTGCAGCTGGAGCCCCTCTGCAACTCCGCTCCATCTTTTGACTTGAAAGCTCACTTCAACTACACAAAACCATCAATAAAATGAACCAGCTGGTCCCGGGACACAAAGGCTGACAATGGTGCCTGCTAGGACACAAAGGACACCCGGTGGGACAACAAAGTCCTGGCTGGGCTCTGCAATGTGGGGCCGTGGGAGGGGGAGAGCCCCCCTCACCCCCCTCCTGGTTCAAAGGGCAACGAGGAGAGAAGGGCAATTAGAGCTGGCAATTGCCTTCCCCCAGCAGCCCCCGTGTCACTGAGGGAGACTGGCAGCCCAGGGAGGAGGGGACAGCGCAGCCAGCCCTGTCCCTGGGGCATGTCACTGCTCTCCTRGCACCCACCAGGGCCTGCACCCCTGAGAGCCTCCCTTGTTCACTTCCCAATTCCTTCTTTAACTGCTYAAGCATCTGGACCTGATTCATCTGCCCAGTCTGTTTCATTTGAGGGGCTTTTTCTTCCTGCCAATAAAAAATCTGACCACAAAATATCCCCCTCAGTGCCCTGTAGCCAGCAAAACCAGACCTTGCCCTGTTCCCTGTGTGGGGGCCTGCTCTGAGCCAGGGGCTGGGCAGCAGCTGGGGCCTTCCTGAAGAGCTGTAGGTGCCTCTTCTGGCAGGAAAATGGCAGGAATCCTTCAAGGCAGAGATACTGGATAACAGGACTGGGGGAAAGCCAAAAGGGAGAGCTTTTCCTTTTGTGATCGTGGAATCATAGAATCCCAGGATAGTTTGGGGTAGAAAGGACCTTAAAGATCATCTCATTTCAACCCCTGCCATGGTTGCGGTGATGAGAGAGTCTTGGGTGAGCAGAACTACCACCCAGCTGCTCACTTCCCCTAAAACTGGGGGGAAAAAAGGGCAAGAAAACTCACAGGCTGGGATAAGATGGGGGATTCACCAATCACAATCACAGGTTTAAACAGACACAATTTGGGGAAAAGTAATTTAATTTACTACTTTAAAATTTGAATGGTGGCAAACATCAAACCAGCATGTTTCCTCCTCACTCCCCAGTCCTTTCTCAGATTCAGTTTAGCTTCTTCACTCCAAACTCCACTAATCTGCCCCCTCCAAAAAAAGTCATGCAAGGGACAGCAGGTCAAGGTCAGCACAGAGTGGTTTCTTCCTCTTGCTCCTTCCTCCTCACCTTTCCTGTGCTCCAGCCCAGGAACCCCACAGGCTGCAGCCCTTCAGGAAAGCCTCCTGCAGTGTGGTCCCTCGTGGGCTGTGTTCTCATCAGGAATATCCATTTTCCCTGGAGTGGTTCCCCAAGGGATGCTGTGTGAGTGTCTGCCATGGCATGGTCCCATCCACAGCTGCAGGGAACATCTGCTCTGCTCTGAGWCCTCCTTGGGCTGCAGGGAAAATCTACAGCGCCATGGAGCCCCTCCTGCTCCACCTTGCTGCTCCTCTTCCACTTCTCACTGTGCTCTTTCCTTCCTCCCATCTGGCATCTCCTTCCTTTTCTGAAATGTTTCCACAGAGGCACCATCAGCTTCACTGGTGGCTCAGCCTTGGTGATGGAGCTGACTGGGACCAGCCCCCTGAGGGGGCCCTGCTGGCTGGGACCCCCCCACTGCACACCTCAGCCCCCCAAATCCTTCCTGTGAAAGCCCATGTGGGATGGCTGCACCCCCAAATTCAGCCAGGGAAATGGGATGGGAGGGGAACTCAAGGAGAAGGAGGAGTTTCTGGAAAGCAGGAGAGGTGTGGGGGGCCCAGCAGGTGCTGCAGGAGGAAAGGGGCTCTGTGTGGGGGAATTTCCCACACTGCTGATTTCCAAAGTCTCTGCATCAGTCACCTTAGTGCCAAAGGTTGTTTCTGGGCAGGGACGGAAAAATAATTCAGCTGGAGAGAGCCTGATGGGCATTGTGGCTCTCTGCTGCAGGACAAGCCGTGTAAAACACCTGAGAATGCAGCTTTCCTTGGCTGGCAGTGGAGACAGATGCAGCCAGACTGGGAAGCTCAGGACCTGGGCAGATCTTTGTGTTGATCTGCAGCTGAGTGGGGGGAGAGGCCTGAACAGCCCCCAGGCAGCTGTTTTGGTCATTCCCCATCCCACGGACTCCTGCTCAGAGCTATTCCACAGATTGACCTCTGCAGCCCTTTGGTGTTATGAAACACAAAATCCTTTGGCTGCAGTGYCTGCCTGATGTTCCCTCCTGGCTGTGGCTCCCTGGGTCACAGGGATGCCCTGGGAGCAGGAGGGAGAGGCTGCCCTGGAAACCACAACATCTTCTTAAGCCCCTTCTGAGGTTTCTCTAAGCTGGGACCCAGTGGAAAACCATTTAGTGGAGGCCACTCTCAGGCCCCCCAAAGATGGGTTGGGAAATATCCGTTGTTTGGCTTAATAAGTAAGTTTTAAATCAGAAAAGGTCACTTAGAGCTATAACATTGTGTGGTTTAGCTGCTTGCTTAGCTTTCCTTTCTTGGTCTGAGTAGCTGGATTTGCAGAAGCCTCAAGTCACAAGCTCTGAACTCTCACCCAGATGTGCTTTTGGGTGGAATGGAGTGCATTTTCCCAGTAATTTTCCTTGTAGCTGGTTCAGAGCTGTGTCTTGAATGCAGTAGGAGGATAATGCTGATAACACACTGCTGTTTGAGCTGTTGCTGGGCAATGCTTTCCCTAAATCAGGAAGGGTTTGGGCTCCCAAGCTCTGCTGGCTCAGTGAGTGCTCAGGAAGCTCAGAGCAGGAGATAAGGAGGCTCCAGCCACCAGTGGAAGCTGCAACTCCACAAGATAAGAGAAGTCAATGGCCAGTGTGTGTGGAGGCAGAAAGAGTCCAGTAAGGTGTCAGAAGACCCCAGACCAAAAATCACCACTGGAGGCATGAAGAGCATCAGCACAAACTGCAAAGGTAGAAAAGCCCAGGGATCTCTTTTTTCAGGGTCCCTCTGCAGACACCCACCTCAAGCTGCTCCCATTGCCTTAGCACTCAATTTTTTATTTTTTTTTTTTTCAGGAATAGGATGTCTGAGACTGTGATGCAGGGAGCCAAGGGCAAAGAACCTTTTTTAACAGTTCAGCATCTCAGGTGTGACCCAAGACCACAATCTGGGATCTTTTAATCTCCAAAAATCYGTTACCAGCAATGTGTGAGCTCCCCTGGGACCTTTGGCGTGGGAGGCTGTTTAGGAATGGAATTCTCCAATTTAGTGCTCCCATGCTGCCCCTTGCTTCCCTCTCACCATCCACCTGTGGCTGAAGAGGACAATCGGAGGTGTGAAAGATAAAGATGGTGGGTTGAGATAAGAAACTATTCACTTGGAGAAAAAATCACCCAATAATAGACAATACCCAACCACTTCCTCAGCTGAAAGGGATCCCTTTCCCCGTTCTCCCAGAAGAGTCCCTTTCCCTGCTCCCAGCGATTCCACAAGGTGATACAGAGCATCCTTCAGGTCCTGGTCATGCCCCTTCCAAGCTACTGCAAAAACTAACACTGTCCTGGTCAGAACCAGGACCCAGGCTCCAAAGGATGAGTGTTAAAATTCCATCAATAGGTTCGGTGAAAATACTGGAGTTCCTCTATACCGGGGGCTGGGGGGTTGAACCCCTCTCCTGCTGCTTCCCTGAGCACAGCCTGGTCAGCACAAGGYACACACAGAAAAGGATTTAAATCCCTCTTAGCGCCTGAAAATGATGGGAAAATAGACCCAGCACTGAGAAAGGAATGCCTTTAACAGAGGTACTACAAAACTGTAAAGAGAATCTTTGGCACAGCAGGTCTATCAGAAAAGCACACAGATATTTCAAATGGAGGAGACAGGCCATTTATAACTAGAGATGGAGCCCCACAGAGCAGTGGCCACCACAAGGGACCTTTGACARCACAGACTCACATTTCTGAGGCATTGACTGGGTTCCCAGGACAAAGGGATTGTTGGTAGGTGTGRGATAACTGGCCATGAGGCCACCATAAAGAATGTTGGTAGCAGGGAGTTCCCAGAAGGAAACCAGAGTTCCCAGAAATGGGGAATGACAAAATCACGAGGAGTCTGATCTACTCTAATCAGCGAGGAGGTCATTGGCAGCTCCATTCACCAAAATCTGGGCACAGCTCTGGAGCACAGGCACAGGTTCCACTGGAGATTTTGGGCACTGTCAGATTCTGGGCTGCTGTTGGAGATACTGGAAGGAAGGGATGGTGCTGGGGAGAAAGCCCCTGCCTGTGAAGATCTGGAGAAGGAATAGGATGGCAGGATCTCCTGAGGTGCACAGTCCCCTGGATCTGGAATGTGACTGAGTGCATAACCATGCCCTCCTCCTTAGAGACCATTTATTATGTACTTTATAAATTATATTATATTATATTATATTATATTATATTATATAAAATTTTATATTATATTATATAAATTTTATATTATATTATATGACATGACATGATATAATATATATTATGTATGTAATATATTATATAGCATTATAAAATGCTATATTATATTATATTATATTATATTGTATTAATAATATATATATAATTAATATAATATTATATTAATATAATAGTGGTCTATTATCAGCATTTCCAGTTCATAGCATGTTATGGATACCCACATACTACAGCTCCCCATTTTCCACTCTGCAGTACCACTGGAGCCAGGAAATCACCAGCAATCCTCCCTCTGGCTGCATGGCTGGACAGATGCTGTGCTGCTTGTGAAGGGGTGAGGCCTGGCCCATTAATCTGTACTCAGAGAGGCTGGCAGCTGGATTAGTGCTTCAGATGCTCTTAACATCTGCAGCTGCAGGACAGCCCCCAATTCCTCAGCTGGAAGCCGGAGGAAGCAGCAAGGCTGGTAAGAGCTCTTTTTGRGGGGTTGGGGATTGAATTGCTGCTGCCAGGTAGATGGATGAGGGAGATTTTATGGCAGATTTTGTGGGAAAGATGGTGGTGGTGCTATTATCCTGGCACTTCCAATCGTGTCATGCAGTCCCTTGGCTGTGGGTGGGATTCCCAAGGGTAAGGGGGTGTTGTTGGCTGTGTAGAGGGAACAGGGCAAAGGAGCCTTGCAGGGGGGCTGGAAGGATCCTGTGAAGGAGCCACAGGGAAACTGTGTCAGCCCTGAAGGTCTCAAAGCTTCAGTTTCTTGTGTTTGGAGATGAGGATGATCAAGAGAAATGGGAGGTCCCAGAGCTTAGGGCTAAACACAAGATGCTGCCAGACCAGAGGCAGAGAGAGGGAAAGTCCTGCTGAAGACTTTTGTGACTACTGTGTTTTATCTCACAGAATGGTTTGGGTTGGAAGGGATGTTTAGGACCACCTCATTCCAACTCCCATGTCCCCCATGACCCCAAAGCCAGTCTTGTCCCTGCAGCTCTTCTTACCTGAGCTGGGCTTTGTTATCTCTTTGCTCTGACTGCTTTTTTCCTGCACCAACTCTGTTCTCTCCATCACAGGGGTTTATAAGCCCTTTATTTGTGGGGACCAGCAGCACAGGGGATGAGAAGAGCCTCCTGAGCAGCCATGGAGGGGTTACAGCTGCGGGTAAGGATGCCCTCATATACCTCCCACTATCCTTCAGAGTGCCTGGCAGAGAAGGAGGAAGGAATCCCAGCTCCATCTCTGTCCTGTGAGCCTGGGAGCTGGGAATGACTCCCTTGTCTGTCACTGTGGGAGAACTCCAGGAGGCTGCTCAGGATTAAGCCCGGAGTGTGCCTGAGCTCCCGGCTTAGCTCTCCGCGTCCCCTCCCCGTGAGCAGCTGCCCAGGCTGGCTGGAGGCACTCAGGGACTGGCCCTCTCCTGCTTAATCGCCTCCTGTTCAGATGTCAGGAGGAGATGAAGCTGCTATAAATAGATGGTGAAGCCCTCCTGGTTTCAGCTGTGATTCACACACATGGCACAGAAGCATTAGGAAGAATTAACATCCAATCTCTCAGGCACTTTCCTGTGCAAATGCCATGCTGTCCCTGTCACTTAAGCTCCTTTCCCAGGGGAGATCAGCAGTACTCTCTGGAGGGCCTGGATGGGCCAAATGGATGGGGAAAGCCAGAGCAGGACTCCTGGGAAGATAAACCTGGAGCAGGAGCCGTGGGGAGAGAAAGGGGGCTGCTCCAGCCGGTGCCTGAGCAGCGCCTGCCCCTGAGGCAGAGCTGCCTTTGGGAGATGCCCAGGGCTCCTGCTGCCCCCTGCCCGGGCTGAGGCTGGCCAGGATGGGGCTGTTCAAGTGCCCGCACGCCTGGAGGAAGGACAACAGCCTTTGGGACTGAGGCAGCTCCTGGAGGTGGTAGGTGAGGGGCTGGGGGTCTTTCTGGCTCTCCCTAATCCTGCTGCACTGTGCCTTGGCCGAGCAACCCTGGTGGGGCAGGACTGTGACCTGGGTGGTCCGATGGGAATCCCCAGTTTTTCTCCCCATCCTAATTTTGAAAAGCTCGGGGGAAAAAAATGTATCCTACTGCTAGGCTGTCCCCATGGGAAGCTGTGTGCACTCATTCCTGCAAGTGTTTGCATTCATTTGCATCTGTTTAAGTGCTCAGAGTCCCCCTCCCCCTGCCTTGCTCTGTCTGTGCTGTGAGCTGTGACAGTCACAGAGACACGGAGTCAGGGGGAAACCAGAGGAAAGTGAGACCAGACAGGTCCTGGAGTGGGAATTGTGAGGAGGGTTTATGGGGATCTATCCATCTGGTTGCCTGACAGTCTCCAGGTGCAGGGAAAAAGTGGTATTTTCCCTGGAAAGTAGTTTGGAGGGTAGAGCATCTCCCCAAGTGGAGGAATATTTCTCACAGGTTTGGGTATCTGATGTCCCATCAATAAGGGAGATCCATATCTATAATCCATGGTACTGCCAGGGTTTCTTTGCATTCCCACCAGATCACAGGACAGAGAAGGAAAAAGCCTTTCAGAGCACTCGTGATCCACATGAAGTAAAGGGGAGTTTAGACAGAAGGATAAGTTTGGACTAAAAGATGAGCTCAAAGTCTGTATCTTTGTGTCCTCAGTTAGTGGCCCAAGGAGTCTGGAGTCYGTGAGATGTGGAACACACCAGAAAATAGTCTTCTCACCTTGCTCTTTGGCACTCAGGAAGCAGGGCTTCTCAGTGAAGCAAGGAAAGAGGCAGAAAAACGGTCAGAGGAACTGAAAATTGGTGGAGGAATCAATGTTATTAAGATGGGACTAAATCCAAGGAAGTCACCCATGAGCACTCCAGGGCAGAGGGCCCTGTCCCACTCCTTGCTGCATGAAAACAGCTCTGGGTGACATCCTTGAACACACACTGAGCCACAGTGTGAGGGGATTAAAGAGATCTCAGCACAGGCTTTTCCTTGGRTGATGGAATCTCCTGCCTGCTAAGGCTCTGAAGGAGCTTGGTATATCCAAACAAGAATGGAATTGGTGTCAGGATGGAATTCCCCTATTTAGAAACAAGTCACAGGCTGGAATAGGAACCTGGAGCGCTCAGGCAGGCTCAGGTGTGACTGGGTCTGCAGGCATCTGCACAGTCTTAAGCTATCCTTGAATTTTAATTATGTTACGGAAGAGCCTGACACAAGCTGCTTTCAGAAATTCCTATAGGAATGCCTGACCAGGCTGAAGGTTTTCAGGAAAAATTATGATATATTTCTGTTATTATGCAGAAAGKGGAACTGCAACTCAGAGTTCCAGTGAAGGCTGGAAAACCCAGCTGGATCCACAGAACCATGTGCGAGCCTGGGAGAGGCTCTGCAGATTCCCTGGCTGTGAGTGACAAGGCTCAGTTGGTTTGCAGAAGCTTTTGCATGAGCTATCCTGTATCTCCAAAACAGTGGGGGGGAAAAGGCTGTGTGGAAATCTAAAGGGAATATTTCAATCTGTCTATCCTACAAGTGAGTCCAGACAACCTGAAACAGCATAGGAATGTGGAGCATATTGGATGCAAATGGCAGGCCATATGTTTTATAACATTAATTGCCAAACTTTCAAAAGCACCCTCCTGACCTCCTGCAGGCAGTGAAGGAGCACAGCTCAGGCTCAGGCACCTCCTCATTTGTCATCTGTTCCTTGTTTTTCTTCAACATTGATCTGGTTCTCTCACCAACCTGGATGGTCTCCAGTGTTGTGAGAGCTGCACACACTCAAATATCAGGCAGTTTTCCAAAACATGGCATCTGTAAATGCCAAGCTTACAGATGGTACGTGATAGAATGGGATTTACAGACACAACAGAGAAGGGTAAGGGCAGCACGGAGTGAAAAATTCCATCATTCATCTAGAAAAGCTGGATCTGCTCAGATGGCCTGGCTGGTAGCTGCCATGAACAGATGCTGGACTCTGGAAAAGGGGGCTGGAAAGATATCCAGGAATAAGTCATGGTGATTGAGAAGGGAGGAAGTGAGAGCTGTAACTGAGACACCTGCCAGACTGGGATGATGAGCTTCATCTGCAGGGAGGGGAGAAGGCAAAAGGAGTAGTTGGTGTTCCACAAGAACCAGCAAGGGGAGGAGAGTTAATGGCCCACAGAGCTCACTAAAAGCCAGGAAATAATTTCTGGATCCAGTTACCCCAACAGGGACTGGTCTGCCCTGCCCTGGTGCAGGAATGTTACTGAAATTATCCCAGAATAGTTTGGGTGGAAGAGACCTTAAAGCTCATCCCATTCCACACCTGCCATGGGCAGGGACAGTTCCACCAGACCAGGTGAGTCCTGTCCCTGCAGCAGCTTCGTTCTCCAGCACAGGGGCCTCTCTCCCAGCTGACACAGCAGGTRTTTTCTCTCTCCTAGCCCATTCCTTTTCCATTCCAGCAGGCACCCTGCAGCCGGAGCTTCCTCAAGCTCACTGCCATGGAGCTGAAGTGGATCCATGTCTTGGTCGTGTTCCTCCTCCTGCTGTCCGTGGCCATGACCGGCTGCTTCCTGTGGCAGTACAGCCTCCCCAAGGTGGAGCCCAGTGAGTAGGGGGTTTAGCCTTGCTCATGGTGTGCCACTGAGATTTGGRAGACTAATAAAAGCTTTCTTCCCAAAGAGCACTTCCCCAAACAGAGATGTCCCCAGGGAGCAATAAGGCAAGGCCACAGAGGAGGTGAAGGCTGGGTGGATGGAGGCACCATGTCACTCTGCTGCTRTCCAAAGGAGCTCCATCACTCCTGGCCTAGGTTTGGATAGGATGGGGCTGTTGAAGTGCTAAAGAGGCATTTTATTTTTAGATCCTTTATATTTTATTTTTCCTGTTGTTACTCCAGTTAGTTACTCCAGTTTAGAAACAGATTTTTTTATACCTTACCATCTGCTTCAGGGTTTGCTCTCTTTCCTGTTCCCCAAATCTTTGCCCTGGCTTAAGCCTTCTGGTTCACACTAGAATTCATGGAATCACAGAATCATAGAAAGGTTTGGGCTGGAAGGGACCTTAAAGCCCATTCTGTTCCCCCCCTGCCCTGAGCAGGGACACCTTCCACTGCCCCAGGCTGCTCCAAACCCCATCCAGCCTGGCCTTGGACACATCTAGGGATCCAGGGGCAGCCACAGCTGCTCTGGGCATCCTGTGCCAGAGCCTCAGCATCCCCCCTCCCAGCCAGAAATTCCTTCCCAATATCCCATCCATCCCTGCCCTCTGGCAGTGGGAAGCCATTCCCCCTGTCCTGGCACTCCATCCCTTGTCCCAGATCCCTCTCCTGCTCTCCTGGAGCCCCTTTAGGGCCTGGGAGGGACTCTAAAGTCTCCCTGGARTCTTTTCTCTCCAGGAGAGCACCCCCAATTCTCCCAGCCTGGCTCCAGAGGGGCTCCAGCCCATGGAACATCCCCATGGCTTCCTCTGTTGATTATAGGAAACTCAACTGATCCACTCAAGACACTGGATGCACAAGGATTGAATACACACAGTGTCAATGGAGTGTCAATAAGTAGCTGAAAGGTGTCATAAAATCCACTATGAAGATGCTATAAGTATTTCAGAGACCAAGGGTTGAGAAGGTTTCAAACCACACATTTTTATCTCAGAGTACCAGACTGCCTGTAGGCTGKGTGTATCCATGCCTGTCCATCTCCAAGATTTCCTAGTGCCATTTCTCTCCTAATCCAAATTTCTGATGCTTCATGTTCACCTGGTAAGCAAGAAGATGGCATTTTGTCCCCAGCTGTCATTTAGGAACACCTTGGGATCAGCTGGGAAAATAGTGCCTCTAAGTAAGGGAGTTCCCATCTCTCTCAAAGTTTAAAGATCTTTGCTGGCCACAAAAATTTAAGCTGTCTGTGGGATATGGAGGATGCAGCTGATTCAGGAAACAATAAAGTGGGTGTGGGGCCTACCAAGTGTTGTAGGGCTGGATTTCAGGTGGCCCTCACAGGTCACTCCTGGCCCCATTTCTGAGGTTATGATACAGGGATGACTCTTTGCCACTGCTGTCCTGAAGCCCAGATCACACTTTCCTTTAGACATGGGCAGGCCCTTCCAGGGGGCTAAACCCACTGCCAGGCACTCCAGAGTCTTCTGCAGGCCCAGTTCTTTACTCTCCCAGGTTGCAGAGTTAGTTGAAGTACATCCTGTGTCCATCCTATGTTGGAATAAGCAGTAAATAACAGAGCACAGTGCCCCTGCCAGCCCTGCTTTACATCAGACAGAAATAATTCAGCAGTGTCCCTTCCCTGTGCAGAGATATCCCTTAGGCCAATGCAAGCAAGAAAGCTCATGGGGGCTGTTGGGTGAGGTTCAAGCTTGCCCATGTGTCTGCTGAGGTCACCTGTGTCACCCTGACCTGTTTTCCAGATCCATCCGTGATGGAGGTGAGGTCAGAAGCTGTGCAGATGTGTCCCCGCTACCCTGAGCCAGTGCCACTGGACCACCCCCTCCCCATCCTGAAGGAAGCACTGGAGAAGGTCTGTGGGGAGGAGGGAGCAGAGAGACACACAGCTCTGGGCTGCTCTTCTCCAGGGGAGATGGAGGATTTTGCCATCCTGGGGAAGGAGGTGGGGAATTGAGGAAGGGAGAACATGCAAACCTAGACATGGATAYGTGAACTCATTCAGGGAGCAGTTCTCTTGCCCAGAGGGTGAGCTGGGATGGACAAACATCATCACTTGTCCATCAGAAGGTATGGTGAGCTTCCACCAGCAAAAAATAATGGCTCTTTGCATCTGGTCCACTATTAGGCAGCCCTCATGTCTTGGAGAGTACCTGGCTCAGGAGCCCTCTGGTTCCAATTCATCAGCCAGGACCAAATTTTCTTTCTTTGCTGGCTTTCCCCACAGCCCTGTTTAAAAATTAAAAAGATGCTTATACATAAGCATCCACTCCAGGGAAGGGAGTGGAGGGGAAAGGAAGGAGGAAGGGGAAAGGGAAGGGGAAGGGGAAGAAGGTCTGAATTTTTCTGGAAGAGGGTGTGATAGACTGTCATGATATTCTCAGTATGAGATGGATCTGACTTTTTAGCACTGCCTGAACTTCTGGCAGGCTCCATGAGCTCTGAGGAAATACTACAGCATTGCTCTGACTGTCTGGACCAGAAGAACAATCATGCTCTGACAGGACATTCCCTATTTTTAGCCCCTCTCACATGCTCTCACTTGTCTCCTTCTCACAAGTAGAGGGCAATCAGCACTGTAAACAATATTCAACATGCAAGTGAATCAGGGATTTATACAGTGAAAAAAAATGTTTTCTGTTGTATTTTATGTTACTCCTCTAATAATCCCTCTCATTTTATTTGCTTTTTTGTCTGCCTTAAGGCACTGAGCAAATATTTCCATAGGAACATCCTCCACAGCCCTGAGGTCCTGCTGCTGAGGGCTCAGGACCAGGTTTGGGCACACACATGGCTTTATCCACACTGAATTTCAATTCCCATCACTTCACATCCACTTTTATGAAGTCTCTGCCTGTCTGCAGGTCCAGGCAGGTCTAAAGGTCAGACTCTGAGAAAAAGAGGACCATGATTGTTGACATGAACCTTAGATTGACATGGGTTGGAAGAGACCTCAAAGCTCACCCAGTGCCCTCCCTGCCCTGGGCAGGGACATCTCCCACAATCCCAGGTTGCTCCAAGCCCCATCCAACCTGGCTTTGGGCGCTGCCAGGGATCCATGGGCAGCCACAGCTGCTCTGGGCACCCTGTGCCAGGGCCTCACCACCCTCACAGCCAGGAATTCCTTCCTAATATCCCATCCATCCCTGCCCTCTGGCAGTGGGAAGCCATTTCCCCTTGTCCTGGCACTCCATCCCTTGTCCCAGGCCCCTTTTCATCATCTCCATGAGACCAGCCCCTTCTCAAGAGTTGCTGGGGCACCAGATGAACACATCTACAGATGTATCAGATAGGCCACTGGTCCGTGGGGAGGGAGGGCAAAGGACCTGACAGAAGGGCTGGACACAAGCTGGATGTTTCCACTTGCTGCTCTCAGTGCAGTTCCCCTGGCCATTCAGTGAAGAGATCCCAAGGACATGACTCAGTTTGGCTTTCCTTGCCTCAAATTCTGGGTCTGGAAGTGCATTTCTTATGTCTTAACCATGGTGTGCAAAACAAAACGTGTGCCTGAAAATGCATATGATATGTGCAAGATGATGACACAGCTTTGAAAAAGTCCCAAAAGCGCAAGATTGGTGCATTCTGCTTGCAGGAGGTGGGTGCAGAGCTGATGAGGAGCTCTGTACAGCTCAGTGGAGAGTTCTGCATGGCCCGGACACAACAGGGAGCTGGGAGCAATCACAGCCCTTCAGCTGCTCAGAGCTGTTTCTCAGGCTGTGGTTTAAACAGAAGCCTGTGGGAAATAGTAAAGGAAAAAAGGTTTCTAGAAAACTGGGAAAAGTAGGCTTTAGAAATAGAAAGAACAGAAAACTTAGAGTTAAGTTGTAGCTGTAAAGTCTGAAAGTAGAAAAAGTTAAAATTGTATAGCAAGCAAGGACATTAAACAATAGCTTGAATCTTAGGTTTGGTTAAGATAGACCTCAAGACTGTAGGAAAATATGTTTAGCAAGACAGTAGAAGGTTTTAAGCTTAGTAATGGAGTGTTGTGTATTGTTAATAGAAAGAAGACAAGCAAGCATTGTGTGAAGTAGGTGTATGTGTACTTTTAGAAACTGGCTAAAACAATTGTCTGTAACCTTTAGCAATGTGCTATTGGCTAGAAAGTTTTTTAAATGTTCTATAACAAAGAAATCTTTGGTTGTTGCTGGCTGTATGTGAGCTTTGCCATCTTTGTATTGTCTCAGCCATGTAATGAGGCCGATGCTGCAAATAAAGCTCAAGGAATGTATCCCAGCAGTTCTGTCCCATTCATGAATGAAAGAGAAAAATAATCACACCAACACAGAGCCCAAGCTCCAGAGTGTTTCATGGCATGGGAAGTGTCATGGGATATCTGAAAAGCCTTTTCCTCATACGTCTTTCCCCCTAAAATACCAGTGCAAAGAACAGATGTCCAGAATACAAATTTAAAAAGAAGAAATTGCAATTATTACATGTTGATATTTGGTTTTAATCATAAATATTACAAGCATAAGCACCACATTCATCTACACAGTGGATGTGTAGACTGAAAAAGGACACAGGATAACTCAACAGAAGCAATTCTAGAAGAAACAGATAAACAGTTAAAATACTTTMTTTTTCCAAACCACATTCATAGGATCACTCTCGAGTGCTTGGGAGTGATGAGGGTGGATGTTCTGAGCCCTCTGTTGCTTGGTACAGACTGGATGCGTTGTAAGAGTCTAGTTTTGGGAGCTCATGGTTTCCCTTTCTCCCCAGGTGGACCAGATGCTGCGGCAGAGGATGCACAGCTCCGGGCTCCCGGCCATGTCGGCCATCGCCATCTACAACGACACCGTGCTCTGGACGGGCAACTTCGGCAAGAGGAACGCCTCCGACCCCGYCTCGGGGGCGCCCAACGAGTACACCATCTACAGGTGAGGCACCTGGCACAGCGTGAGAGCCAGGAAAGGGCAGCACACCTATGGAGAGCTGGTACCTCTTGTATTTACAGGGACTCCCGTGGCAGGGAGGAATGATGCATCTGACTCCATGTTCTCAGAAGGATAATTTATTATTTTTTTATGATACTATATTATATAAAAGAATACTAAACTAAACTATAATCACCTATACTAAAGAATATAGAAAGGATACTTACAGAAGGCTAAAAGATAATGAAACTCATGACTCTTTCTCCATAGTCCGACACAGCTTGGGCATAATTGGCCAAAATGTCAAAATAATTCACAGCAGAAACCAATGAAACAATCACCTGTTGGATAAACAATTTCCAACCACATTCCAAAGCAGCAAAGCACAGGGGAAGCAAATGAGATAATATTGTTTTCCTTTTTCTCTGAAGCTTCTTCCCAGGAGAAGAATCCTGGGCAAGGAGATTTTCCAGAAAATATGACRGTGGCAGGTACCTGCAATAGAGACACCATTACAAACTGCAGGTCCATGCAGGAAACTCTGCTGGCTTATGCTGGAACTTTGTGGGACAAAGTGAATTCCCAGATTGTTATATGCTGGTGGTTTACTGAGTTACTTTGTATTTAGGTATTTTTTCATTTAATTCTGACAATATTTTAAATTGGAATAGCAATGACCCTAAAGAACCTGAAAACATACTGTTCCTTACATGGGAATGGCTTCATGTCCAGGGCACAAACCTGAAGACCAAGAGCTGGCACAGATTTGGAGAGCAGAGAGGAGACAGTGCCACAGGATTAAAAAAAAATAAGAATAAATGTTGGTTAAGGAAAAACTGATGATTGGGATGAATATCTGCAGAACACATAAAGCAGACCCATACGTTTATTTATTGTTCCAGTGAAGTCAAATTCATATTGGCTATTATTTTTTAGGTTAAGACAGAATAAAGCTCTTAATGTGTGCTAAAAACCAAAAACCAAGATGAAGGAAATGCCTTTTTCCTCTAAAGATCCATTTTCAGTGAATTGTTACTGTGTTATCTAAGAAACATGGGCTGTGCTCTGACTATAAAATTATGTCCTCGGAATGAACAATTTTGGACAGTTTCAGAAGCTGTGATTATCTGTTTCTTCCCTACCTGTATAATGGAAAAATGACCTTCAGCTATATTTCCTCCAGAACTATTGAATGATTTGGGTTGGAAGGGACAACCAAGGCCCGGTTCCAACCCCCTGCCACAGGGCAGGAGTCAGGGCCACGTCCCTGGGTGGGCTCGAACCACCAACCTTTCGGTTAACAGCCGAACGCGCTGACCGATTGCGCCACAGGGACGGCCTGGATGGACCCAAAAACTGTGGGAATCTGCCATTTAGGAACAGTTTGATAGTGCTGGGTAAATGGTCCAACTCAATGATCTCAAAGGTCTTTTCCAACCTAAATGATTCTGTGATTTTAACCTTAAAATTCCAGTAAACTACGTGAGAGTGTTTATGATATTTCCTAACCAGTAATTTACAATTTATGTCTTTTTATGAATGCCAAGTGAATAGGAAGAGATCAGCAGCCCACTGCACTGCTGGAGACATTCAGAGGTTATGTTGCAGTCTATAAAGATTCACATTTAAGGATAGTAATTCAAACTTCCTGCCTGTGTTTTAGCCATTCCCTCTGGAATGAGAAAAGGTGTAACATGTAAAATCATGGTGATCTCTTCTTTCCTCTTGATTCATGGACTTCTTAACACTAAATTTCTCCAAATGTCTCTTCCCTAACAGAATTGCCAGTGTCTCCAAGATCTTCCCCACCATTATGTTGTACAAGATGTGGGAGGAAGGAAAAGTCACATCCCTTGATGATCCCTTGGAGCGTTATGCCCAGAACTTTTTTATCAAGAACCCTCTGGGGAGGCTCAAGGACTCAGAGCAGAGATACACAGCAGATGGCCTGGTGTTTCTGGAAAAAGGCTCGATGCCCCTGAAGCCATCCCTGGTCACCCTGCGCAGAATGGCCAGTCAGCTCTCAGGTGAGGCAGGTCCCTGAGTGTCCCTGGGCCTCTCTGCCCTGGAAAGACACCTCAGAGAGAGCAGACCATATTCCAGGAATAAAAAAAAGCTGTTGGGAGGCTGTTTCCCAGTCTGGACCCTGCACTGTGCMTTTCCCAAGGATCAGGCAGGGCTCTGGGAAGCAGGGTGTCAGCAATGTCATGAAGTGCTCCAAGGGAACTCTTGTCCAGGACACCTGCCAGGAAAGGGCTGAGATGAGGAGGGTTTTTCCCCTGCAAGGAGAACACAGATTCCTTTCAGGTGAACACAGATTCCTTTCTCCTCACTACCATGACCTGAAATCAGGTTCCAATTGCACAACAGTATTTTGTACTCCAGACCTGAGCGCTCTCATTTTTCTGAGATGTAGAGTTGAGGGTCAAATCTCTTTGCTTTGAATAGAAAGACCTTGATTGCTGAGCTAAATTTAGCTGTCAGTGTGGTTCCTGATCCGGGATTCCTGAGCTATTTATAGCTTGGCATTTGCTGTCAGAGAAGTGTTAATCTGCTGCTACCTTTAGAATTGGGGAACATCAAGGGAGAAGAAGCTCACAGGACTAAGAACTTTACCCTTTCTCTGAAACAAAGCTGCTAATACTTGACTGAGGGATTACAAAATGTAATGGCCAAAGAGACTGTGCTGATATCACGTGTGGTATTTTGGTCAATCTCTGTAACACTTGCATTTTTCCTGATTGGAATAAATGCCCTAAAGCTTGCAAGGCCTCCGGATGGGGTACAGCATCATCTGAAGAAAGCCAATATGAACATGAGGGCTCCCCAAAATGGAATGACTCTGAAACCTGGAAAGAAGAAGATAACCCAGAGTGGCCAGTGGCCGTATCCCTGCCCAGCCCCTCTCCCTGCAGACAAGGTGTGGCTCCATCCAGCCTGATGTTGTCTTCAGGGGCACCAATTCTGCCCGGTCCCCTCTGACTACCCTGAGCACCTGAAGCTGCTCTGACTGCTCCTGTCACCCAGGCAGGTGTGACATGMGCCCAGAAATGTTGTAAGGAGCATTAGTCAAGAGAGTACCTGGTCGTGGCATAATTGCTTGTACTGTGCAGCCCTTCCATTGCTTCCATCACTGTGTTAGATTTGTGCCCCTGCTCAGCTCCTTTTATGCTCCTGTGTATTTTTGGATTTTAGAATGTGGCCCAAATTTCCCAGAGCACCCCCAGAGGACACACCAACCCTTGGACCCTGACAATTCAGCAGAAGGAGGTGTACAGTTTCAAAATCCCAACTGCAAATCAAAGGAATGTTCCGGTTCCACTTTCCATTTGCTGTGTATCAAACCCCAAAAAGGAATAAGTTCAGCTTAGCACTGGGATCAAAGCCCCTGCATGACACATTCTAAAGTGGGTTTCATCTAAATTCTTCCAGTGAAACTGATCTGTAATAGATCCTCATTATCTGGTATCTCCATTGCATATTACAGAAGTAACTCCAAAGGTTTTTCTTCTCAGCACTCGATGGGCCCATTGCTGGAGGGAAGCTCCAGCTTGTTAAAAACGCGATTTTCCAGTCCACACGAATGACAGSATGGGATGTGATTGTAAATTATTAACAACGTGCTTGTCACTTCAATTAGCAGCCCATGAGGTAGAAATCAATGACTCTGGATTATATTATGCTCTGGTTTATCATTTCCAATGAACCTCAAGGAGATACTGCACTGCTGTCACAGAGCTGGTGAATTCTCCCACTGCTCCAACATTTTCGTTGCTGCCACTGGGACAAGTACATAATGAAGGAGCCTATTGTCCACTGGAAGATGTCAGTGCATTTCTTATCTGGTTGTTCAGCTGCACAAATAACCCCAGAGCAGGGGGCAGAACAGTGCTCTCACTCCAGCTCAAATGCCAAATTCAGGCCAGCTACGAAAAATAAGTGTTGCTGCCAAAAAAGAATGGGGCTTCATTCAGCCTTGCCAGGATGCAGGACAAGAGGAAAAGGCCTCAAGTTCCACCCAGGGATGCTTAGATCACATATTAGGAAACAAATTTTCAAAGGAAGGGTTGTAAAGCATTGGCAAAGATTGCTCAGGGAAGTAGCGGAGTCACCATTCTGGGAGGCATTCAAAAAATGTGAGAAGTGGCACTTGGGGACATGTGTGGACAGGACAGTGCTGGGTTAATGGTTGGGTTCCATGATCCTGGAGGGCTTTTCCAACCTTAGTGAATCCATGATTAAGACATGGTCACTGAGCACATGATTGTGAGTCATTTTTCTCTCAAAAACATAAATCTCCCAAACATCCACATCGGAGCAAGTTGCAAATGGCTGCAAGGATTCCATTCCAAAAGTGATCCAAGTTCTGGCCTAGGCAAGTCATAGATCCTGTGCAGAGAAGCTGGAGTGATTAAAAAAGTACTGACCAAAAAATTGTAGGGAATCCATGTTCAGTGAGGAATGAAAACTGAAAAGAACTTGATATTTTATGCATTTAGAAACCCYGAATAATTAAAAGTGGAAAGAACCTTGTTTTTTTCTATATTGAAACCCTGAATAAATGTTGCTAAAGTTGAGGGGGAAGATAAAAATACTTTAGGCCAAGCCTGGAGTTTTCCAGAGAAGCTTAGGCCTTTTGTGGTGAAGTGTAAAGAATGAAATCCTGTTAAAAGGAGCTGTTACACATGTTTGTAGTCCAGGGAATGCCGTCACGTGGAAATACAGGGATTTCCTAACACCCCATTTGCCTCTGTCTTCCAAACCACACTTGGGGATCCAAGGTAATTTCCATCATTCCTCAAGGCGTTTTCACTGAGACACAGCAGCCCAGAGTTGATGTTGGCTGCACCTACGTAAGGCAGAGCCAGGAGTCCATGACTTGATGCCATGTCCTGCAGCCCAGCAGGAGCAGCTCCTTGCTGTGTTTCCAGAGCTCTCATGTCCACCACTGGTGCTTCCATTTTGCCATTGAATCTTGCCTTTGTTCTGTGTTCACCAGAGGAGTCATTTCCATGATTTCTCTCTTTCTGTGGACAGGTCTGCCCAGGAGACTGCGATCCACCAGCCTGCTCTGGAAGGGCAGCACTCAGGACGCCCTCGCGCTGCTCAAAGACGATGTCCTGGTGGCAGACCCAGGAACCAGGTCAGACACATTCCTTTAAGAGCTTTTGGTCTGGATGTGTTCTCCACCCTCAGCCCCGTCCCCAGCCTCCATGGCTGCTGGATAAAGGCAGCTATTCCCAAAGGGAGCTTCAGCCATCTCCCCACACTCCTGGCAGAGGCTGGGAAAAAAGACTGTTGGAGGTGTCAGGGTTGGGTTTGGTGTTTTAAGCCTAGATGAGCCAAATTAGACTGCTATAGTTCGCTTTATGAGCCTTAAATGATGCAGGTTTTCAAAAGTGGAAAAGTACTTTAATTTAAACAGTTTAAATCATCACAGGTTTCAGTTAAAATCATGTCTGTGGTGAGCTGTGTGTCTCTAAATTATCTAAAAGGTCCATGAATGCTTGTTTCAATTCCTGTAGTCTGTTACCTGGGTTGCAAACACTCAAAAATATCATGGATTCATAGAATCCCAGACTGATTTGGGTTGGAAGRGACCTTAAAGATCATTTTTCTCCAGCCCTCTGCCATGGGCAGGGACACCTTCCACTATCCCAGGTTGCTCCAAGCCCTGTCCAACCCAGCCTTGGACGCTTCCCCACAGCCTTCAACAGGATCCAGTGGACAGTAGATGAAGGAAAGCATTCAAACTAACTGGGAAGAAACTTTCTAAGACTGCAAAATCGTTTGGTAATTAATTACAGCCTGAAATAATTTACCCAGGATGGCTGAGGATCTACCACTCACTTGTCCTAGTTATGTCCCACATCATGTAGGAGGCTACAACAGGTATTCCTTAAAGGATTTTAGGATTTTAGTACCATCATCTTCTTTGGTATTTTTATCTTTGTTGTAATTTATCTCTATTGGTATCTTTATTTTATGATCCCCATGAAGATAAATAAGGACATCCCCTCACAGTCTCTCAACACCTTATTAATTGATATGTTGGTAGTTTTCACTCTCTCTCCTTTTTCCTGGTTATGCTTTCCAGCTAACAGATCATTCTTCCCAAAGGAAGTTCACATTCACTGATACAGATGTTTTAACATATTTTTATATGTTGAAATTCAGCTCCATTTCAGATACAAGGTTTTACATACAGAATGTGATTGTTCTTATGGTGAGAATATATATGCYCACCATGCTTTTGTTCAACTAAATGGGCTGGAAAACGTTAAAGTGGTACCAAATTTATGATCTAAATAGGTCTCAACAAGATGTGTGGCTTCACAYAATTAAAAAAACCAACAGGGTTGAAAATTTAATGAATTTTGAAAATGTATTTTTAAAAAATGCCCCTTCATGTTTTCATGCCATTAAACTTCATTCAATTCTGAAGACATAAATCACTTGATGGTTATTAAAGACTGGCGTACTCAAGTTTCTTTAATGATTCCACATTGCTGGATGCTGCTTTGTGGGCTTTTAAGTGCTCTTTAAGTGCTTTTACCATCTTAAGGTAGCTTAGGTATCTAAGTGATTATCCCATGGCAAATCCCCAAAGAGGTTTACCCAGGATTTTGAGAACTTTAAGGTGAGCACCTGGAACTCCCCACGCTGCTCTTAAAAATAATGGATGGTGAACAATTATAAACAGCAAGTCAGGTTATGCAAATATAGAGTTGGTTTTTTTCCATCTCCAGCTCTCTCTGTACATCAGGGTTAAACAGCTCTGCTGATGTTCCCGTAAAACATTTCTCTTTCTTGATTTAACAACAAATCAYGGCAAAAACATGCAGCTTTTCTTGTGGGAATCCATAAAATCAGAGGGTTTTGGGAAAGCTGCAAAAGGCAGGCTTCAGAGACAGCAGAACTGTGAGCAGAGCTAAGCAGTAGCCATGAGATAGGTCAGCAGAAAAATTAYGTAAAAAGTAGAAAAGTAAGGACAAATAGAACAATGGTCTGTGTATTAATGCTTGTCTAGAATAACTCCCTAAGCTGCAGAAAAGTTTATCTAGTGAGATATTAGGACGGTTGAAGCTTAATAATGGAGCTCTGTGCATTGTGTTTTAAGGCTTACAAGCAGGTATTGTATTCKAAATAAGCAAGCATTGTTTAACCAAAGGTACATGTGCTTATAGTGGTTGGATGGAACTACTGTCAATGTGCTTTTGCTTCGTGTGATTGGTCAAAAAACTTTTAAAGCAAGTTGTCACATTAAGTTCTTGGTCTGCTGCCTGGGATGTGAGCTGCTGGCATCTTCCCATGTAATGAGACTGATGCTGGAAAATAAAACAGCTCAAGGCATGTTCCTCAGCAGTCCCGTCCCATTTGGGAGTTGTACATATACCCCCGGCCGGCGATATTTCTCTGTCTCCCCTTCATCTGCCATTCCATAAAATGTGAATTTTTCCCTAAAGAAGAGAGACCCAGCCACTGATTTTGCATATCATTGATGAACAGCTGATCCCAATATATTCCTCTTCCTTCCAGATGCCACTACAGCAACCTGGCCTTCTCCCTGATGGCCCATGTGCTGGCTGAGCACGCGGCCGATGGGCAGTACCAGCGCTGGATCTCRGAGAACATCCTGGAGCGCCTGGGCATGGAGGACACGGGCTTCGACATCACGGCGCCCGTCCGCTCCCAGATGGCCGTGGGCTTCTACGGCAGCCAGCAGCCAGCCCCGCTCTACGACCTGGGCTGGTACCGGCCCTCTGGCCAGATGTACTCCACGGCTGCCGACCTGGCCAAGCTGGCCATGGTCTTCCTGGGCACCTACCACCGCCGGCTGCTGGAGCCCGACACGGTGAAGACGATGCTGACACCCCTGCTCAAGTGCTCCGTGGAATACTTTGCTAACAAGACAGGCACACCCTGGGAGATTAATGAGCAGTTGGGATATGATGTCATCAGGAAGGATGGGGACCTTGATGGTTACTCAGCAACCTTCTCTCTCATCCCCAAGCTCCGCCTGAGCTTCATTGTGCTGATGGCAGGGCCCAGACCGCAGGGTGGGGACATTGTGACTCAGACATACGAGTATCTCATCCCTGCCATGGAGACAGCATTCAGAGAGGCCGACAAAAGCTTGGTTCCTCCTCCAAACCCAATCCCCTATGTTGGCTACTACACCTATTCCAACCTGACTTTCTATGAGATCAAAGTTGGAATTGGTGGGGTGCTCCTCATGCAGCAGTTTGGGCCTCATGTGGAAGAGCTGATCCCTGAAAAGTATCGGACAATCAAGCTCCACCACCTGGAAGATCGCGTTTTCCAAGTCGTTTTTGACAAGGAGTTCCCATGTGTTCTGCACCTGGGCTCTGCCTCCATCTCACTGGAGACACAGAATGGGCAGCTCTTTAACTTCTACCCCTTCGACCGCAAGGGTTTGTCCCCTGGCTTTGACGCCCCGGGGCTGAACACCTACAACGTGGTGCGTGTGCTGCGCAAGCCTGTGTTCTACAGCTAAACATTCCATGCTCTTCCCTCCACTCCTGGGAGCTGACTCCAAATCTGTGTCTTACCAGACTCTCCTGCCTCTGTGGCATTGTGGATGCCATTCAAAAGGGAATGATGGAGGCAAATGACTCTTTTGCCAAACAAATGCTTCCCACTTTTAAGACAACTTTAATGACTTGTCGTTGGTCCCCAGGCCAGCTGGCACCTGGACACACCTGCAGGAAAAAGAAGTGTGAATGTCCTRGATGGATGTGTTTGGATGCCATAAAAAAATGCCAGGCACTAAAGTGTCCACTCTAATATTGTCTGTTTGATGACTACTGTGGTGATCAACTACTATCRTCAAAGGGCTGAGAATTCCCTGGGTCCCTCAGAAAATGTCTCTTTGTCAGTCCAAGGATTTTTCCAGGGCTTGTCAAGAGCCTGTCTATCACAAACAAGATCCCTTACTTGGGTTTGCCAAAAGCATTACGTGCTAAAAAATGGCACCAGTGTGACACCAGGCCCTGCTTGGGATCCCTGGGGAGTGAGGGCCTGTTTCTTTCCTGGATCATAAACTTTGAAAAGTGCAGAGCAATGTGGTTCTGTCTTGGCTCCTTGGCTGGTCCTTCAAAGGATGTGGGAGCAGTGTAGAAGCTGAAGCTCACTGCTGGCTGTAGGGGCACAGGAACATAAGGTGGGATGTTCCAGCTGGACTCAGCTCTGTAATGGTCTCAGTATCCAGGAAAGTGTGTGAGCATGGTGTGGAAATTCAGGAATCGTGGGGACTTTTCTGTATGTTTTGGGCAGGATGTCTGGATACAAACATACCCACTGGGTTTCTGCAGCTGGGAGTGAAGATCTGAAGGAAAGTGCATCAGCCTGGGGAGCACACCTTGGCGACAGCGCCCCTGCACCTACAGAGTCACTGGTGCATTTCGTTATCCCTCCCTGTGGCCATGCCATGCCAAGGCAGGACAGGGAAAGGGGTCACACCAACCCCAGGCAGTGCTCCAGGTGTGGGCAGAGTGCCTGGACTCCTGCCCAGGAGCAAAAGGCCCTGTAGGTGCTGGTGACAGTGGCTGAACACAAGCACAGGTGTGCCCAGGTGGCCAAGAAAACCAACAGCACCTGGCCTGTCCAGCCATGGTGTGACCACAGGACCAGGGCAGTGATTGTCCCCCTGTGCTGGCACTGGTGAGGCCCCACCTCAAATCCTGGGTCAGTTCTGGGCTCCTCAGGCCAGGAAAGACATTGAGAGGCTGGAGTGTGTCTAGAGAAGGGAACAAAGCTGGGAAAGGGTCTGGGACACCAGGAGCAGCTGAGGGAGCTGGGAARGGGCTCWGCCTGGAGAAAAGAGGCTCAGGGGGGCCCCTGTGGCTCTGCACAGCTCCTGACAGGAGGGGCAGCCAGGGGGTCAGGCTCTGCTCCCAGGGAAAAAGGCACAGTACAAGAGGAAGCACCCTCAAGTTGCACCAGCAGAAGTGTAGGTTGGATATTTGGAAATGTTTTTCTCAGAAAGAGTGTTGGAATTGGAACAGGTCAGTGGTAGAGCTGCCATCTCTGGAGGTGTTCAAAAGATGTGTGAATGTGGCACCTGTGGTCATGTTTAGTGGTGGCCCTGGCAGTGCTGGAGGAACAATTGGACTCAATGACCTTGAAGGTCTGTTCCAACCTCAGTAAATCAATGATTCTGTGCTGCAATGGCCAACACCACCTCACTGTGATGAGGACAATGTCAGACACGAGGGCAGACAGGACCATCACAACTCCACAGCCTGGCTCCTCAATGCCTCTCCAAAATTAGGGGATATTGTGGTTTCAGCCCTGGGTGGAGCTGAAATAAAAGCAAGCAGAGGGGCAGGGCAGGATAGTTCTGACCTTAAAGTGAATATCCAAACTGCAGGGCTGCACAGCATGGAAATCCAGAGGGAAGTGGGACAGGGGCACAGCACAAGGTCTTATAGAAACTTGCACAATCAAAGACCCTTCCAAGTGCATGTTCTGGTATGAGGTGCATCCTCTTGCAGAGCAATATCCTGCTGCTGCTGGTCCACATAGACTCTTGGATGTGGACATGTCTCAGAGAGGATGAGAAAAAAAACGCCTCTGATCCCTTCTTTCTGATTCTCTCAGTGCTTTCACTCTGTGGGCTGTTCTTCATCTTCAGTTTTGAATAAAGAGACCATCATTCAAGGCCCAGAAATTCCCTGCTTTTTCTCAAATAATCTCAGTTCCCTGATCAGCACCTGGAACCATGCAAACCTTGCCTTACAGAGCTGCTGCTGTGTTGGTTTCCTCTGGACTTTGTAGAAGATCACATCCCATACCTTGTACAACGCCATGTGTTCAATATTTAGTCTGGGCTATAGCAACAGCAATAAATCCTGTGGAAATGCCACTGTCCTGTGTGGTCACGCCCAGAGGGATGAGTGCAGGCACATTTGGTGCTGATTTCCTGAGGACAATATCACTGCCATGACACTCCTGACACAGCCAAGCCCATGGGATGGGATGTCTGATTGCAAGACCCTGGAGTGGTGTAATTCTGGTCCTTTTGAGTGAGGGCTATGAGCCAGTGAGGGGCTGTCCTTCTTGCTTTGAAACAAAAGAAGCRGTTGTTTACCCACAAAAGCTTCCAAGAAAGATTAGCATTTATATCCCATGTCACTCACCGGCCAGGAGGAAGCACCACRCTGGACAACCTCCATCTGTGTGATGGAAAGCTGGAGATGTTTTAGTTTTCCATCAGAAACCCAGACACAAAGTCTTTTCTAGTGAATCACCCTCACACCTCTTCACCAACCTTCGGGGGGGTTCTAATTCATTCTCATGTACAGCAAATCATGTTCTTCGCCACTCCTGAGTGAAATTCATTTCCTGAGGTGCAGCAAAGCTTATCTCACCAAAGCCTGGCTCACCCTGGGAAGGTGAACAGGAGCTCAGTGTGGGCAGGAGAACCCTTCCCTGGCACAGAGCGGGAAAAGGGGACCTTGAAAGATCTGTACAGAGGATCTGGGAGAGGCTGTGCGTGGCAGACAGGAGAAGGTGGAGTTCTGGGGTAATCCACGCAGTCATGGAGAGCAGCCAGTCACAATCCTTAGCCCAAACTTCTTCCTGTAACTTGGTGCCAAAGCAGCATCCCGAGAAGAGCAGAACCTGCTCTGCCACTGGGAGGGAGGGGGGTGACAGGGGTGACCTGACTCAATTAGCAGGTGTTTTACACCAGCTCTAACAGCTCTGTGTGAATTTGCCTTTTTTTTCACTTGAACTTTTACAGAATCTAAGTTACCACTATGAATAATGTTTAAGGTTTTGTGTATGCTTGCTGCTGAATTTAAAAATATCCCACTGTTATTTCACCCATGTCAGAGACTGGCTCCACAATCCGTACAACAAACATGCAAACTCTGCCCATCTGCTCACATTTCACTGAATCTGTACTTTAAAAAGTGACTCAATTGTCTGCAACAGCCTATAGAAACACAGGGCTTAAAAATGTTTCCAGAATTACTCATCAGGGAACCAAACAAATAGAAAATGCTTCATTAACATTCCCAGCATCAAAACCAGACAAAAACAAAATTCACTTTATTGGTTTAAGAGACCAAATTCTGCCCTAAGGAGCAGTAATGAAACCACATAATATTATAACAGTGTCCCTTAAACTGTAGTTACTCTACAAGTTAAAAGACTCTGGACCACTAAGAATGAGAATAATCTGGCCAAATATAAACACCTACATCTCAGAACTTTAAACCCTTTGAACTCCTTTCTTAGTGAGTTTTAATGACTCCAGTCAGCAGAATGGATTCCTCTCACGTCAAAGGGTAAAACTGGGATAAATTGATGAATCACACTCTACAAATCCCCAGCCCCCAGATGGCTGGGATGGACCCAGGCCCATCTGTCACCAGCACCTCTTCAGCTGGACGGGAAACTCTTCCAGAACCTGCTCTCATGGAAGGACAAGTTCTCAACTTGCTCACCAGCATTGCCCTGAAGACATGAGGGTCACAAATTAACAGCTCAAAACAGAACAAGGTCCCATTCTAACCTGACATTCCTGATGATGACTTCTTCCCCTTTGCAAGGACTCTGCCTTCAGCAGGGTCAGCTCAGGTGAGAATCACTCACCTGATATCTGATACGCATAAAGGGATGGCCATGCTCCCATTCTCTCTTACAGCTACACCTCATTTATGAGGACTTTGCCTCCATTCTCTTTTGCAGTTGTGTCCCACTTATCCCCAGCCCTCACTGCTCCAAGCTCCCTGTCCCTCCAGCCCATGGAGCTCTCACCTTTCATCCCTTTCCTCTCAGAGCCTGAAGTGGAAATTCACATTATATCCCCCAAATTTACATTATCCACATTATCCACTCATTGTCCTGAAAAGTGCTTTTTCCTCATCATGCAGTGCTCTGGCACACCCACCCCTGCCCCTCATGGCTAATGAGCAAACTTGATTTTAATGGTCCAGGTAGAATTATTGCACAGGCAGAGCTGAAATGCAGTTATATTACAGTCTCCAGCACTAGCCAAGCTGACAAAAAATTATGGAAAAACAATAAAAGTAAATTGATGTTTCATGCCCAGAAACACTCAAAGACATAAAAACAGAAAGAAAAAAAATCTTTTTCCCCTGGGCAGGATTCCAGGCCCTTTTGCAGATACAATCAGGAATTGAGGGAATACAGCATAGTTGAAGTATAGTCACAAGCTATCACTGAGATGGGGTGGGCAACCTGTAATTAAGGGTCTAATTATTTACCATGGACACTTGGGAGACTCCCAGACCTGCCCATTGCACACACAAAGTTCCTGGCTTCATGGCATTTTGAGGGCTCTGGGCGTTCACTCCATGCCAAGACACAACGATTATCACAAGACAGAACACTTACACATCAGGACAGTCCTGCTGCTCCTCCAAACTTCTTGGAAGGAATTTGGGTGGAGCTTGCAAGTCTGAAGTGACCTGTGCCATGCAGCCTCTCCCAGGGATGTCACATGGTCCATTCTCAGTGCCATGCTCTGGGTGACAAGGTGGTGTCAGGTCAGAGGTTGGACTCAATGATCTCATAGGTCTTTTCCAACCTAATTGACTCTGGGATTCTGGGGTCCTTGGAGTGTCTGCCTCTCACACTTCTCCATCATTCCTACTCTGCTCTTTTCAGCCAGGTGCTGCCCAGTGCCACAGCACAGGGTCAGAATCTTCTCCCTCTCCTTCCCACTCGTGGTCTGGCTGTAACTGCTCTGGGCAGGTGCTGAGCATCCCTGGGCAGCCATTCCTGATGCAAACCCAATTATCAGGATTGTGGGTTGGTGCCAACTCTGCCTGGCAGCAGCTCCTGTTTAATTCCCAATTTATTCCTCCAAGGAGTGATATTTCTGCTAGGGATGGGCAGGCACATTTTGTTTAATTTCAGCTCCACCTGAGCACCATGGGTGAGATGTGAGAGCGTCCTGCTGGCAAAAGGTTGTGGAAAAACATGGGAAGAGAGGAGTCAGCAGGAGGATGGAATGAGCACAAGAGGGAGCCGAATATAAAAATGTCCAGCCACAATTTCCAATCACTTTCAGCTAATTATCAGATATACTGATGAAGATGTAAGAAAAGCACTTGGTTAAATCAAAAATCTGAAAGATGGGAGCAAAGTGCTCCCAAACAGGCAATTGGAAAACATTTTGCCCTGAAGCCTCCAAACTGGAAGGAAAAAGCTCTGCTGGGAAGAGCAGGTCAGTTCCAGGGTGACAAATAGGCTGTTTCCCACAACTTGTGGAAGAAAGATGCCACAGCTCCTCCTGGGGAGCTGGTAAAACTGGGGAAATATTCACTATTCCAGTATCAGTTCTCTTGGCCAGAGTGTTTAGTTGCTGTTGGTTTGGGTTCAGCCCCATCGCTCCCAGAAATCTGCTGACACTGTTTATTGTGAGAGATGAAGCCCCTCGGGGGTGTCACTCTGGGTCCCCTCCTGCCATTGCACCTCAGTGCCCCTTCCTTGTGAGCATGCAGAAAAGCCTCTGATCACTCAACACCATGCAGGTTCCCTGGCGCCTGCCCGGAAATCTGGGACAAAGCGGGACATAAAATGTCTCTGGCACACCTCACACACTAATGGGAGTTACTGGCTGGAGGGTGGGACACACTGTGGGACACAGGGGAAGAGCATTTGAGGACTACACAAGTCTACAAAGACTTATCTGGGGGAGATGGGGAAAAGACCAATCAAGGGGCTTTGGAGAGCAACAAAGGTGAAAAAATAAAGAGATAAGGAAATAAAAGGAGCCTCCAGCTTCCCTTTAATTTGTCCAACCTGGAAGGTGTCAGATCTCAGTCTGAGCCTTCCTTGTGCCATGTGGTGTTACATGAAGTCCTGTATCTGCTGAGATGTCCTGACTGACTTGTGAAAGTCAGTCTGGCTGGGCTTGATCAGGGTAATGGCCACTGTTTGCCATGACAGTAAATTCAAAACTGGGAGATGTCCCCAAAAGGATGTGCACAGATTTTGGGATGGCTCCCAGGATGGCAACCTTCCTGGATATTCGCAGCCAACACTGACTGACCTAGAGAATCACAGCACATGGAATAGTTTTGGTGGGAAAGTGTCGGGATCTCCAGCTTGTCAGAGTGACCCCGAGAAAAGTCGGAAAGTCTCTTTTCCCAGCCTGGCACTTGAAGAAGGAGTCAGGGCTCTTCATTTCTCAGTCTCAAGGTTGTTCATTGTTCCTTATCTATAAAATTCTTTCTCCTGTCCTGCTGAGGTCCATCCAGCAGGACAGACAGAGGCACTCTGCCTGCCCCTGGGCAGTGTTATGTCTTTATACTAAAAACTGCATGTACAGTATTTACAGTTCCTTCCCAACACCTATCACCTATGTTAGACAGTGAGCTTCTACTCTAACCCAATCTAAAAGTGCCACCATCACAGCAGAAGATGGAGGCCAAGAAGAAGAAGGAGAAAGGCTGGACACGYCCAGTTCCCTCCATCTTGCCTCCTGAACCCCCATACCAAAACCCTAAAATCTACTTTTCCACCCTGTGATAACTTCACTGTTATTCTACCTAAACTGTTGTGGCTTGCTGATCTTCATCTAAGGTTGGGAATTTGCTCCACGGGTCATAATCAAACCCACAGGTGTTCTGGGCTCCGTGCCAGGGTCTCTGAGCCCCCGGGCAGGGGTCCTGGGCAGCCAGAGGGATGTGCTGGGTTCCCACAGGAAAGGACCTTAGAGCTCACCCAGTGCCACCCCTGCCACAGCCAGGGACACCTCCCACTATCCCAGGTTGCTCCAAGTCCTGTCCAGCCTGGCCTTGGACATTTCCAGAGATGGGGCAGCCACAGCTGCTCTTGGCACTCTGTGCCCACCCTCACAGCCAGGAATTCCTTCCCAATGTCCCACCTAACCCTGCCCTCTGGCAGTGGGAAGCCATTCCCCCTTGTCCTATACATGGCAGAGGATGTAATTCATCCAGGAGTCAGTGATTTCAGCATCAGGATTATTGTCTTTATCCTTTTCTTGCATGGGCTTGAAGGAGGCTCAGGTAACACCTGTGTGTCCTGACACCCCACTCATGTCTGAAACAAAGAGTGAGTGAGGTTCCTGTGAGGAGATTGGGGTGTCCTCAGAGTGATGCCCTGCCCTGGGAGTTGTGCTGCAGCTGGCAGAGAGCAGGAGCTCGTGTGGGGCGTGAGCTCAGGGCTCCCAGAGCAGGAGCAGCTTCAGAGAGTGCAGAAGCCCCTGAGGAGCTGGGAAGAGAAGGAATCTGAGCCAAGCCTACAGTGGAGATTCACAGGCACAGGGGGAGAGGGCACCACAGAGTGCTCCTGCCCAAGTGCAGCTGGGGTTTAATCTGCTGCTCCAATGGCCTGGAACATGAGCAGGATGGAAGCAAGCCAGGCCACGCTGCACGTCCTGGAAGCCACCCAGGGCTCCCTGGTGCAGAAAACAAATGCTCAAAACAGTCATGGGTGCAATCAGCAGTTCCCCCTCACGCAAGAGCAGGGCACATCAGACAATTCCTGTGATGGGATTGAGTCACTGCGTGCTGAGGTGTTGCTGTGACACTGTGACCACCTGCAAGGATGGCCCTGGGGCCCTCTCAGAATAAAGGAATGCTTGGAACAACACACTAATCCAATAAAAACTGRGGGTTCCATCAATGGAGAGTGAAAGGGAGGAGGAAAAAGAAAAAAGAGAGGAATGTTTGAACACAAGGCGTGGGAGAGGGGCTGGCAGTGCCACAGGCCTGGGAGGAGCAGGGGCTGAGTGGTGAGACAGAGCTGCCAGTGAGGGCAGCAAGCACCCTGCAGAGCCTCGCAGGGAGACTCGGTGTGTGCAAAGCGCTCACAGCCTCACCAGGGCTCCTCTGGGACACTGCTGGTGCTCTGCTCAAGGGGCTTTTGTTATCAAAAAATATGAAATTAGCAGTATGGTTAGATGTGGGGGAGGCTCGCAGGGTTTGCTCTTTCGAGACGCCAGTGTTTCTGTTGGTCCCTCAGCACACTCAGAATTTGAGTGGTGACCTCAGAAGTYAACAGCAAACTTTGTAATTCCTCAATTCCTGTGCAACACCGTCCCTGGGCCAAGTCTCCACTCAGCCCCACAGACTCTCTTCACCCAACAAGATATTGAAAACTGAATTTTTCTCAGACTCTTTCTCATTTCCATCTTGTCCTAGAAAATTCTCCAGCACTATGTTACCTCTCTAGAATGTATTTTTTGAGGCAAGAAACCACAGGAACTCCTGACCTGCTGCTTGTGGGGAGGATTTCTCTGCCCAGCTTTGGTGCAGACATTGAAGTCATCTAGAAAGACACAATGCAGCAGTTGAAGGCTGGGCTGGAGATTTCAGCCCTTCACAGCTGTCTACAGTTTCTCCCTATGAAATTCCTTCCTATTCCAGTTGCTCTGAGGAAATCCTCACACCTCACAATGCTCTGTTTGAGCATTGATTGATTATTTTGTAATCTCTGCATATCAGCACTGAAGTGCTACATCAGGGACTCCACTGGGCCCAGTAGTTATAATTTTACAAAGTCCTTTTCCCAACAAATAATGTAACTCAGAATCCCAGGAAACCACTAAGCAAATTAAAATCCGATGCACAATAAACAATTCAGCTCTAAAAAATACAGAGCACAATAAATGAACCAGAACTGGCCCCGTTCCCATYCACAAAGGAAGATTAGTGGGAGCAGTGTGACCTCTGCAAAGCATCAAAACATCCAGGAGTGCAGTGTAAAAGTGTCCACCCCCTTTAATTGCTGCTTTGCCTTGATTGAAAAATATCAGATATTTTCTGAAAGGGACCATAAACCTCCCATAAATTTTGTTCCAGAGAAATGCAAATCCCTTTCTGTCAGTAACCCAGCACCCAGAGTGTGCCCAGTGCAGAGCAGCTGAGCTCTTGTGGAGAGGAGATCAAGGCCACAAGACCTGACCTGGATTCATCCTCCTGGTCAGGGCTGAGAGGCACCAAGTATGCTGAGAGGGCCAAGTGTCCCAGGGGGTGGCACTGGATGGGCTTAAAGGTCCCTTCCAACCAAAATTATTCTGGCATTCTGTACAATTCTATTTATTTTCCCTACTATTCATCATGGATCCAGGACAAACTTTGACATTTCTGGCAAAGGCATGCATTTCCCTAAAAGTTCTTAATTTAAAAAGTGAGCAGGAAAAATACAGGATTCCTGAGTAACAAAATAGATTTGTTATCACTCCATATACCCAAAATACTGGYAATGCAATTCCTGCAGCTCCAATTTCTGTCCAAGGGACTGTGCTATCCCCAGGGGCAAAGCAGCTCTGGAGGTTTCCCAGCCCATTTTGGGCCATGGTGGTTTGGGAGCTGTGTCCATGGTCACAGAGCCCCAACACCTCCCACTGCCATTGTCTTCCATAATGATTTTTTTTTTTGCAGTTTTGACTCACATCTTTCAGAAGATTTATAACAGCTCAGCACCTGGTAAGGGATTCCCAATTGGCTTTTTATTTTTTTATAACCTGACAAACGTTAACAAATTCACTTTTGCATCTGTTCTAGAGGTGTCCATGGGCAGGGACACCTTCCACTATCCCAGGTTGCTCCAAGGTCCAGGACCTTGGACACTTCCAGGGATGGGGCAGCCACAGCTCCCCTGGTCCTCAGAGAGACAAATTGGATGGTGGAACCCCAAACAAATTACAGGAGATGGGTTAATTGTGAGGAGTCCTTTGATTGTGTGTCCTGCAAGGCTGGATTTTCCTGTTTTGCACATGAAAAAATCTACCACAGAAGTGTTTACAGTGATGTCTTTTCTCCTGATTTATTACAATGGAAATTCAGGAGCCATCTGTGCCTATTTTTTTTTTAATATTACAAAAGAAAAGGTACTGAGGCAACAGAGCCAAGCTTACTAAAATAGGAAATTTCAATTGTGTTGAATAAGGATGTATTTTTCTTGCTTTGTTTAGGCTGTATTTTGCTAATGCTTATTTTATTTGAACAACTGGAAAGCATTTTCTGATCCTTATTTTTCATTTGGAAGCTAAGAACAAACTCAATTTTTTRCCTACACTATGAGATACTGTAGTAAATATATTTTTAAAATCTTTTGTTTGTGAAGATAAATGTGTATAAAAACTGTAAATTCATGTAAATGTATGCAAATATAGTATCTTGAAGACAAAGAAAATGCTGTTTCAGGTGTTTGGGTGGTTTGGATGAATATGGCATGAGCATCTCTTTGCTGTCGTTTATGTGGTTCACCACAGAGATAAAACAACAGCAGGTTGCGGCAGAAATTCCCACAATTTCCCACTTGTGATTTCCCTTTGGTCTCACAATCACAATTTCAGAAATCTTTACGAACTAGCCATGGCAAACACTCCTCTGGCTGGGTGGTCTTTTCAGGGTCCCCCATCATTGGGAGGAAATGATGAATCTGACTCCATGTTCTTAGAAGGCTAATTTATTATTCTATTCTATTCTATTCTATTCTATTCTATTCTATTCTATTCTATTCTATTCTATTCTATTCTATTCTATTCTATTCTATTCTATTCTTATGTTATGTTGTATTAAAGAATGCAATGCTAAAACTATACTAAAGAATAGACAAAGGATACAGACAGAAGGCTTAATAAGACAATAATGAAAAACTCATGACTCTTTCCAGAACCTTGACACAGCTGGACAGTGATTGGTAATTAAGCCAAAACGATTCACATGAAACCAATAAAACAATGACTAGTTGGATTAACAGTGTCCAAACCACATTCCAAAGCAGCAAAACACAGGAGAAGCAAATCAGATAATTGTTTTCCTTTTTCTCTGAGGCTTCTTGGCTTCCCAGGAGAAGATTCCTGGGCAAAGGGATTTTTCAGAAAACCTGATGGTGACGGTGGCTGCAGGCAGGCTGAGATGCTCTGAGGGTACCACCCAGACAGACATCCCCCAGAGGGTGCAGGCACTGCCCAGGCTCCCCGGGGATGGGCACGGCCCCGGGGCTGCCAGAGCTCCAGGAGGGTTTGGGCAGCCCTGCAGGCACAGGGGGATTGTTGGGGCTCTGTGCAGGACCAGGAGCTGCACTGGGGGTCCTGGTGGCACCCTTCCAGCTCGGGACATTCTGCGGTTCCATGTGGAAGCTGCTGATATCCCTGAGGGCAGGGGGTGGGAATGAGATGATCTTAAGGTCCTTTCTCACCAAACCCTTCTGTGATCCTCTGGTTCCTCCTTTGGGGTGGCCCAGCCCTGCTCTGAGCTGAGGCTGTGACAGCCCCAGGGCTCTGCAGGTGACCCCCCTTCTCCCAGAGGTCGCTTTCTGGTCTTTTGTACCTCAGCACGACAGACGCACGAACCCTCATGGGCCCTGTCCCTCACATTCCTCCTGGCCCCAAAAAGGAATGAACGCTTCTCCTGAGCACCATTCCTCATGTTAGGAAAATAATCCACCAACACCAGAGGTTTATGTCCAAAAAGGAGACAGAGGAGTCCTTTTTGGCTTTATTCGAATAAAGGAAGAGGCCATGGGGTATTTCCCTGGGGTCTCTCAAATTTTTGGAGGATTCAGCCTCCTTTTTATCCCAGTTTCCCAGCCACATTTCCCTTCTCTCTTTCCCCATTTCTGAGGTACTCGAGATGTACAGRCTYCCCARAACGCCTGAKMCCARAGATTTCCCTCTAGTGTATAACCCTCCCTTTTAATTTTTAATTCTTATGGAATTTAGGGGTTTCCTCCATTGTTTCTTTCATCTTTCAATAGCCAGTTTCATTTATCAGCAAACCTAAAGTTTATTTGTAAAAGCAAATATCTTTTTCAATTCATCAATCAGTGGAATCCTYCCCATTGTTTCTTTTATCTCTCAGTGCTGGTTTTATCTGCCAGGAGACCCAGAGCTTGTTTGTAAAGACAAATCTGCTATTCCTCTCACTTATGTAGCCTCACAAAGGATTAAAATAGAATCTCAACACAGCCTTCACAGAGGAAAAGCTTTGCAGACTCTGCCCCTGAAGCAGATCATGGTGACCATATCTTACAGGGATTTGGGGAGGAAAAAAGACAATCACAAAATCAAAGTTCAAACCCAGAAGTGCTGAGTGCTATTCCACCTTGGAGGGTCACACAAGGGAGCAGTGAAGACGATGTTAAGGAATTTCAGATGCTGGGATTAGGATTTGTGGGAGGGGGATGTTATCCCCAGCATCTCCCTCTGAGGACTGTATTTACATCAGAATATTCGTGGCTCCAGATTTCTCTGGGTATTAGCAGAGCAGCAGCAGCTTCGCACAGGGTGACAGAAGGTGACACCAATCACTGGGTGGAGCTGGATTTGGAGCTCTGTCCCAGTTAATCCCAGGGATTTTCACAGACAACCCCAGTACAAGCCCTGTGCTCACCCTGGGAGCAGGGCTGTGTACGCAGGTGAATCTGTGGGGAACAGCAAAGAGCACAGAGAAGAGAATCCAGGAATCTTCCTCCTTTCATTTCAGGTTTGTGGCAAATGTCATCTGCTGCTGSGTCAATATTATTTATAATTTTGAGGACACAAGAAGTGGTCCCCAGAATACAAGGTGCTTTTTTGTGCTTTGAATGAAGGTCTGAATCTTTCTGTTCATTATGAGCTATTTGAGTACACTCTCCAAATATTCCTGCAGGCAATTGCCATGAAGTCTGGTGAGCTGTGTAACTTTTGTGCTATAAATCTGCCAGAGGGTAGGGTTAGATGGGATTTTGGGAGGAAATCCTTGCTGKGAGGGTGGGCAGGCCCTGGCAYAGGGTGCCCAGAGCAGCTGGGGCTGCCCCTGGATCCCTGGCAGTGCCCAAGGCCAGGCTGGACAGGGCTTGGAGCAGCCTGGGACAGTGGGATCTGTCCCTGCTCGTTTCTTTTTTCAATTTCACATCCCCCATCAAAATGCAATCCATGATAATCCCCAGGTTTTTGCAAAGATGCTCCACTTCTGCTGTACTCCTGCTGGATTACCTGGCATGTACCTGCTCATATTTATGCCTTAAAAAATACAGGACTGCACCTCCAGGCTCTAGAATAGACTCTTCCCTGAAACGTCTCCCTGTACAAATCCTCTCTCACAGCCTGGTTTCATCTGCAAATGTCAGCAAAGTCTGTTCAATAMAAGGTGTTAAAGGGAAATATTGGATCCTGCTGGCTCACACAGATTCCTGAAGAATCACACTTGATGCAACACCCTGGTTTGACAGGGAACAATTCCTAACTCCTCTCCGAACATGGCTTTCTCCAATCAGCTTTACAAGGATGTTGTGATTGCTCTGTGATGAGATAATTTCCTCAAAACAAGTACAATAAACTCAAATTATTCAGTTAAGGTTACACTTGAAAGACATTCRAATATGGATAAGTGGGAAGTACGCAATCCACACAGCCAGATCTGGCTTTTTTCACAGCTGAGTTACTTTTTTAGGCTCAAAATATTGCAGAACATGTGGGTTTGTTTTTAAAGATAGCACGAGTTGGCAGCAGAGCCACAAAAACACTTCTCATCACTTTTGGTACGATTTAGGGCAATCTGAAGAGCTTGAACATCTTTTCTTCCCTAACTATGAGTGGATTATTTTGATGTGTAGTATTCCCTTGGAATTTCTTGACTTTATCACACACAACAATATCCCTGTGGTGGTTTTTAACCCTCCCCAACTGGTCTTTTCCTTCAGTCTGAACTCTGATTTAATACAATCTTTTGTAAGAGCTGCTCATTCTTTCTCTCAGTGAGCAGATTTCAGATTTTAATTATTGAAGATTCCCCTTTCAGAAAGGCTCATGGCCCTGGGAGAAGCTGTGGAAGCAGGTGCTTGAAGCCTGAACCTGGAATGGCTGCTTCCCCTTCCCATCTCCATCTTTTGTCACCCTTCTTCACAAGAAATTCACCCTCCCTTTCCTATCTCCACTTTATGTCACCCTTCTTCAAAACAAAATGCACTTTTTATCTCCTCTTTCTACTCTTGCATAGCCCCATGCTTAAATGACCCCACCACAGAGATGTAAATAGAGATTCTCACCTGGAACAATTTTCCACAAGCCCCACCACAGGCCTGAGCCAAGGCTCCCTGGGATGCTCTTCCCAATTTCCCTTCGATTTTCTACCTTTAGTGAAATAAAAAGAATGAAACAGCTACATCTCCAATATTTGTTGGCCTGTTAATTTATTTTTTTTTTTATACAAGGTCTTTGTCTTTCAGGAGGTCATCTCAGGGACCTGGTGAGGAGATATAATGATATTCATTATCTCAGTAGACAGAAGCACAGGTGAAATCTCAGTTAGGAATTTTAACAGAAAAATAAAACCCCAGGGTTGCTGACAAGCAGGTCCTGGGTTTGTCCTTCCCAGCCTGGATGGTAGTGCCAAGATGAAGACATGGAAGGCATGGTCAGCAGTGAGCCCTGATGAGCTACTGGGGAATAAATCTCCATTTGGAGTAAGAATTGGCAGTGTCCATCACCTGGAGKAGGGGGAAAGAAGAGGATGGGGAAGACGAACCCCCAAACCAGATATCATCTTCATTTGCAGTCAAGAGTCACATGCGCTAAGAGGGCTGAYGGTGCCCCTTGATTTYSCACATGTGYTGGGGAAGATGAAACAGGAAAGCCTTATAAATATGATTGTCTGGCAAAGATTTTGAGAATATAGAAACTATAAGCGAGATTGCAATGAAAGCAAGCTTTGAGATCCCTTAGCTAGTGAACAACTGGAAAACAATGGTGTAGCCAGCTGAAGGTGATCCCCTTTKGATGGAACAACACCCTCTGCTTGCAGACAGGCCCAAGGGTCAGAGCAGACCCTACAGCTTGGCAGAAGGGGCCCAAAGAGGAGGTTTTAGGGTTTAAAATGTAACACAGGATGGTAATGTAAGAATTCTTATAGGCTGTATGTAAATGCTCTAGGATTTGTATATTGTATTAGATTGGTTAGGGAGAATTAGAATATTCAACACAGAAGAAGATTTATTGTATTGTAAGGGGAACTTCGCTCTCTTACCCCTTTTACTCTCATATGCTTTTGCTCTCTTACCTCTCTCACCCTCTCATTCTCTCTCCCCCCTCTTCTTTCAGCCTGCTCCAGCTGTGTTTGGCAGCTCCCAGCAGGGCCCTGCACTTGGCCCTGTGCAATAACCCCCAGCTCCAGACCTGGCTGCAGAGATCTCTCATCTCCGTCTGTCCCGACTGTCCTACCCCCCAACGCTCCTACACACATCCTTGTTTTGCAAACCTGTTGATCCCATGGGGAGTGACCCGCAGACACATGGGACAAAGGGAGTGCCAGGTTCTGCCTTCTGGAAGGTGCTCMGTTGGATCCAATAGTCTGGTTACCTTTGTACAAAGGTGACCCAGAATTCCTCAGCTCAGCCCCTGCCCCCAACAGCAAGGCCAAGGAGGAGCTGGTCTGTGTGAGGGCTGAGCCAGTGGGCAGAGCACCCCAGAACCCCAGAATCAATTAGGATGGAAAAGACCTCTGAGGTCATTCCATCCAGCTTATGACCCAACACCATCATATCAACCAGACAATGGCACCAAGTGCCACATCCAGGCTCACCTAAAACCCCTCTGGGGACAATGACTCCACCACCTCGCTGGGCAGCCCCTTCCAGTGCCCAATCACTCTTTCTGTGAAGAACTTCTCCCTAATGCCCAGCCTAAACCTCCCCTGCTGCAGCTTTAAGGCTTTGTCCTTTGGATTTCCCAAGTGAGGATCCTCTGCTGCCCACAAAGACACAGATCTGGAGTCAGGGTGAGCTGGGCAGTGATGCAGTGTCAGCATCTCAGCTCTCCATGTCCTCTTGCTCCATGAATGGCTGGCTGGAGGCTCCCAGAGCACTCAGGGATCTAAAAAGGAGCAGCAACTCCAAGTCTGTGCTGTCCAGRGTCTGGGAGGGATCAGCAGCTGAGACTGGGCAGCTTTCCACCAGAGAGCTGGGATGCAGCTGCGCCTCAGATCCTGGAGCAGTTTTAGGGTCCTCAGGACAGGAAAGACATGGAGCATGTCCAGAGAAGGGAATGGAGCTAGGAAGGGGCTGGAGCCCCAGGAGTGGCWGAGGGAGCTGGGMAGGGGCTCAGCCTGGAGCAAAGGAGGCTCAGGGGGGCCCTTGTGGCTCTGCACAGCTCCTGACAGGAGGGGACAGCCGGGGGGGTCGGGCTGTGCTCCAGGGAACAGGGACAGGAGCAGAGGGAACGGCCTCAGGCTGGGCCAGGGAGGCTCAGGGTGGACATCAGGGAAAGCTTCTCCACAGAAGGGGTTGGGCAGGCACTGGCACAGGCTGCCCAGGGTGGTGCYACCATCCCCAGAAGGGCTCAAAAACATCCGGGTGTGGCACTTGGGGACAGGGGTTAAGGGCGGACCTGGTACTGCTGAGTCAATGACTGCACCTGATGATCATGGAGGTCTTTTCCAACCTCACTTATTCCTTGACTCTATTTAGGCTGGACATGTGGAGGGCAAGGTCTTTTTTGGCAGCACATGACTGATGAAGATGAGTGAGATCCGTGAGGAAAGGATTCCAGAACCCAGATCACGGGAGGGCCCATCTGCCATGTGAGTTGGGTGGGTCCTTATTCCAGAGCTCCTGCAGGACACGCCTGGAGATGGTTTTGTGATGTTCCCCTCCTTGATGAGGAGTGACCACGAAGTGCAGAAAGGTTTCTGTTCATTTGTTTTGCCGGGATTCTTTTGGCAAAGGTCAGCTAAAAAGCAGACACATAATTCCATAATGGCATAAAGAGGCACTGCTTGTGTTTTGCACAATTTTGATTTTTGAAAAATCCACAGTGGAGCTAAAAATCTCATTTTCCCAAAGACAGAGCAAGAACAAAATGTCATGTTTTCAACACCATTTCATTTTAAGTGGTCCCACTGAAAATTAAATATAGATTAGTTTTTCCCTTTAACAAAGTAATTTTCAACATTAGTGGGACAGGTAGAACAAATAATTCTGCTTTAACATGTCTGCCCACAATGTGAGTCTGGAGCTCCTCTCTGCTGCTTCAGGAAGCTGAAATTATTTTTTCTTACCCCATTTTCAGTTGCACTGCATTGCACAGGGGGTTGGATCTCATTTTGTCCTGGACAGTTTGAGAGTTTTCACATCAATTTCTTCCTGCTGATCCACCCACAACCACTCCACCTGTGACAAACACCTATAATTGTACTCCTGTGTATGGTACAAAACAGACTCACAATCTTCGTGACATTTTTTCATTTATTTGAGAGTTGCCCAATAAAAACAATAATTATTTCAATAACCAATGAATAATCAATGGGTAACCAAAACCATCCAGTGTACCACATGGCATGTGTTTATACAGGTGCATTTATGTTTTGAATTCCCAAATATAAATTTATTTCCTCCATCAAATCAAGTATGAAATTCCTGAAAATCACTTTCATGGTAGTGATGATGATAAGTATAAATTTCCTGGGATTTTGATCACTTGAAGAACAGTTTATATCCAGAGTGGGACCACTATGGTTAACCTGGTGTGCACACACACCCAGACACACAGACACTGGAACCATTTTCACTCCATGGGTTTTTCACAATAACTGATTCCAAGTGAATTAGGACACAGATCTTTAGTCATTCCCAGAAACAAACAACAAAAATATAAGTGACATTGGAAAGAAGGATTCTGCATTATCACAGAAGGAGGGGGTTTAATGCAGTGACATGAATGAGCTGCTTGTCCAGGTGTTTCCCTCAGATCCCAGGTTCCTGCTGGGGGAGAAGGTCATTAACCTCAGCTCCAGCAGAGGCTGATTGCTGCTGAAGAGAGAACCAGTTCCTGCCAATTGTCCTGTCAGAGCTTTTTTCTGACCTTTGTTCCACACATTCCCCTTCCACAGCACCATCAGCTGAGCTCAGACTCCTCCCAGTGCACATTTTATCTCCTCCTCAAGGGAGGATGCTCTTCCACTCCAGAGCATGACATGAAGCCTCAGAGAATCCCGTGGCACATCCCCCCCTGCATACAGCTCTGACCTCTTACTCTAAGAAAATTGGAAGAATTTTAAGCTAAAAAAATTTAAATCTCCAAATTAAATCTAGAAACTTATTTTTCTAAGCAGAAAATCCAAGTGACTGGTGACAGCAAGAGACAGAGATGGGCTCACAGGGGGAAGATTTGACAAAATACCTCGATTCTGGTTTCTGAACACCACTTTCTGCTCTCTGCTGAACTGTTTCCAGTGAAAGTCTCCCCTAACAGGGACAGCAGCCAGGAAAAAAATAGCAAAAATTAATCAAAACATGTTTTAAAAGGGTCTGTAAGCACATTCAGAAAGGGGTTTTTCACTTCTAAGATAAAACTATTATTTTTGATATATTAAGCAGTTTATATTTCAGTTGCCTTTGTTCCCCACTCAAAGATTCTCTTCACTGAGGTCTTTGGTTGATTGTTTCTCAGTAGGGATGCTGAGCCAGATGAACACAATTGTATTTTAATTTTCTTTACACTTAAGAACATTTTTAGCAGAGATTGATCCAGTTGTTGTTAAATTCTGTTAAATTCATGGTGCCTGTGGATGCTAATCATGTTCAGGAAGAAATATTCCAATGCAAAAGCCACACTCAATTGCACCTGAATCACGCAAATTGCAGCTTGAAAATACCAGAAATCTCTTTCTTCTCTTAGTTTTGGATGTTGCTTTGATCTGGGAAAGGGTTTGTGGAGGTAACTTCATGGCTTATTCACCCTCACAGGCAATTAATGTTGAATTCCTAAATGCTTGAAGAAATTCCTAGGCAGAGCTAATGGGTAACAACAAAAATCCTTCACTACAGCATTTCAGGGTCAGAGACAGATTAATGTCCTTTTAGTAGTAATTTGGTTTCCACGGTAATCTTGGAAACAGTTACATAGTTTAGATTCTTGATCTGGCAAGTGAGATTTTTTTCCACACATGATCTTTATTTGCAGTGGTGTTATACTTCTCTATGACAAATGAGATGGAAGGTCTTTGTTAAAATGAAAGGGCAGCTGTTTATATACCTTGAAAGAAAAGAAATATTTTGGTATCATTCAGTATGTGCCTTTTGCCTCTGATGTTCTGGAAAACTCTTGAATTCGTTAAATTTAGGCTCCAAGCAGAGGAAAGTATGCAAAGACCTCAGGGATAAAACAAAAGAAACATTTTTTTTTAAATAATGCAGCAGATAAGGTAACCTGGTTAAACCTTGACTTTTTTAAACAAAGAAACCACAGAGCAACTTCTGGGAGTGCAGGTTTTATAGTGTGGGATAAAGAAGGTTGGGCTGGCTCTTCCTCCACCACAGGGGAGGGCAGGGTTAAGGTCACTGGTGCCTGCTGAACTCTGCACTTGTCTGAAACATGCCCTTGGTGTTTAGGTTCCTTATTTTTGTTGGGGRTGTGTGAAATATCTGGAAGATCTGTAATATCAGTCTGAGCTCACTTTGGAAACTGCAGAAGACAATTAAGTTGTTCAGATTCAGTCTTTGCTCCCCTGCACAAAACCCCTTGAACAGCAGATCTAAGACCTCTTACCATGAGCCTTTTCCTCTCCTGCCTCATAAAGTTATTCAGCTTGAAGTAGTGAAATATTCATGGAGCTAAAGACTGCTCGGGCTGGTAGATCAGGAGCAACTTGCTGGGAAACAGCCTTTAAGTTGCAGAGTGTGTGTGAGCAGGAGGGGGGACAGCTGGCTGAGGACACAGAGGGGGTTGAATGAGTCTCTTGCAGCAGAAAAGCTGCAGAAAAACACCCCAGAAAAGGGGGGTGTCCCTGYCCTTGGTGTTGGCCATATAAAACACCTTTGGGTTATTGGCCATGTCACAGCTCCACGGGCTGGGCACGATGCTCTGCCACTGTTGGATGAGAAAGGGCAGGGATGGCTGGGATTTTGGGAATGGATCCTTCCCTGGGAGGGTGGGCAGGCCCTGGCACAGGTGCCCAGAGCAGCTGGGGCTGCCCCTGGAYCCCTGGCAGTGCCCAAGGCCAGGCTGGATGGGCTTGGAGCARCCTGGGACAGTGGAAGGTGTCCCTGCCCATGGCAGGGGGGGAACAGGATGAGCTTTAAGGTTCCTTCCAACCCAAACCATTCTGGCACTCCATGAGGCAGCCTGATGGCTGCCAGGTACCTGCACGTCACATTCCAGGTGTCAGCCCTGAGCTGGAGCAGCTCCAGCTCACTCTCAGCCAGTCCAGCACTCTGCCAGAGCTGCTGCCTGAAATCCCTGGGCTCTGCTCCTCAGCCCCACTCCACACACAGCCAGGTGCAGGAGCTTTGTGGCTCCCTCCATCCCTCTTTCCACCCTCTCCCACACACAGACTTATAAAATGTGATTATGGGGATCTCATTTTGAGGAATTCAGTCCTCCAGTGCCAGTCCTAACCTCAAACATGACGCTGCCATCCCATCACTGCTGCCCAACAACTCCCCAGCAGTTACTGCAGCCCTTCCCACCCTCCTCTGCTCCCAGATGATTCTTCCCTTTGCTTCAGCCACAGGGACATGCGCCACGAAACCCAGCCCTGACACATCACTGTGTGCAGAGCAGGAGAATCTACAGACAGCAGGAAAGGCCTTGGCTGTAAATCTGTAAGATTTTGATCATTTGGATCAGAGCTCAACAGCTCCCAGATTTTTCCCARTCTTTAAACATCCATCATCCAGCAGGGCCTGTCCTTGGCCATCGTTGGGGCTCTTCTGCCATCTCCTGGGAGAGGTGGATTTTTACATCAGTAAACCCAGAGTCACAGAAGGGAATTTGAATGTTCATTTCTGCCCTTTTCTTAAAATAAATAAATAGTCCTACAAAACCACCACCAAAAAAACAGGCAATGCACTCCTCAATCTCTCTTCAAAGGGGTTCTAATCCTTAAATAATTTACTTGTGCTTCTTGGGCTCAAGGAGTTTGTTAGGTTTTGGTACTTTTGAACACAAACTAATKCTCAGCTGTGCACCAAGTCCAGTCCAAACGTGTGAGCCACTCAGCAGGACAAAGAAAGTAAAATATGCTGGGAATTTTGTGGTTTTTTTCTTTACCCCAAAGCCATGGTAACAGCATGCCCATCRGTGGCATAATGACTGCCAGGATGTCTTTAAGAAAATGAGTGAATTTCTTAAAAATGAGTTGATTTCTTTGAATCAATCTGCACTGAGAGCACAGTGGTTTTTTTGGGCTCTCACCTCCAGGTTCCCAGGCTGGCATCTCCCAGCCTGCCCCAGTGAGGAGGAAGGTTTGCAAAGCTATTAAACAGAAATAAGTGTTTGCTCCCAGGCAGTTCCTCCAGCTCGTGCTCCGGCACTGTGAGAAATTTATTGCTGAGAGGRAATTTCACACTTGTGCTGTAGAATCATATCAGAGAATTATAAAGTGGTTTGGGATGGGAGAGACCTTAAAGCTCACCCAGTCCCACCCCCTGCCATGGCAGGGACACCTTCCCCTCTCCCAGGGTGCTCCAAGCCCTGTSCAGCCTGGCCTTGGGCACTGCCAGGCACAAACCCTTTCTCGCTTCTGCCTTTCTGGCCAATGCAGCAGCGAGCAAACCCCACTTRCTGATCTTCCAACCCAAACAATTTGGTGATTCCGTGCAAAGGCCATTGATTGACACCTCTTTTCCTGGTCCTTCCTTAGCTCTGTGATGYTCCTGTAGGATCTGATGCCTCACTTCCATCTCCTGTTTCAGGCTGATGAAAAGGTGCCTGATCCAGCAAGTTAAAGGCAGGTCCTGCTAAGCCAGCCTATTCTTCAGGGATGACTCTGCATCCTCAGGACATCCTTGGCTTGGTGTCCATGTCACTGAGCGCTTCCCTGTTTTCCAAACAGGGAATACATATCCATTCACAGAATTCACAGAATCACAGAATTCACAGAATTCACAGAATCCCCAGGTTGGAGGAGACCTTCAAGATCATGGAGTCCAACTCAGCCCCAGCCCCTCAACTCAACCCTGGCACCCAGTGCCACATCCAGGCTTTGTTAAACACACCCAGGGAAGGGCACTCCACCAMCTCCCTGGGCAGAACATTCCAGAACTTTATCACTCTTTCCGTAAAAAAATTTTTCCTAATATACAACCTGTATTTYCCTTGGTGCAGCTTGAGGCTGTGTGCTCTGGTTCTGTCAGTGCTGCCTGGAGAAAGAGCCCAACCCCAGCTGAGCACAGGCACCTTTCAGGAGCTGTAGAGAGTGRTRAGGTCACYCCTGAGTCTCCTTTTCTCCAGGCTGAGCACCCCCAGCTCCCTCAGTCGTTCCTCACAGGCCTTGTATCTACAGTCCATAGGATAAAAATGTGGTGATCACAGCAGAGCAGCACTTGCAAACCAAGGATTTTGGGATGTGTTTCCATGTTTATGAAGTGCAGAAGGGAAACAAAAAGGCTGATGGAAGTGGAGTTTATTTAAGTCAAAGGGCTTTGATCAGAGGTATCCCAGTCTAGGAGTTTGTGAGCTCAGGGGCTGCCACAGCAAAGAAAACTCCATCATACCCAGTCCCCAAACTTCAGACAGTGCCATAAGCAAACAGGGGTGCAAATATTCCTTAGATAGCAAGGACACACATAGGGAATGTCTGGGACATCCTGAGCGCAGCACTGTTAATTTTTAACGGCTTTAAATTGTATTTGCTTTATTAATCTGACTAACTGCCCATCTGTACCCTCACATCCATGTGGGTGACTGAGCTCTGTGTGGAACCCACTGATAAAAACCTGCCTGGTCATGGGTGTCATTGTCCAGAGGCGTTTCAACCAAAGGAGCATCTCCCTGGGAATTTCCAGCCCTGGCAAAGTCAGGGCTTTCCAGCAGGGACTGGACAATTTCACAGTTAATGCAGCAGCTTGTAACTGCCTCGGTCAGTGCTTACCCAAAGGGTTTGAAGAGTTATGGAACTCAACATTTAACCCCCTTCCATTAGGCACAGGAAGAGATCGTTAAAATGTCTAAATATCTCTTCCCATCTGCTTCTGCCTTTCCGTAGACTTTCTTCAGCAAAACCCATAATTAATGTGTGGAAAGGGAGTTTTTTCATGGGTTCACAGGCAGTGAAGCATCCTGTAGCATTCCCAGAGCTTCTCCAAGATTTTCTGGAGCCCAGGATAGACGCAGTAGAGATGTTCCTTTCAGAGCACGGACAATTCCCTTGGGATGGAAGTGAAAGGAGGTGTGGGCTGGAGCTACTGATGGGCAATGCACCCCCAAGGTCAACCTGCAGCTAATTCAGAGACCAGCTCTGGATTCCCACTATTTGCTCCTGGCTCCAGCAATGTCTTTTACTCCACAATAATTATCACATTCCATATTTTCGCCAACCATCTTTTAATTCCAAACTGATTTAAAAAATTAAGTGAAACTCAGCACAGCTATTTTCGGCCAGAACTTGGCAAGAAATTTGCAGTTTCTGGTTAAGACTCAAAGACGGTGAATTTCCAAAGCATTTCTCTCCTTTTCTCCAGTTTTATCAGTTGGTTTAATAAAATTACCTCACTCTGCAAATCTTCACTTGCTGGCATGGGAATAGAGAAAGTGTAAAACTTCTCAGGGTATATGATATTTTTCCAAATACCATTAATCATTAAACACCTTCTATATGATCCATTGCTAAATATTATTSAATGCCAGAGGGTCTCTGAAGGAATTCTGGGGCACTGAGCTTGCAGGAGAAGAGTCAGGTGTGAGCACCCATTTATGGGATCACAGATTCAKGGAAGATCCTGAGCTGACGGGGCCCCCATGGATCGAGTTCCACTCCTGGATGCTACAGTTGCATTGAACAGGAGCAGGAAAATCGAGTCAAATAGGGGGGAAAGGGAAATKATTAATCCAGAGCTCAAGGCAGCATCTGGGAAGCTCTGAACATGTCACAGGACCCCTTTCTGGCACATCCACAGGRCTGTCTGGGGAATGTTGTTAAAAATGGGCTAAAATAACATTTCAAGGGTTGTTTGGCATTCATTTGCTTTGTGATAGGAAATCTTTACCCTGGGCCCAGATAAGAAGATGTTTAATGGTTTATTAAATAATAACTCCACAACTTCCTGACAGGCTCTGCTTCCAGGGAACAAGGGGGATGAGAGGAAACATCCTCAAGCTGTGCCTGGGGAGGTTTAGGTTGGGTATTGGGAAAATTTCATCACAGAACAGCTGGTCAGGCRCTGGCAGAGGCTGCCCAGGGCAGTGGTGGAGTCACCATCCCTGGAAGCGTTCATAAAACAAGTGGATGTGGCACCTGGGGACAGGGGTGAGGGTGAACATGACAGTGCTGCTGGGTGGTGCTTGCACTTGATGATCTGAGAGGTTTTCCAGCCTAAATGATCCCATGATCCCGTGAGAAACACACTTCTGTGGACCAACCTGGCTGGTGTGAGGGTACAAACGATGCCAGGTGAATTCCTCACCCTTCCCTGCCAGAGATGGAAACCCTGCCTGGCTCTGGCAGGGACCTGCTGCTGCCCCTTCTCCATGCCCAGGGAAGCCACAGGGATCATCCCCTGCAGGCCCAGCCCAGCCTCCAGCTTTGGTTTGCCACATTCCCAGCGGTCTGGGAATATTCCCACCTGTCTGGGGAGTCACCTCTCCACCCCGAAGTGCCACAGCTCCTCTCTCCCATCCTCAGCCACGGGTTTGCTCTTTCCCACCATCCTTCATCCCCAGGAAGGAAGGATGCCGCCCTGTCCCTTCCCACTGCCCATGACAAGGCTGCTCCACTGGAGAGGCTGCCCAGAGCATGCAGAACACGGCTGGAGAGGAAATGTTTGTCCAGGAAGGAAAAGGCCACTGCAGAAACCGAGAGAAGACAGGGAAGTGCCACAGCAGGGACCCCAAAACTGAGGRAGCAACTGTAACTGTGCCCTGGTGGGCTGCAGCAAAGGTCCCACCACTGCTGAAGGGGAGGGAAAGGTGTCTCCCCCTCACTCCAAGGCTGCCAGAACTCTACAGGGTAAACAGAAGGTTCAAACCCCCTGCCAAGTGATTGCTGGAATGCAAAGGGGTTGATCCCAAATTTCAAAAAGGAACATAAAAAGCTGTGAACGTGATGCAGCAGCTTCTGAATGCGATCAGGCTGGAACAGACCAAGACTCACCTAAAGGTAAAAAAGTAAAACCAAAAATTCAGAAATCCTGGTTAATGTGAAAACTGACCCCAGTGATGAATAGAAGAGCTTTGTACAGATTTCAGCTGCCAAACCTGCCAGGTGCAGGGAGATCACCTTGAATGCACCTATCAGAACATTCTGATACTTCTGTAACCCTAGCATTAACAGAAAAGAAACACTAACCCTAAACCTAATGTTGATCCTCACCAGAAAGAAAAACCATACCATAATACTACCCATGAAACTCACCCTAACCAAACATTAGCCCAGACCTCAGCAGAAGCACAACCCTAACACCAACCTAGCTCTACTCCTAACCATAACCCTCACTCCACTCCTAACCCTACCTTGTCATCCCAGAGGATGAGGGAGATGCCTGGGTTTAAGTTTGCTGAGTCCAAACCTCAGGTTACRCTGAATGTTTACAGAAATCCTTTGAGGGACGTGTCAGCAAAAATCCACTGACTTGTCCATTAACCTCAAAAGCCAGGGGAAAAAAGGATTATCCAGTCAGAATATTAAAATCTGCTGTAATGGGATGGATCACTGTGCTATGAACCCTAAAAAAAATGCTTCATCTCATGAAATGTAAGGGAAAAAAAATTAGAAATTTGACAATTGGAATAAGGCAAAGAAATTCAAGGTGTGGACTAGGTTAGACAGTCCCAGAGCAGGTTTTGGGATCACTGAGATGCAGTTGATGGGCTTTTTATAAAAAGMACAAAATAAGGAATACTAATAATGACCTTGGGCTAAAATTACATTTCACTTTTATTTAGAAAGATGTTCCACTCTGGGCACATGAATAAATCAATGTGCAGCACATCTGCTTCACGTAAGTGTAACCTGACAGTTTGGAGTGGCAGCTCCCCCCAAATTAAGAGTTACTCCAAGCCCTGGTAATGGGTTCATCAACAGCCCATCGCCAGGTTGTGCATATTCAACCCACTGATTTTATGACAAACCATTTGTCAAGGTCTCCGAAGGTGAGAGCRGATTCTGAGTTCTCAGCATTTCTGAAAATGTACACAGATGTCTTTTTTTTTTTCTTCTTTAATAAGAAGAGTCTACTGGGGATGGTAATGATGTCACGGAAGTCAAAAAACAGTGAGCTGACAGGAGATGTTTAAAATTATTTTATCAYGTGAATAACAACAAGCTCTGCCTCCAGAACGAGCAGTTGTGGACTGGGAACGCAGAGCAGGCACCACTGTCCAGCTCCCCAACACCCCCAGGGTCCCCGGGACAGCAGTGGCTGGGTGCAATGGGAACCTTCTCCTCAGGAAGGACAAAAAGAGAAAAATTAATTCCTTATCTCTCTGTGCCCTGCTGTGATGGGGCTGCATTCCAGGCACCCACCAAAGCCTCTCCATCACTGCCCTCCACAGCTGGACAGGGCAGAGAAAATAGGATGGAGCATTCCTGGGTTGAGATAAGGGCCAGGAGAGATCCCTCAACCAACACCCTCATGGGCAGAACAGGCTGGAACTGGGGACATTACCTGAATGGATTGCTAACAAAATCAGAGCAAGATAATGACAAGGAAAAGCTGACCTTAAAAACGCCTTTCTCCCACCCCTCCCTCCTTCCCAGTTCTGCCTCCTCCCTCCATCAGCACAGGGAATGGAGGTTCTGTTCAGTTCATTGCGTGTTATTCYTGCTGCTGCTCCACCACAAGGGCCCTCCCACGGGGGACAGTTCTCCCTGGGCTCCTCCAGCCTGAGTCCATCCCAACAGCTCTCCACAAACTGCTGCAAGGGGCTCACTCTGGCACGGGKTCAGTCCTTCAGCTCGGCACAGGTTTCCCAGGGGCTCACAGCCCCTCTCAGGCACCCCCTGCTCGGGCTTGGGCTCCTCCAGTGGCTGCAGGTGCATCTCTGCTCCCCACAAGGCCTCCATGGGCTGCAGGAGCACAGCTGCTCCCCATGGGCTCCCCCAGGGAATCCCGGAGCAATCTCTGCCTGCAGCAGCTCCTGCCCCTCCTCCTGCCCTGCCCTGGTGTGTGCAGAGCTGTTCTCCTCCCGTGGTCTCACCCTGCTCTTCTCTGGCCACAGTTCCAGCTGTGCAATAACCTGGGGGCTTTTTCTTCTCCACTCAGTTGTCCCCAAGGTGTCCCCCCCATTTGTGCTTGGCCAGTGGTGGCTCCGTCCTGGGCGCTGCTGGAATTGGCTCTGCCAGGCACGGGGGGAGCTTCTGGCAGCTGCTCACAGGAGCCACCTCTGCCACCCCCCTGGTACCAAACCCCAGCCAGGCCATCCCAACACCCCCTCACACGCAGATGGCTGCAGAGTGACAGCTGAAGGGACATGGAAAAGCCCAGGTGRCAACCAAGCACAACACACACCTTCCCTCATTCCTCTCCCTGGTGAGATGGGGGAGAGAATCAGGAAAAAAAGGGTAAATCTCATGGGCTGAGATAAGAGCAGTTTAATATTTGGAAGAAATAATAACAATAACAATAACAACAACAGCAACAAGAGACAGATAAATAAGTCCCAAATTAGATGTCATTTCAGCCCAATTAAGTTGCTCACCACCCATTAACTGTTGCCCAGCTAATCCTCCAGCAACAATGGATTCAATGGATCAGTGGATTCCAGCCCACTCTTCCCAGTTTATGTACTGGACGTGACACTCTGTGCTCTGGAATGTCCTTTGGCAGTTCAGATCAGCTGTCCTGGCCATGCCCCCTCCCAGCTTCTTGGGCAGAGCATGGGACCCTGAAAAATCCTTGAATTTAGGGAGCACAACTCAGCACCCACTGACACATCTGTGTGTGACCAACACTATTAGAGAGTCCCAGACTGGGCTGAAGGAACCTCAAAGATCTCCTGGTCCAAGCAGCTGCCAAGTGCAGGGGCACTGCTCCCAGTCCCAGTCCCAGTCCCATTGCCCTGTACCAGCTGCTCAGGAGAGGATTTAAACTCTACCCCAGCTGAAATCAGGGCTGAGCGTGAGGAGAAGCTGGAACTCAGGTGTAGTGCCCATCGTGTTCCCTTGCTGTGACAGCAAAACGTCCCCAGCTGAAGGACCTCGGGCAGCTCTTGTGGGACTCCTGGTGGAAAGGCAGGAACTGGAGCGAATCCCAGGGGAGCTGGTGCAGCCCAGGCGGGCCTGGCACGGCACAGGCGGAGCCCTGCCCTGCTGAAACCTGTCCTCTGCCTGCAGGGAAGGCAGCCKGGCACTCCAGGAGCACCGTCTGAAGGGATTGGGAACTATTGATGACTTCAGGACACAACTGAAGGGTTTTTCCTATCAATTCAGGTTCCCTCCAAATGAGAGAAACACAATGTGTTAAACAAACACCTGTCAGGATGATTTTTACAACATTCCCTGCTCCCACAAGGGAAAATTCTGGTGGAGTTAAAACAACCTTAAGCATAAGGTTTGTGTTTCCCACCACCCACGGCAGCTTCTGCTCCTGTTCCCACATCACTGTGCAGGGTCCTTGGGCTTGCACTGAGTCAGCCACCCCCTGAACTGGAACACGAACTGTTCCTAAGATATTCAGACACATAAAGAGACATTTTGGACACAAAGTGTTCTCCAGCATGGACAGAGCACTATGAGGCCCCACACTCACCACACACCTTTGCTCCTGAGGCTTCTTCCCTGGCTTGTCTGGAAAACTGTCAGGTATTTATGGGGGGTGTTCTGTTCTTTGGTCTTTGCCCAGGTAAGACTAAAAAACTTTCAAAGTGTCCTACATGTATTGCTATATTTTAAAACTTTAAATTCTAAGTTTTTTTATTATGTAATATTACACATTTTTAATTAAATTACATATTTATATTTATAATTTAATTTTATTATTTCATTTTAAATGTTTTCTCCACAACCTCARGTTAAATGTAGTGGTTTTTTGAGAGTCTGTACCTTTCAGTATAGAAAGTCTAAAATTCTCAGTATCTAGGACTCTTAACAGAACTGTTTTAAAAGACTTCTTAGAAGTTGGTTCATTCTTGGCCCTTGTGTGTTTAGTTTAATCTGTGCAAAACTTCATTTAGTGGGAAAGTCTCCTGTTCTAGATCATTAGATGGTGATTTTTGGTTACCAGTTYAGTCCCCAGGGGTTTTTTTTGCATGTGTGGGTGGGCTTTTAGTTTGAGGCTTCTGTCCTTTTTGCCCTTTTGGGTTTTTTGGGGGTTGGACGTTTTTATTTTTGTTTTGGGGTTTGGGTTTTGTGTTGTTTTTGTTGTTGTTGAATGTTTTGTTTTGTGGAAAAGTTWTTTTTGTGCCTGAATCACTTATGGATCTAAAGCTTTTGCTTTCAGTGTACTCATATATACATAAAAATGTGTGTGTGCATGTGTGTATACCCAGACATACACATATATAAAGTTCTTACATGTGTATATACCGATATACACACACACACACATATATATATATATAAAGTTATATAATAAGTAATTTTCTTGTAACTTCCTCTCAACCACTGCACTAATGGGCAGAAACTCTCATGCTTGGGCCCTGCACCCTGCAGGATGAGCTGTTTTTCTGATACTGCTTTGCTGTTCCCTTCTCCCTGGTATCAGTCCCCACTCAGTGCCATTGGAATGGGGGTGGCTGATGTCTCAGCTGGTAGRAATAAGGTTCGTGAGGGTTCAGCATGTTGGGAAACATTATTGAGGTGAGGCTGGGTTTAGTCAGGACATTTGGAAAACTATCTGATGCATCAAGAAAGGATAAAGAACAGGACAAACGTATGGAGTTGATCCCGTGATTGTTCTGACCATGGAATGTGCATTTTTCTCAGTGGCCTTCCATGGACTGGTCTTCCATGAGCTTTTCCATTCCTTTTTTAAACCCCTATAAATATCTGCCATCTTACCCTGCACATGACACATCATTTGTGGGAAGACACAAATTCTTCGGTGTGTTCTGAACACACAGGTTTGTGTGGTGCTCTCCCRTTCTTGTGTAAGAATTGAGACACCACATCCCATCAACCTTCCCCAAACTGATTTCCCTGCCTCTTTCCCAGACYCTTTGGCCTTCTCTGTTCCAGTGAGTTTGTGCCTGCCCAAAGCCCCACACAAAAATGCCATTTCAGCCGTCAGCGTTTCATGTCCTGCTTGTTTTGTGATCGCTGGTTCCTCTGTTCTCTCAGTGCTTCTGGGTCAATGGCTGGACTCGATGATCTGAGAGGTCTTTTCCAACCTCAGAGGTTCCACGATTCCATGCACAGCACAGTTACCTTGTGCTCAGGAGTCTAAGCAGCAGAATAATTTCTAACCAGTTGTAGTTTTTTCCCCCTCTTCTAGTGGTGTTTCTTTTTCTTATCCCACCAAAACTAGATCTTAACCAATTTCCCACACGTTCTGAAGGGACTCTGGATCAGGAGGGGCAGTTCCTCGCTGAACTGATTTTCCTCTGGGACCAGAGATCTGGCAGAACATCTTTTTAAAAGCCTTGAGCTACATTCTGAGGACACAGTACCTTCTTTCCCTGTGGGATTCCTCCTACAGAAAGAACACTCCAACCCTGCCTCCCCTGCATGTGGGAGCTGAGCTCTCCTTGCTGCTCTAACGATTCTGTGAGGTGACAATATTTTTGTAGTGATATTAATTAGAGCCCTCAAATGATATCAGTGCCCAGGGCTCACTGAACAGCAGTTTAAGCTGTGGGTGCTCAGAACCAGGTGCTCAAGGGCTCCTGGAGGTTTTACATCTGCAGGTGTTCAACATCAGCCCCTGAGCTTCCTTGAGCACTTTGATGGCCTCGGGAGCCTGTGCTGAGCTTCTGCTTTAKATCCCTGGTATCATATCCCAGTTTCCTTCTTTATCCAGCAGTTCTGCCTGTCTGAGCTGCTCTCTCAGCAGTGGCTGGGACTGGCACTTGACTGTCAATCTCCAGTGCAAGCAGACCTTACTTCAGTCACACAGCTCAATGTGGCACTGTTCAGTCTGGGCTGCAACAGGCCAAAAAACTTCTCCTGTGGGCACTGGATGCTGGGCAGGCACTGCCCAGGCTCCCCAGGGAATGGGCACAGCCCCGAGGCTGCCAGAGCCCCGGGAGCATTCAGACAACACTCCCAGGGATGCCCAGGGTGGGATTGTTGGGGTGTCTGTGCAGGGCCAGGAGCTGGGCTCTGATCCTTGTGGGTCCCTTCCAGCTCAGGATATTCCATGATTCTGATTCTTTTCCATGAGGGGAATTCTGCTGCTTTCCCACATTCACTGCACATGGGGAGAAGGATGCACTGCCCAATTCACTGCTTACACCTGACAAAGTTTGTCCAGCTGCTCCTCAGTGAGGTTTGTGGAATGAAGAAAGCCACTGACTGCATTTTCTTGCTGGCAGTGGACTATTATGGGCTGCATTTGCTGTCACAGAGGCTGGAAAGTTTCATTTGTTAAAGGATTGTTCACCCCTTTCACTCCTGTGAACAAACCTGGTCGCAGGAAAGGGTGTGCTGAAAAACAACAGAAGTGCAGCACCTCATGGAATCATGGAATCATGGAATCATGGAACCATGGAACCATGGAACCATGGAACCGTGGAATCATGGAACCATGGAACCATGGAACCATGGAACCATGGAACTGTGGAACCATGGAACCATGGAACCATGGAACCATGGAACCGTGGAATCATGGAATGGTTTGGGCTGGGAGGGACCTTAAAGCTCATCCAGTTCCACCCTAGGGACACCTTCCACTAGACCAAGTTGCTCCACCCTGGCCTTGGACATTTCCAGGGAAAATGCATTCTAAGGCTGCTCTAATAAAAGACAACCATATTGACAGAGGAGGAGGCTGAAAAATTCCTTTATAAATCCAGACCAGAAGTGAGGCTCCTTCATACTCAGATCCCAGCAGATTTAGGCTCCATTGGCACCTTCCTCTGAGCATGGAATCATTGTGCTGCATCATCCAGTGGCCTCTGGAAATAAAACGAGCCTGTGTGTGAAACCACTTATTCCTTAGTGTCAGAAGACATGGGGAAGGGTGAGGTGCTCCATGTTTTCAGCTTTCCTGCTGAACCTGCTCTGAAACACTCCGGGCAGGATCTGTGGGAGCGCATCC
>JACDOX010000238.1:922403-935718 GCA_014549065.1 Cardinalis cardinalis
AAAATAAAATAAAATAAAATAAAATAAAATAAAATAAAATAAAATAAAATAAAATAAAATAAAATAAAATAAAATATGTATTAAATTAAATAGTTTGACAAGCTCTGGTTCCTGCTGTCCTTCTCACAGACATTGCCCCTTCCACCATCTTATCCTTTTGTATTCATTGAGAGAGCTGCACCTCAGGGAAGACATACGACAGCTGCTGTGATTCCAGAGAGGACAAGTGTCCCTGGAGGGACAGACAAATAAGAGAGGACCAAAAAAATAAGCAGGAAACAGATATGATTGAGGTAAGGATGAAAACACTCCTTGGGTTTGTAGGGAGTTGATAAAAGATAGCACAGCCCCCCCATCCCTGAGGGTGTCCAGGGCCAGGTTTGGATGGGGCTTGGAGCAGCCTGGGACAGTGGAAGGTGTCCCTGCCCAGGACAGGGCTAGAACAAGATGGACTTTAAAGTATTCCTTTCTACCCACCCATTCTGGGATTCTATGAACTGCAGTAAAAGGATGATTCAAAGGAAAAGGTTTCAATAACAGTCATGGTGAAGCTTTGGACATTTATAAGGAAATTGCAGAATTTCCCAGGTCTGTCAGGTTGAAGAACGAGTCAGACAAGCACCTCCCAGGAATGACCTGGAAAGAATTGCTTCTGCTTTTGTAGAAAATGTAAATCTGTAGTTCAATGTCAATCTGTGTGGATCAAAAGAGCACACAGACCTATCAATGGATGGACCTACCTATCCATAGACAGATCTGTAGATCACCACAAATCTGCATCAATAGGTCTGCAGCTCACCAAATGTGAATCATTAGATCTTTATCTCACTATAAATCTGCTTGGATCAATAGATTTGCAGCTCACTATGGATCTGTCTGGACCAGATCGGTGGCCCAGCAGCCATGTGAGCTGCTCTGGTTTCATAGGGACACATCTCCTGTGGCTCCTGGAGGCACTTGAACCCTCTGTTTCTGCCCTTCCACTCCTAACGCACTGAACCAAGAAAGCAAAACCCACCCACACAAATGCACATTCCAAATGTGAGTTCTGGAGTCAGAGCAGAGGATCCCAGCCCACAGCAGGGGCAGGAATGAGATGGTCCCTTCCAACCCAAACCATTCCATGATTCTGTCTCTGCATCCAGTGTACAGAGAATCACAGAATATCCTGAGCTGGAAGGRACCCATCAGGACCATCCAATCCAACTCCTGGYCCTGCACAGACACCCCAACAATCCCCTCTGTGCCTGACAATGCTGTCCAAACACTCCTGGAGCTCTGGCAGCCCCGGGGCTGTGCCCATTCCCTGGGGAGCCTGGGCAGCGCCTGCACCCTCTGGGGGAAGAACCTTTCCTGATCTCCAGCCTAAACCCCCCTGGCAGAGCTCCAGCCCTTCCCTGGGAGCTGTCCCTGCTCACAGAGCAGAGATGGGAGCTGCCCCTCTCCACRCTCCAATCTTTAATCTCACTGTACAAACCTCTTCCTTCACTTTCCTCTGCCTTAGGTGCCTCTGTCACCAGCCCAGGGATTTTCTCTCTCCCAAGACTCCTTCTAGCTAGAGGCTCTTCTGATCCTCCCCTGACTTGTGTCCTGGAGAGACCCCTGTGACCCAGCTGAGGGACATGGCCTCCCACAGCAGGGCCCCCAGAGGATCSCCACAGGGACGGGTGGTGTCCATGGCACTGCTGTGACCCACCTGGGGACAGCGGGCACAGCTTCTGTAGGCAGCTTCTGGAACACCCAGAGAGTGTGTCACAGTCCTGTGCAGAGCTTTATCAGGCAATAAACATTAACAATCCCCAGCCCAACTGCCAGAGTGYTGCTGGAATGGATCTGTTATTTTTATGAAGGAGAAGATGAAAGGCTGGTGGGAGAGAAGGCCCCAATAACCTGGATACCACCTGACTGTACACCCATAAAACCTCACCACAAAGGAGAGTGTTTTGTACCTGGCCCTCTGTTCATTTTGAATGACACAGTCTCAGTAACCAGGATCTGCAATTGCCCCTATTTCACAGAGAACAAACATCATTCCTGCCATAAACTCTTTGAGGCAGGGCTCCTGTTTCATTTGCATTCATTTGCCCAGGCTCTTTTCCAAGCCAGCTCCTGACATCCTGTACTCACAAACCCCACAAGTGACTCTCAGAGACAGTCCCTGACTAATTTAACTGAGGGCTCTTTTTTGATGCTACTTCTCATGGGGAGCTGCAAATCTGGGATGCCAACAGAGGCAAGGCTGCCACAGGCCCACCAGGCTCAGCCACACTGAGCGTGTATCTCCAGTAGCTGCACATGAGCCCATAGCTGCTCCTGATCTTCCCCACTGACCCCTCCAGACTCCAAGACCTCTCCAGCAAYTGGCCAGGGCCCTCTGAGCCTCTGGTAGCCAAAAGCCTGGTTTTCACTCCCTCACACACACGCAGACTCCTGGCCCCCAGGGCTCTCACCCAGCTGCTCACTCCCTGGGATCACATCCCCACGCACCCACACACCCACCCAGCCCCTGGCACAGCAGCCCTGCAGCCACAGTACCACTCCAGGAGGCTCTCAGACCTCCCTGCAGAGGGAATAAACAGCCCCTGACCCAGGGAAGGATTTAGGAATGGGGGTTAATGAGAAGCCACATCACAGCTGCTGATCAGGATCAGGATCACACTACCCAGTAGGCTCTTTACACAGCACTGGCCACCCTTGTCCCCTTGGCCTTATTTTTCTTCCCTGTGTTTGTTTCTCTCCAAATTCCATCAACTCCTCCATTTCCCCACCTTTKCTTCCTCCCCTGAACATCCTCCAGTAAATCAAATGGGATCCTGAACTTGCCTTCCCATGAACTTCAGAATGTTTCCTACATCCCTACACAGGGAGAGAGAGAAGAGAGAAAATTCTGTTGGACTCATGGCAATGAATTTCACACCTGTACTACAGAATAGTGGAATATCCTGAGCTGGAAGGGACCCACAAGGACCATCCAGGCCAGCTCCTGGTCCTGCACAGACCCCTCCAGCAATCCCACCCGGTGCCTGAGAGCATTGTCCGAAGGATCTTAAAGTGCATCCCATCCCACCCTGCCATGGCAGGGACACCTTCCACTGTCCCAGGCTGCTCCAAGCCCTGTCCAGCCTGGCCTTGGGCACTGCCAGGGATCCAGGGGCAGCCMCAGCTGCTCTGGGCACCTGTGCCAGGGCCTGCTCACCCTGCCAGGGAACAATTCCTGCCCAATATCCCATCCAGCCCTGCCCTCTGGCAGTGGGAGCCATTCCCTGTGYCCTGTCCCTCCATCCCTTGTCCCCAGTCCCTCTCCAGCTCTCCTGGAGCCCCTGTATGCCCTGGAAGGGGCTCTGAGGTCTCCTTGGAGTCTTTCCTTCTCCAGGTCAACCCCYCCAGCTCTCCCAGCCTGGCTCCAGAGCAGAGGGGCTCCAGCCCATGGAACATTCCCATGTCCCTCAGAGGCCTTTGTTGACTGGCAGTGACAAACCAGGTTTTGGTCACATCGTCCACATGACACTCCTGAGATACCCAGAGTTACCATGGGACAGTCCCTTGGCACAATCTATTTTCTTCCTGGAACAAAGAAGAGAATTCTCTGTGTGATKTTCTGTGAATTCACCACTCTCTGGTGATGTTATCTCTGCTGTTGACTTATGAGGGTTCAGACCTTCCACCCTCCTCAAAATCAATCTGTTCAGCAGYTGGATTGCTGGAGTGGCACCTTTGTTATTCCTGCAAGTTCCATGTTGTTCTCTGTGCCTTTGTGTGCTCACTCAGCCACATCTGCTCCTGCTGACCTCATTCAGAGCCAGCACAGGAGCTCTGTGAAGGTCTGAGTCAACAAGAGATCAAAGAGAAGGAGCAGCTTTAGAGCACACAAAGGCAAATTACACCAGACGGGGAATTGAGCAAAATGATTGGGCAGCAGCTTCAGAATAATCACAAATACTTCTTTTTCACCTACAAATATGCACCACACTTGGTACAAGCTTAAATTTATTTTTTTTCTTAAATCTTCCAGAGGTATTAATAACCAAGCAGTTCATAAGCAAACTGAGACATGGATCCTTGAAGGTGTCAGAGAAGTGTCACTGGATGTGCCTTTCTGAAGGATCTGGAAATAACAGACCCTCCCATGATTAACCTGTTCCTCACAGTTGCCCCCCTCACCCTTTTCTTCTCCCCTTTCCCAGATTAAAGTTCATCTCCCTCCACGGATGAGGCACAGGCCCCTCACCACCTCGGTCACTCTGCACTGGACTTTCCCGGTTTTTTCCCCAGGTATCTCCCAGGAGAGGGGTTGGAYTTCTACCATGAGATACCAAAAATCAAAATTGCCTGGGGTGAATCACCTGAGTGACAATTCAGGCCCCTGCTGGGACACACCAAACTGTAGGGTATTTGCTATTTAAAGCAGCTGAATGCTAACARGAATATTGGGATTCACTGTGTCGCCTCACCACTGGGACAGCAAAGCAGAATATTTACTTATCTGGTCAAAAAGCATCTTATCATGACAGGACTGAAAACAGCAATAAAATACCTTTATCATTAATTCTAATTAGTGAAACATAGTGGAATATCCCTGATAGTGAAATATCCCAGGCAGAGGAGAACATGGGATTAGTCTTTCAGACCCCTGGGAAAATAAAAAAAAAATAAGATCCTGGAAAGATCTAAGAGTATTCCTCTCCCATAACAGATATCCCTATCCTGTGATGATAGTTTTTATCAGCACAAGGCAGAGATGCAAAATATTTATTGCAGATTTTCCTTGGCTGTGCCGTTGCTTTATGGCCTTTTTATTGCCTATAAACCAAATCAGGTCATTGCTGGTACCTTCTCTGACCCTTTAGTTAATATGTTACCCCAAGGACAATCTCATCTTTGTGTGCTCAGTGCTTGCTGAGCACTCCAGGATCCCTGGATTTGCATGGGGTAGGAGCAGAGCCCCACCCAGGGACGACACAAACCCCATCAACAGTGCCTCTAATCTTCTGCATTTTTTCCACGAAAAGTACTGAAATTTCCTAAAAAAAAAAAAAAGCTTCATTTGAAATAGCAAAAGCTTCTGTTCTTCTATCTCCTAGGTGGGGGCAAGTCAGAAATTTACTGATATTGAATAAAAAGACAAAAAGTAGGATGAGTAAGTGAGAACTGAAATGGGCTGCTCAGAGAGGTGGTGGAGTCTCCATCTCTGGAGACATCCAAAACTCATCTGGAAACAGTCCTGGGCACTCAGGTCACAGAGAGTCGGGACTGAATCACCCCCAGTGTCCCTTCCAACCTCAACCACTCCAGGATTCTGTGAAGAAATGGGTTTGAACCTCCTATTTTTGAGCATTTTAAAGGAGGGAAATGTTTTTGATGGTAAAACAAGTTCTTCTCCTGCTTGCCTCAAATTCTGGGTTTTTTCTATTTAGGGAAAACAAAAAAGACAAAAAATAGGGGGAAAAATTAGGACTAAGACAAAAAAAAAAGAAAAAAGAAAGGATAAACAAACATTCTGAAATACAGAAAGAATATGGGCAAACCATGAAGTAATAATGGCCAGAGGGCTGGGAAGACAGAGGTTAATGGGAATAGAAGCAGATAGACACAAAATTTCTGGATAGAAGGGATTCAGGAATGGGACTAGAGGGTAATGTGGGTAGGAATTGGAAAGAAACTGTGGGATTAAGATTTTTAAAGGATCTAAAGCTGGTTGCTTGAGAACACTGGTTACTAGAAGAGGGAGTCAAAATATGAGGAATATGTAGAAATTATAACTTTTAAACTAAGAAAGAATTATCAATCCAGGCAATTTTGAGCTTCAGCAGAATAGAGGGAGAAATGGGCATGGAAATCCCAAAAGGACCAAGAGAGTCCAAGGGCAGGAATGAAAGAATAATGAAAGCTGGGGAAAGAGCCACATTAAAGATTCAAGGAGGGGAAGAAAAACCAACCCAAACTCCAAAAATTAAAGGAAAGAGTCTGGGGGTGGTGGCAGTAGGAAGGACCAGAACTGGCAGCCGATAACTGAATACAAGGATGTATCAGGCAAGGCCTGGATGAGGCAGAAATTAGGAAGAGCTTAGCAGAGTGAGGAGAAAGGTAAGAGAAATCTGGGGAAAAGGTGAGGCAAATTTAAGGGAGAACAGGCACAAAAGTCTGTGCATCCAAAATAAGTGAAAAAAGTGGAAATCCCACCTTCCTGATGACTGTGGACATCAAAACACAGAATGACACAGTGACAAAGGCACAAGGGGAATCAGGGGCTGGGAGTGGCCAGTGCTSGACAGAGGGAAGAGCTGCCAGTCTCTGCATTATCCAGCACTTCAAGGAAGTCTTGGAATTACAGAACTGATGGAATTTGTCATCTCAGTGCTCAAGAGCTGAGGAAAAACTCCAGTGTTTGGAGCTGACAGCTGTTTATGCTGAGGTTCAGGCCTGGGGTGTTAGGGCAGTACAGACCACACTGCCCTTCCTATGGGTCAGGAGGAAAGAGGGAATGATTCAGGAAGAATTCATAGGTTATAAAGCCTAAAAAAACCCTCTGCATGTGCCCAGTGTGAACTGGGATTTGGCATGTGCTAGAGAAAGCTGTGCATGTGTTAAGGAGGAATTTGTGCATGGTTAAAGGATGTGGATGTCAAGTCTGTGGTTAAGAAAGATAATTCAGGCAATACTTTAATTAGCAGATGCTCAATCTCCCTTCTAAGCTGCTCATTATTTAATCACACACTCTGAAAGGAAATGGTGTCTAAAACTCTGAATCTACCCATCTACTATTTTGTTACTCCCCTGACATAAAATCCCCCTTCTTATCAACCAGCTCTCCCTCTGTGCAAACTTCCCCCTGTGTCAGGGAGTTCTCTTGTCCTGGCTAAAGTAACTTGTGTAATTCCCACACACATTCCATGGGCAGGATTGCCCGAGGAAGAGCAGCTTTGGGCAGAGCTGCCAGCTGTGGCTGCTGTCCTCATGGACAGCCTCTTGCTCCTACCTCTGTTCAGTGCTTCTACTCCACAATTTCCTCCAAAGATCCAATCTAAATTGCTGAAGGCCATCCCYCCTCACCCTGTCACCGCCTGCTCTTGTAAAAAGTTCAAGCTCTTCACCAGAAGAGCAAAGGACTTTGTTCCAAAAATGAATATTTGCCACCACGATCACAAAAAGCCTTTGAAATCTTTAACCCATTTTTTCCTTTGGAAGTCTGTGGAAACCCAGGGCACTGGGAATATTTCTGTGTCTGCTCTGGGGTGTCCTGACCCCCAGGGCAGCACTGACTCTGACCCTCATTCATGGAGAAAGTTTCCCAGACTTCAAGACAGACTGGAATCCACAAAAGTGTGAAATAGATTATAGAGAGCAGTGCAGGTGGATCACTTGGTGAGACATTTAGGTTTGGGGATTTTTAGTATGTTGTGGATGGGAGCAAGATGCAGGGCACAGGGTGCTGTCCTGGGTTTCCTCTTCGTGCTTCTTCCTCCTTCTCCATGGGTTTGGGGGGCATTTTGTAATTGGGCAGAAAAGTCTGCACTGGGGGCTCTTTGGGATCAGTTATTGGGTTGAAAGGGAAAATAATCYAAGTGTCAGTTCTTAATTGGACAGCTTAGTCTTAAAAGACCTTGTACCAAGAGATTGTTGGCCATTTTGTGCCTTGCTGCTGAACTCATGGTTGTGAGACTGTTTTACTGATAAGAAATAATAAACACCTGAGTCTGAACAGGAACTAATGTCTCAAGTGCCTTCAATCCAGACCCAGAGAAACTGATAGAAGTCAGCCCAAAATCTCCTTTTAATTCCCCCCCACACCTCACTGCTGTACCCTGGAATGGGGCAGTTTTAGTTCACAGCAGCAGGAGAGCAGAAAGTTCCTTTTTCTCCCTTGCCAGCTGTACAATCTCTCTCCTGCAGCCCTGAGTTATCACTTCATATCAACAGAACTGGTTTGCACATGTTCTCATGAGCAAAGGATACAGATAAATTTGTGCTGCTCAGTAGGGGCACTGTTGTGCTACCAGAAGTACCCTATAAATTTCAGCAAATCCTCCCAAATAATTTTAAAAGACATCACAGAAAATTATACATTAGTCTTCTTTGTGGCTTTTCCCTATTAAAACCATGTTAGTCCCTTAAAGGAGCCGAAATGTACAGAATAACAGATATGGGCATGAACACGGGCAAGTCCTAAACTCCAAAATTACACTAAAACTGTCCTGGGTCAGCACAGTCTGTATGTGCTTAAAACTTGATCATGGAACTGCACATCTGGGCATTCCAGGACATTGGAAGAGAATTCAGAACCAAGGCCAGGGCAGCTGGAGTAGTCAACAGACTGGTATAAGGAATCCCCTTCTACACCCTCACAGCTGTCCTGTCAAGTGAAATAGGGGTTTACACATTTAATGTTACTTTTCTAGCATCAGTTCTGGATTTAGGCACCAGATTCCTGGGATAAGGGCACAGCTTCGGAGCATTGGCAGCCTTGTAGAACGTGGTTGCTGAGTTCAGGGCCTCGGAGATAATAATTCAAGAGTTACAAGTAGGAGGGAAAAACTTAAAATCTCTGATACAGACTTGTGTTCCTTACAGGGGTCTGGGAAAGGGGCTCAGCCTGGAGCAAAGGAGGCTCAGGGGGGCCCTTGTGGCTCTGCACAACTCCTGACAGGAGGGGGTCAGGCTCTGCTCCCAGGGAACAGGGACAGCAGGAGAGGGAACGGCCTYAGGCTGGGCCAGGGAGGCTCAGGTTGGACATCAGGAGGAATTTCTGCATGGAAAGGGGGCTCAGGTCTTGGAACTGCCCAGAGAGGTTTGGAGTGCCCATCCCTGGAGAGGTCCAAGGAACGCCTGGACRTGGCACTCAGTGCTCTGGGCTGGGGACAAGATGGGAATCAGACACAGGGTGGACTCAAYGTTCCTGGGGGGCTTTTCCAGCCTTAGTAATTCTGGGATTCTGTGACTAAAAACTAGTTTTAGTTCAGGGCACTGTTAAATCACTATTAAATGACATCTTTTATTCAGAGAAGCCCCAGACATGAAACACCTTATATAAGCAAAAAGCAAGTAAGCAAGAAGAGTATCCTAAAACCAAATCTACCACAAAACCCAGCAACGACATAAAAAAAATCCAAATTATTCCTAGATTTTATTTCCTATACAGTACATAAACATGTGCAGATCCTTTCTTCACATTCTTGCCACCAAAAAATAAAACCACAGACAATGCTTTCATTTCAACGTGATTCCAGCACTGCAGTTTGGAATTCCTTCCTCCTGAAGGGAGTTTAAAGACTCTCAATGCACAATGAGGGAAGATTTTCTCTGCTCCTCTACATCCATCCCCTAATCAGTACAAGGACAGGCTGGTTTCTGGCTGTCACAGTGTTCCTGAACACCAGGAATTCATCTGGAGTTACTTATTGCAGTTCTGCTACAAACTCAGAGGTGCCACCTGCAGACAGGTGGAAGGGAAAGGGATCCAACCCACTGGGAATGAGACCTAAAAAAGGGGATAACCCAGTGCTGCTATTGTGTGTACAGGAGGCCAAATCACAGACAGGTATTAAATATTAAATCYGAATTATTAGACATTAAATATTAGCTATTAAGTATTAGATATTAAATATTAGGTAATAATATTGCCTGCTAAAAGGCTGCAGGAGGTACYGAGTTTCACCCAGTGTGTTCAAACTCAGGCAAAATAGTGGGAAATGAAACCCAGGGCATTTCCATTCCAGTGTCACCCAACTCCTGCAGCACTGGAACCTCTCAGGGGAGTCCCAGCCTCCTTGCTGGCAGATCTGCTCTGCTGGTGGCACCTGACCCAGGTGCTGCAGGACTGCAGGGATGTCCCCATGAGCTGGCAGCTGCGGTTTGGCTGCAGTGGGAGATGGAGCCCAGAAAAACTGATGGGTGCAAGTACATGATCCTGCTATAGAAATGCACAAACTTCTCAGCTGGACATGCCTTGCGTGGGTTTTCCCACCTTCTCAGAAGCAGATGGTGCAGGCAGCATTGGCACAGATCTCACACAGGTTGTCCTCAGCAGCCAGGCCTGTCTGGGAGGAAGGAGGGATTCAGTCAGATGCCAGGAGAGCAGAGCCACCTGCCAAAGCATTTGAACACCCCTTTCCACTCCTGTTTTATTATTTTGAAATCCCTTGAAGGTACCTCTGCTCTAAGTAAAATTTTCTCATGCTAAAACTGGCTTAAGGAATTAAATCAAAGCTGAATTCATTAGGATGGAACACTTGAAGGCAAGAGGACAAGAGGACAGGGAGGATTTCTTCCTAAAGTGTCCCTTATACTGGACAATAGATAAATGCAATATAATAACATAAAAGGCAAATACTGCAGCAGCAACAGGCCATGGCACTTTGGACAAGGGGGAATGTCTTCAGCTGAAGGAATGCAAATTTAGATGAGATATTGGGAGGAAATTCCTCCCTGTGAGGGTGGTGAGGCCCAGAGCAGCTCCCAAAATCAGCTTCCAAGTGCATAAAAATCTGCACCTACAAAAAGGTGCCAAACACACTGGAGTTAAAGGTGCTTCAGACACAGGTTCCCTGAACTGCGGGGTAACAGTCCCAAGCCTGGCTTTGGGCTGCTCCCCCTGCACACTGTCTCCTGCGTGTCAGCCACGCTGTGGGAGGGATTTGGGAGCCCCTCTGGTACCCCCCAGCCCCAGTGCCAGCCAGCAATGACACTGCCAGTGCCTGCAGCCCCCACCCCAATCCGTGTCGCTCAGCAGGTGGTGCCTGAGGTGGCACTTGGGGACATTCAGGGGTGGCCTCGCCCGTGCTGGGGCAGCAGCTGGATGTGATGGTCTCAAAGGGCTTTTCCAACCTCAGGGATTCCATGGGGCATTCAGGGACTGACCCAGCCATACAGACAGGCACGAGAAGCAGATACACATTGTGAAAAACATGTTCACTCTCCTGTGAAAATTTAAAAAGTTTAAGAAGGACAATAGGAGACAAGGACCATAGAGCAAAGGTTATTACAGCCAGGTGCATCTTGGCACTCAGACAAGAGCATACCTTCACCTTTGGGGATACCCCTTAAATGCCTTTTCCCTTACATCAGCCTGTTGCATATTCATAGACCTTACGCATATGCATAAACTCGTTTACATATTCCAGGACTATTTTACATGGTCCCTCCTTGGGTCTGCCTTTTCAGAGCATGTGTGTTTCTTGGCTGTGGTTTTGGCTCCTTCTCCTTATCACTTCCAGTTTAGGCCTTGGTCCACTCTGCCTTCAGACAGTGAGTGCTGATAGTTGGCAGATCTGTACAGGTGTCCTCATCCTGTGTGCGTTGGATGTTATCCCATCCAAGCAGGCAGTTTAACACAAGCATAGCTATTTCACTATATCTAAGCTTAATTAAAAACAGAAATAAAACCTATATCTTTATAGCAAAGTTATTCTAACACCACACCTATAAAATCCATTTTAATATTTGTAAAAAGCCAATATTATAATATGTATCTATAACACACATAGATTATACTGCCATGAGCCTCAGGGCATCATTAAGAGAGCACATAAAGCAGGAAAACACACCCATACACCACTCTGTGGCTTGCAGGTGGGGCATGAACACCACTTCATCCTGATCTTGGCAGCCCCAAGGAGAGCAACTATTAAGGAGGCACTGACMATGCCATTTGCCTGAGACTCCTGCCCCAGAGCCACAGCCCAGCAGGTCTCTGTGGCAGCCTGAACTATTTGTGTCCCTCAGAAGCTGCACGCCCCTAAAGCAGTGCCTTGGGAACACATWATTTCCCACGTGCCTTTTATAGTCCAAGCTGTATTTCCAGCACATTCCAAGATGGTTTAAATCAGAACGAGGTCACTGGGAGACAGCACAGCWTTGGATCAGGCACATCAGGAGACTCGCCAGGCAACATTCTCTGTGGGCCCTTGATGCCCAAAATCATTGGCAAGAACACAGTACCCCAGAGGAGGCCTACAGAGCAGGCATTGGTTTACTGGACACTGCGAGTGAGGGGGATGGCTCCACCACAAACTCACTCATCCGTTCTTTGCACAGCACTAGCTTTTATACTTCTTTACTTGTGTGCACATTATACTTTCCTAACCATAATGAAACATATTTTCTGATCACATGATTATGGAAGTCCTTGCAGTGCATGAGCAGTTTCTACACGAGGTGGTTGTCAGCCTCCTGTGGTCGTTTTTGATGAAGGCTCAGAAATCTTCCTCAGGCTTGAACTTTTCACCTCTGTTTCTACACATGCTCTGTAAGATTGTCTGCTCAGATGGCCAGTGGTTAGCTTTTTGTAGTTGGCTTGTTCTGCTAAATTTGCTGATTTCTAAAAGTGCTTCATTCGCATACCCATTGTTATAAATACATATCACATTGTCAGCTTTTTGCAAATATTAGGATGAATGTTATATGCATAATGTTAAAATAACTTTGYTTTTATTTCTGCTATTAACAAAAACTTAGACATAGTAGTAGTAGTGGCAGCTGACATAGTTCTGAGTGAACTGTCTGTTTGGTCAGGATAACACCCAGCAAACATGTAATGAGAACCCTGCTACTGATATGCCAGCTATCAGCATCTGCCATCTGAAAACAGCGTGGACCAAGGCCTAAACTGGAAGTGATAAAGAGACCAAAACCACAGCCAGGAAACACACAAGCTCTAAAAAGACAGACCTGAGGAGGGGCCATGTAAAATAGTTCCGGAACATGTAAGCTAGTTAAGGCATAAGCATAAGGGTCTATGAATATGCAACAGGCTTATGTAATAGAAAAGGTATTTAAGGGGTATCCCCGAAGGTGAAGGTCTGCTCTTAGCTGAGYGCCAAGATGCACCCAGCCATAATCTTTGTTTTTACTGTCTTTGTTTCCTATTATCCTTTATTAAACTCTTTAAATTTTCGCAGAAGAGTGAACGTGTTTTACACACCTGTTACAAAGTAACTTCTTTCTGCACAGCTACAGCTTTTTGCATAGCTCAAGCATTATCCTGTTGCCTCGACATCGCTCTCCATTCCCATCACTCTGCCTGCAGCACCCTCGTTTCTCGCACGCCTCGTTCTGTTCCAAGCGCTCCCGTTAGAAATGGATCGCTGTGCCCAGGATCAATCCCCATTCGCCTTTGGCCCGCAGGCTGCGCCACCGAGCAGTGGGGCTATGGCCCCGCCGCTGCCTGTCACCGCCTGTCACTCCTTGTCACCGCCGGTCACCGCCTGTCACTCCTTGTCACCGCCTGTCACTGCCTGTCATTGCCTGTCACCGCCTGTCACTCCTTGTCACCGCCGGTCACCGCCTGTCACTCCTTGTCACCACCTGTCACTGCCTGTCA
>JACDOX010000238.1:951014-965797 GCA_014549065.1 Cardinalis cardinalis
TCCTTCTCTCCTTCCTTCCTTCCCTCCCTCTCTCCCTCTTTCCCTCCTTCTCTCCCTCCCTCCCCTGGCATTAGGATTTCAGCAGGAACAGCCAGAGCACATTTAGTCTGGTATTTGAAGATGCTAAAGAGCAGTCCAACCAAACCACAAGTGCCAGCTGGTCCTCTCTGAAGGGGTAGCAGTCAGTGAATGTTCTGGTGAGGAGCACAGGTAAATCTGTGTTTTGCAGATCAATGACCTGCAGAAAGGCTCAAACCAAGTTTTCAGCCATTCCCTCCACGAGAGAGACCTGGAGATCGGGAGGCTGCGGAGGGAAAGTGAGAAGTTGAAGAGGGACCAGGCTTCGACTGCAGGTGTTGTATCCCTGGAGCTTTGGGTCAGGGCATGAATCAGATTGGGACTGGCTCTGGATAAGGAGCAAGCCTTGGCCAAACTGTACAGGCAACAAATTATTCCTAGTGCCTTGTGGGAAGGGACCCTAAAGAGCACCTCATTCCACCCCCTGCCATGGGCAGGAACACCTTCCACCATCCCAGGCTGCTCCAAGCCCTGTCCAACCTGGCCTTGAGCACTTCCAGAGATGGGGCAGACASAGCTTCTCTGGGGACCCTGTGCCAGAGCCTCCTCACCCTCACAGGGAAGATTTTATTCCCAATATCCCATCTAAATGTCACACCTGGGTGACCTCTGACCACAGTTGTTTTCCTCAGGTCTGGTGAGCAACATGCAAAGAGAACTCCTGCAAAAGGAGCAGAAAATCCAGCAGCTCCAGCAGGAGACTGAAAAACTGAGYAAGGAAAACCGAGAGAAGGACAAGCAGCTGGCCGTGGTTTCAGCCAAGGTTGGTAGCACTAATTAGGGGCTCAGTAATTTATGACCCCTGCCTGACATGGGGATTAAGATGGGAAAGCAGGTGAGAAGGGTGGTGCTCCTCTCTGGTGAGGATGGTAGCAGTTGTATCACTGGGATATGGTGGTGATGGTCCCATGACCATGTCTGGGTGTGCCAGGATGCCCATGGATCAGGGTATTCTTCCCTAGCTGGATCTCCCTCCTTGCTCTGCATCAGGTACTGTGTGCCCTGGGCTCCTGTGAGCACAGCAGCTGTTTGTACATACAAAATATTCCTGCCAAGGTCCTCCTGAGGAGCCATGTCACTGTGCCATGGGGCTCCCTGTGGCCCAGCCTGGATTTGTCCTTAAAGAAGGTGGCTTGTGCAGTAGCAGGTTGTTCCTCTGCATGGGCAGCTCTTCCTCAACTGGCAGAGCTGCACTGGGAGCATAAGGGCAGGGAATGCGTTGGCTGCAATGTACCAGGAGATCACAGGGATTGGCTTGTGAATCCCAGAATTACTGAGGTTGGAAATCACTTGTAAGATCACTGAGTCCAGCCATTACCCCAGCACCACCAAGGCCACCACTAAACTATGTCCCCAAGTGTCTTCTAAATCCCTACAGGGATGGCAACTCAACCACTGCCCTGGGCAGCTGTGCCAGTGTCCCATTCACAGCAGGAGCGATGGTATCACTGCCCTGGTGGTTATTTTCCTTGGCTGCCATTCCTTCTAGTGCTCAAGAAKTAAAGAAGAGACAAAGCACGAACTCAGAGAGCAAGAACTAATCTCCTGCAGAAATGTGAGTCAAAAGTCACTTTGGGTAAGCAGTGGCTGCAGGAACACACCAGTCAGGGAATAATTAACTGGGCATTGTAAGGGACCTGTTTGGAACTCAGTTCCTGTCCTGAAAGGCACATAATGGGCATAAGACCTGGGGCAGTCCTGGATCTGCAATGCTGGTTTACAGTGTGAAGGGGAGGGTGGGGGAGAGGGGGCTTGGCGGRGATGTGATCAGAAGTCAGATTGAATTCCAGCTGTAAGCTGATGTAACCACAGTAAATGCAGGTTAGAAGAGAATTCCAGTAAACAAAATGAGTTAGATGGGCAGAAAATCTTGCTGATCAGTGGAGGTCACCCAGAGGGGCAGTGCCCAGCTGCCCTGGTGAGACCCCCACCCTCCCTGGGCTCTTGCAGCGCATCGAGGAGCTGCAGCGGGACCTGGAGGGGCTGCAGAGGGAGATCCAGAAACATGAGAGTGTCCAAAAGCAACTGGCTGAGAAAGCCAAGGTACCGTTGGCTGCAGGGGACACACAGAGGGCAGGTCCCATCATCCCAGGGGGGTGGGATGGGGATCAGCAATCCCTGGGAGCACAGGCTGGGTGGGCAGGGCCTCCAGCTGTCCTGAGCTCTACCATGGACCCTGATGGAAGAAGAAAAATATATGGCAGAGTGTCTTGTGTGGGTGTTGGGTGAGGAAGTCAAGGATGGACAATGTCCCAGGGATGAAACCCAGACAAAAAGTGCCGTGAAGGGTCGATGCTGCAACCCCACTCCCTGCRCCAGGACTGCTGTCTGTCTCCTGGTGTTCCAAAGGCACATTTGGATTTGTCTGATGRGAACAGTGGTTGAAATGCCCATGGCATGGTTTTGGATGTCACTCTGAGATGCCCGAGCTCTCGTTGCAGGCAGAGGAGGAGCTGAAGGCAGCGTGGTCTCAGCAGGCGCAGCAGCTGCRGGAGATGGAGCGCAGGGAGCGCCTGCTGCGGTCTGACGTGCAGAGAGCTGGGGAGCAGGTAGGGATGGCCGGGATGGAACATCACCACTGGGGCTGTGGGCAGCACAGGGATGCAGCTTCCCATGGGGAAGATGTGCTSTGGAAACAGAAACCCAGAGTCCTGAGCACCAAACCCTGGCACGGGACTTATCTTGTCATTGGGTGAAGTATAAAAGGCTGATCCAGAATTGGTGTGGGCAGCATGGACAATGTAGCAGTTTATTAGCATACAGAAAAGGAATCTCTAACCTTAGTTATGCTGTCTGGAGCCACACCAACCTTCCTCAGTGCTTGGGTAATGCTGCTCTGGGCAGGGACAGCCCTTTGCAGATAACATCGCGCTAGATACGGACCATCAGTGATCAGCAGAGTGGCTGTCAGTGATTGGTGGTGTTTGTTTCCATGTGTGGATCCCTGCTGCAGCTGGAGTCCTTCAAGACCCAAGTGATGCAAGTCTGTTCTCCATCAGCAGCTGGCAGCACAGGGAAGCCTGTAACAGAGCAGCAGGTGAGTTTGGACAGCAGCTCACAGAGATGTTTGGAGCCTGCAGAGCCCGAGTGGCTCACAGCAGCTGCTGCAGAACAGCCGTGGTGCCTGCTCCATGTGCAGTAGGGCTGCAGCAGCCAGCCTTCTCCAGAGGAGGGTTTGGGCTGTGGCTGTCCCAGGTTAATGGCACTGCTCCACTGTTACAGCAAACCAGCCCCTGGCCGGGTAATAGCTGGTGCAGACTCCATGAATTCACAGAAGGCTGATCAATAATCTTTATTAAGAAACCCATTGCTCTTTTTATATCCTAGTTCCCTACAGGTAGAATTGATTGGTCTTTTAATTAAAACACCATCACCACTGGCTAATTAAGAAACCACSCTTTGGTAAACAAATCTCCATAACACATTCCACGTGTTCACAATACCAGGTGCAGCAAGTGAAGATAAGACTTGTTTCTCATTCTTTCCTCTCATCTTCTCACAGACTTTCCCAGAATGATGCCTGGGAAAGTTGTGTGTTCCTCTCTGTGGCCAGAGCTGCTGCCACACTCCATGGCATGAAGGGGACACAGTTCTTTTTGTCTCCCAGAGCTTGGAGGGAGTCAGTGGTCTGCAACAGGGACAGGCCTAGAAGTCTGATGTGGCTGCCAGATTGCAGCAAGCCTCAGTTGTTGCTCTCTGAGACAATCCCTGGCCCCTCAGCTGGAAAACAGCATGAGCCTTATCCTCCTCTTTCTTCACCACTTTTGCCAGGTGCTAGAGAAGGTCCGGCAGATCTCTGGTGAGAACCAACAAAGTCATGAGAGAGAGAAGAGTCTGCAGAAGGAATTAAGCTCCAGGCTTGCAAAGGAGAGGGAGGTGTCTGCAAACATCGAGGTGTTCAAGAATTCCCTGCAGAAGCTCCAGGTCAGCCCTTTAAATACTGAGGACCAAATGGCAGCTGGGAGATAGTGGCACAGGGTGTTTTGGTGGCCTGAGGAGAGGTCAGAGTAAAGATACAACCTTGAAATAAAGCATCATCCCTAAGTGTTCATGTTCCCTGGAGTTTGTCACAGATTCTTCATAAAGCCCATCCTGTTCCACCCCCTGCCATGGGCTGAGACACCTTCCACTGGACAAGGTTGCTCCAAGCCCCATCCAGCCTGGCCTGAGATGTTCAGAAATGTTGTGTCGTTTGCCAGTCCCTGAAGGCCCCTGGCAGTGGAGACTGCCTTGTTCCCCACTGGTTCCATTTGTTCCAGGCTTGCCTGAGGAGCCCCTGCAGCAGTGCCRGCCTGCGAGGGGAGCTGGGGCAGCTGGAGCTGTTGTGCCTGGATCCCCCTGTCTCAGCCATCAGGACAGCAGTGGTGGACATGGCACGTGGTCCCTTGTCCTGGCTGGAGGGTGCAGAGCAGCTCCTGGACAGCGCGGGGATGGACCTGCACACCTCTGGCAAAGGTCTGTGTCCTGCTGGGCATCCCTGGGAATGTGGGATGTCCTGGCAAGCCAGATGTAGAAGAGAAAGTCCAGCATGAGCCACTCCTTGGGGAGAAAATCACGGAATCATGGAAATTTTAAGGCTGGAAAATACCTCCAAGGTCACCCAAGTACAACCATTAAGCCAGCACTGTTCCCAAGTGCCACAGCCTCACACTTTTTTGAACACTTCCGAGGATGCTGGCCCATTCCAATGCCCTGACCATCCTTTTCATGAAGAAATTTTCCTGGATATCCATCATATGTGTGAGCACCCTACACAGTGAGGCTCCATTGACTTTTGCAGGGCTGTTGGCTGCTCTCAGGAGCTTGTTGGAAAAGAGTCAGGAGATGGCCCAGAGGAATCAGATGTTGCAGGTACAGAAATATTTATGCACATAAACCAGGTGGATTTGTACTCTTTCTATGGGTAAATATGATGGCAGTCCCAAGCAAGCCAGTGTAGCACCTGGACTGGAGATGTGCAGTGTCTGAGATCCCTGAGTCTACAGGAAATGTGAGGTAAGGGAGACAGAGCCCACTGTCAGTGTGTCCTAAGCCCTAATGCAGCAGGATGGAGAGGAGATCTCTTTTGAGAAGTTTTTGTCAGTGAATGTACATGGGAGGTTTATTTCTTGCCCTGCTGCTGATACACTTCCTTTAATACCTCCATGTCTCCYTGTAGGAGCAATTAGAGAAGCTCCAGGAGCTGCAGGCAGAGCTGCTGCAGGAGCACACAAAGGAGCTGGAAGCAAAACATGAGCAAGACTTACAGACAAAAATCCAGCAAATTGTCCTGGAAAAGGACAAGGAAAGCAAACAGGTACAGTGACATGGTTGGTGTTTCAGAAGAGAAATGTTATGCAGGAAAAATGGATGTCTATAAGAGTGTTGGATAACAAGAGGAGGAACCTGTAGCTCCAAACTGAATGCAGTCCCAAGGGACTGGATATCCTCCCATATGGATCAAGGTGACGTAAACTCACAAAAATATCCATGGTGGAGCTGGGAAGCACCTGCAGATAACATCAGGATGCAGAGCCTCCAGTCAGTCACCAGAGGAAAGGGGAAGGCAAGGAGCATCGTGATCCCTGAGCTTAGGGATACATTGCACTGCTTCTTCTCAAGCCTTCTCTCCCTCCCTCCCCCTGCTGGGGTCCTGTTGGCTCCTTTTGGCAGGAAAAGGATATTCCTGTGGAGCAGGGGGGCAGCAGTCCCCCTCAGCCCCAGGGAGGCCCAGGCCATCGCACCAGTGGCGCTGGTGTGGGGTGCAGTGTCAGTCAGGGTGTGAATGGGTGTTTTGCCATGTGTGTGTTGTGATCATGGCGGCCTTGTAGGACAGCTTCCAGTCTGCTTCTGTGTCTGGCGCCTTGGGAATGGTGCTTTCCTGGTGTTCAGCTTTCTGAGGATTCAGGCAAGGAGCAGCCAAGCAGCTCCTACCCGGTCTCTCAGCTGTGCTTTTCCCCAGGTGCTCCCATCCTCTCTTTCACTGAGTTACCTCATGTCCTGCCAAGCTTTTCTCCCATCATCTGCCCCTGCTCTGGAGCAATGACCCTCCCTGCTGCTTTCCTCCTTGGAGCTGAGGTCTTTTTTTCCTGAAGTGAATCTGTGGTCTGTTGATTCACAGATTCTGGAAAGCGCTGTCACTGAGGAGAAGGACAAGTGCAAGAAATCTGTGGAGGAAGAGCAGAGGAAGATCCAAGAGTTGGAAAGCCACCTAAGAAGCATGGCTGAGGTGAGCATGAGAGGTGAAGCAGAACAGTTCACTCTTGGAATGAAGAAAAGGGAAAGTGTAGTGTGATGCTCCAGGGACTCAAGTCAGTGGAAGAAGGGGTTTCCCTGCCCCCCCTCAAATACACAGAGAGCAGCTCTGCACAAAGAAAGGTGGATTCCTGGCTAACCTAATTACTGCCAATTTCCTCTGACAGGCAACAGCAAAGAAGGCAGAGGAGCAGGAACTGACAGAGGGAAAGCTGAGAGAAGCTTTGCACGAGCTGAAGAAAATCACTACACAGGAGGTACTTGCACTGACCTGTGCAGGTGGAGGATGCAGTGCTGGAGGAGAAGGCTTCCCCCATCCCTGAAATCCTTTCCTTCCCTCCATTCTTGTGATCACCATCCAGGCGAGATGGTGCCGATGGTGATCCCAAAAGAAACCCCCAGTGCTTCCAACCAAGCTCCCACATCTTGTTTCCCAGGCTCTGTTACAGCAGCAGGTGCTCCAGCAGAGCCAGCAGCTCAGGGCTGTCCAGGAGGAAAATGAGTTGCAGAGGCAGAAACTGCAAGAAGAGGTAGCAGGATATAGGGAGCAAAGCAGGCAGCATTCCCTGACCATCCTGGCTCTAGAGGACAGGCTGCTAGAGGCCACTCAGCAGCAGAAGGTGCTGGAGGAGGAAAAGGCAGCACTTGTGGAAAAGATGGAAGGTAGGTGAGGTTGTATGGGATGTGCCTGTACCAGGAACTGACTGGGTTAACATGAAATGTGTGTGGAGATGGAACAGTGAACAGCTGCTATAGAAAACATTGGGACGATGTTGAATGAAGGTTATTCCCCTGCAGGACAAGCTCTGTGAGGCCCTGCAGAAACCATTTCATTGTTTGGTGGTTTTGGAGAACATTTTTTCGTTGTTTGGTGGTTTTGTCAGGGCTTTGCCACTGCAGAAAAGCTCTTTGCCCTCTAAAATTACAAGACTGGCATGCTTTGGGCTTCTCCAAGACAGAAGCAATCCCAATTAAGGCTGGATGTCAAGAATTGTCCAGTTGGCCTTGGAACTGGGCTCTCAGGGACATGGTTTCCCAGAGAGACAGTCCTCAGAGCTGCCACATGAAGGAAATTATTTGTGTAGCAGAAGCAACAAGCATGTAAGTGTTACAAAGAAGTAATAGGCCTTTTTTTGGTGTGTCCTTTAGGACTTCAGTGTGATGCCCACAGCTCAGCATCGGGAACTTGGCTGGAGATTTGTCCTGCCATGGAGTCTCATGTTTGTCTGAGGTGAGCAGCACTCACTGATGGTGATCAGAGGTGCTTGGAGAAGGGCAGGGACCACTTGGGAGAGCCTAAGGAAGTCCAACGYCACTTGTCCCAAGATCTTTTCAGTCTGGGATCAGGACTTGAGTCCCTTTGCTAAGCTGAAGTGATTCTAAGGGCATAGAGCATCAAAGTGATGCCAAACAGCACATGACAATCTGCCATCCCCTCTGGATGGCTCCAGGTGAGAACAAGTGGTGTGGCCAATCCCACACCACAGGGTGATCCCAGGGGACCAAAAGGCAGGTAAAAAGATTAAATAATAAAATATTAAGCAGGAATGCAGCACAGGAAGGCATGCATGGGCTCCCTGCAGTGAGGTTTCCCGATGGCTGTGAGATCTGCACTGATCTTTCCCAGGAAACTGCAGGAGGAGCTGGCAGTGGTGCAGGGCACACTCCTGGAAAAGAAGGCAGTCATCAGCAGGCTCAGCAGGGAGCTGGCAGAAACCAGAGCCAGGATGTCGGACATGAGAGGTGGGTGATGTGCACTGTGTGGCTGCCATCGTCCCCATCCTCCTTCAAGCACACACAGGTCACAGGAAATTGATGTCACAATTCTCAGGCAATGCTTTGTCCTGCTGGGGGCAAAGCAGGCAGTCTGTTCCCTTTGGGAAGGTTAATTTCTCCCCATCATTTGCTAAGTAATAGTAGTGACAATGAGAGAGCAGAGTAATCAGGGGGAGAGCAGGTAGACAAAACTGAGCTCAAAATCACACTGGTGAACTTCTTGGAGCTGAAGGTGTTCTAAGCCAGTGGACTGGGAAAGCCTTGCCTGGAATTCCTCCATGGGCAGGGCTGTGAACATGAGGACAGAGCCCACAAGGAATGTGTGGAGTCAAAAACTGCAAGTCAGAAAATGCTGGTGACCTGTCCTCCTTCAATCTGAAGGACACTGCCACAGCAAGGAATTGYCCTGGCTTGTACCTTCACAAAGAGACTGGGATTTAGGAAAGCAGGATGTCCTGTTGGCATGGCCCAGGATCTGAGGGCAGCTGTCAAGGGCAGGACTCTGCAGGGATGAGCCCCATTGTTGCTCCCACGAGGGTGCACCAGCTGCAGATCCCCCAGGACTGGGTGATGAGTCAGCCAGCATCCCACGGGGCTGTTCTGTGCTTAGGGGAGCTGAGTGAAGAGCAGAAGGTGGAGCTGGAGCACAGCCAGAGGCAGCTGAAACACCGGGAGTGGGAAGTGAACCAGCTCCAGGAGAAGCTATCCGAGATGTCCAGCCTTGTGGAGGAGAAGGATCAGGCCCTGAGAGCAGCAGCTGAAGAATTAAGGTACACCCTGACATCACCCAAGGCTTCATAGATGCCACTCTGTGTGTCCCCAGCAGCTGATGGTGTTTTGGGTTCTTCTCAGAGCAAAAGGCACATGTGAGAGTATCAGGATGGAGCTCAGCTCTGAATCCATGACACAGGAACTGAAATGGGGGTTTAGTGGAGCTCATGCCAGTAGATCTGTTACTCAGGCACTTGTATCTAAGYGAGTGTTCCCACCCACACCATGGTAGTCATCAGTGGGTGCCCAGGGTGCTGCTCTCCACAAGCTGTTTGGGTCCTCTTCATCCACCATGGGGTCCCACAACTTCCTGTCTCTCCACACAGCCAAGCCCAAAGGCGCTGCCAGGTGCTGAGGGATGCCTCCCAACAAACACTGGAGAACACAGAGGATGCTCCCAGGACACCAGTGCAGCTGAGTGAAGCCTCCCAGAGGGTGAGTGCTCATGGAGAGCACCGAGGCATGGGTTGGCCAAGAGCACTGATGGCACGTGGTGTTTCTCGGCATCACGGTGAGAGCCAAGCCTGCAGCTGCCCTGCACTGGCCCGAGGGTGGCACGGCCGGGCACCCTTCCCGAGCCCAGGCTGCCTGTGCTGCCTCTGATCCGGGGAACCCACAGCCCCCACCAGGCTGCTGCTGGTTAATGAGCTGATGTTTGCACAGCCCTGTGGAACCACCAAGTGTTGTGCGTGCTAATGGCTGCGTTAATTGCCAATTAGAGGGAACAGCAGCATGCAAGCATTCCTTCCTTTTCCAGCTTGCCGAGCTGTGGATGCTGGCTGTGCAGGTAGTGCAGAACCAGTTCTAGAGCTGGGTGTGCAGAAGTAGGGGCAGCTTGTTGCACAGGACAGGAAGAAACGCTCCTCATTCTCCTGTGCCAAATCCCTGTTTGATTTTCCCGAGGCTGGAAAAGGGAAGAACTGGCAGGTGGTGGCAGCAGCAGATGGAGGGGCTGTGGGAATTGTACATTCTGTACAGCGAAGGTGGCAGCCAGCAGCGTGCCAGCGAGGCCGGCTGGCTGCGGGGGCGCAGTGACTCACAGCCAGCTGATGAGGGGCGGGAGGCACTGCCCGTCCTGCTCCCCATCCCCTGATGGCGAGGGGGAGGTCCCAGCGCTGGGGGTGCCAGTCAGGAGTGGGATGGGCAGAGATGTGGGGTGACAGCAACCTGACCGGAGCTGGGGGTCTGCAGCCATCATCAGCCCTGTGGCCCTAGCCCCATCACAGATTTTTGGATGTTTTTGTCATAATGTGGGGATCTGGATGGGGCTGGGGGAGGCAGTGCACATGTAGAGAGTGATGTCCAGGTCTGTGTAGGGACAATCTCTGAGTGCACCAGTGTTTGTGTGTAGATGGCAAATGAGCTCTGGTGGTGCAAAGGAAAAGGGGAAAACGCCAGCGTGGCTTTTCAGAGCTGTGCACCAGCCCTCTCCAGAGCATTTGCAGGGTTCATATCCTGACCATGGCACAGCAGAGCAGGAAGGAGGTCTCTGACAAGTCTCCTRTACCCCCCCAATCCATGGAGATGCTCCCCAGGCTTTGTTCTTGTGCCGAGTGCCCAGTGTCTGGCAGCAAGGCTGTGTTTACATTGAGCTTGTTCTGTGCCAGATGCAGACTGGGCGAGAAGCTGTCTTCTTTCAGGAGCCGCCACCAGACTTGGCTGAGCTCGGTGCGAAGTGCCGAGGCCTCAGGCACGAGGAAACGATCYGGCGCCAGAAAGAAGGTTTGGCCGAGCTCCGGGAGAGAGTAAAGATGCTGGAGAAGAGACAGCGCTCAGGTGAGCAGGGCTCTCCTAGAACTATGGAATGGTTTGGGTTGGAAGAGRCTTTACGGACCATCTTGTTCTGCTCCCTGCCATGGGATACCTGCCGCTATCCCAGGTTTCTCCAAGCCCCATCCAGCCCGGCCTTGGGCACTTCCAGGGATGAAGCAGCCACAGCTTCTCTGGGCACCCTGTGCCAGGGCCTCCCCACCCTCACAGGGAGGCTGGGAAAGCTGGGCAGCCTCAGAGTTGTGAGGAGAGTGGAACAATTTGGCACCTGCTTGTTTGCCTCCAGGTGCTGTGAGGAGCGATTCAGAGCCACTGGTGGTCTGGATGGAAGACTTACCAGAGAAAATCGTCCAACAAAGAGGTCTTGAGCTGGAACCTGCTCCTGTGTTGGGAGAAAAACTGAGGGCTGGCAAGGTAGGGAGGCAGTGTGTGGTTTGTAATGCCTGTGACTTTGTTTGGAAAGTGCGCCCTGGGAAAGGGAGAAATAGGTTTTCAGAGCTGCAACATAAGAAGTCAGGGTAGGAGATGCAGCTGATGGATGGCGGGCAGTGTTCCTGCAGAGGGTGACRGCTCCATCAGGACCAGCACATTGCCTGGGATGCCATGGGCCGAGCGGGGTGGGAGGCTTGGGACCACAGCAATACTGGGGTGGTTTTGCCATGGGGTGAAAGGGAGGCACAAGGCCACTTGACCAAAAGCCAGGCCCAACATGGGCTCCATGGGTCTTTCCCTGTCTTTGCAGATTCCTGACCATGTTCCTAATGGGAGCTCACTCAGGATCACCAACAGCACAGTGAGCTTGGAAATGGCTGAAGCGACAGACTTGGGTGAGAAGATGGTATGTCAGGGATAGATGTGGTAAATGGTGTAGAGTGWGTGTACATGCCCAGAGTGTGTAGAGTTTAGATGTTTTTTGAAAACATTTCAGAGGTATGTCACATCAGGTTGCTGCAGGAATGTTGAAGATGAASTGCTCTGTGGTCCAATTAAAGACACCCCTCTCCATGGCAGGGGGGGTTGGTTTGATGACCTTTAAATTTCCCTTCCAATCTAAACTATTTTATGGCCCAGAGCACACTGTGTATCTGTCAGGACCTGGGACCCCAAAACATGCCATGGTACATCAGAGAGGCTGGGGAGCAATAGAGGGAGCTGCCAGAAAAGGCATCCATGGGTAGCACAACTGGTGGGTTGTGCAAGGGGGTTTCTTCCCTCCAAAAATGCAGGGAAACACCCAGCAGGGAAAACAGTCGTCTTAGAAAAGGAAGCAATCCARTCCCAGTGAGCTGTGCAGCTGGGAATGAGATGCAAACCTACTTTCCTTGGGACACTGTCATGTCCTCAGGAAAGCAGACAGAAAGCAGATGGCTGAGCAGCGTGATGGAATGCAGCAGACCTGGTAAATAATGCATTCCCTCTTCTTCCCACAGTACCTTGATGTAATCGGTGCTCTGGGAAGCCTGGTGGAGATGAAGGAGCTGTCAGGAATGCAGCCTCTGCAGCACCTTCCTCAGGAGAGAAGGGCAGAAGTGGGACTGCAGAGACAGAAGGCCCTGGAGCTGTTGTACAGAAAGATCAGGAACCTCCAGGTTCGCCTGGAAAGGAAAGAACAAGTGCTGAAAGATTATGAGGGAAGTGTGGAGCAGCTCAGGTATGGAAAGCCAGGGTTCTGAACAAGACCTGGTCCGTGGATGCCAAGTGACAGGGAGYTTGGGGCAAGAAGTGACATGAGTCACTTCTTTCTGAGTCCTGTGTCTGTCTGGGACCAGTCTGTGTCTATGGGCACGGTACAAAAGTCAAATGTCAAGAGGAGTGCATCTCCCAGTTCTCTGCAGTGCTACCTTCTGCAGCCTCACACAGTTGAGCAGTGTCAGAGCCAGGAAAGCCTTGACAGGTTCCCTTGTCCTGGGTGGCTGGAGCCTGGGACAGCAGCAGCAGCAGCTGGGACAGAGGGACCATGTCAGCAGGACCAAGGAAGGCGTGGGAGAGCACAGCTGAGGGTCAAGGCATTGGTAAGGGCAAAAGACCAACAGAATCCTCCCCTCCTGTTTTGCACAGGCAGAGCCAAGCTTCCCTGCGAAGGTGCCAGGAGGAGATGTCCAGCCTGGAAGATGAAGCCCACAGAGAGGCAGAAGAGAAGGCCCTGGTGAGAGAGGCTCTGGAGAGGATGCAGCTCCAGCTGGACCAGGAGAAGAGGCTGCGGCAAGCGGCCAAAAGGCACAAGGTGAGAAGGCAACACCCAACTCCTGCTCTTTGTACAACAGCCAGCTCCCCCTGTTGGGAACCATCCACAGAGTGGTCAGTCGGACCATCCCAAGAGGCTGGAGGTTCCAGGCCCCCAGTGCTCAGCCGCAGCATCGTGGCCACATCCCTTGATGAGGTTGGAGGAGGTGCAGACACCTGTAGCAATGGGTTTGCACCATGTGTGAGAGCGAGGGAGAGGAGCAGGTCATGCTGAGCTCTCGAGGTCAATGCTGAGTCTGTTGTCTCTGTTCTGCAGCCTGGAGCCACAAAGACTCTCTGCTCGGGCAAGCTGAAGGCCAAGGGGTGCATGGCAGGTGCTGCCAGATCGGGAAGCTCATAGGAGCAGCACCACAGGGACCTTCACTAGKGGGTGGTCTGCAGTGGGAACAGTCATCGCTCTGGACTCTGTCAGGGTGGGGGTGGCACGAGGTGAGGGTGCATTTTGAGGAGCTCCAGTTTGTATCCTGTAGCTCCTGGGCACACTGGTGTGACTGTACAATGTAGGACCTGACTTTCCCACAGTCCATGTCCCATAGAGTGTGGCAGGATTTATGGAAAAGGTGGTGAGGATATATCCAGTGTACATGTGTGTGTATTTGTGTGTGTGAATATAGCCCAGTGATGTGTGAAGTCAGTTGTGGGGGGCATGTCCTGTCCTTGCTGCAGTGGCCTCAAGCACATGAAGCCAACGTGGCTTGAAATATCCCGTGCAGTCCTGTGTCCTCCAGTCTCCATCGTGTCACGGGGAAACTGGAACATAAGGCACGAGGCAGTACGGAATTCTGGAGTTCCTGGAACACCCCAGGAATGCTGGAACTGCCACCTGGGAAGGGGAAGAAGAGGACCTCTGTCAGCCACAGCAGTACTGCAGCAGCATGAGGACGAGCTGGGGAGATGAGAGCGCCATGCCGGTGGGGTGGGGTGATGGCACAGGCACTTACTGATTCTGATCATTAGCAAAGGTGAGAGCAGACCCTGGATTTTGGAGCCAGCAGTGTTTTGGGGAGGGGGTCCCTGCAGGCAATAGGCAGCTCCAGCACATCATCCCTGCAGCTGCTGTGCCTCAGCACCGCTCGGAGCAGTCCATGTGCCGAGTCCTCTGCAGACCCCTTCAGCTGAGGATAATTTGGATGTGAGCAAAGCCCCACTGCGGTTTCTTGGTCTTTATTTTTTAATAGGATAAAAAAGGTCTGGAAGCAGAGGGCTGCAGCGGGCTGATGCAGGGCTGCATCGTCTCTGGGCATGCAAAGCACCCWTGTGTGCTCAGTGGCCAATCCCTAGTGGGGCTCTGGGCAATGGTGTGGCCTGGTTTCCTGCTCCCTGTGCTGGGAGAAGCTGGATGCTTCCCTGTCTGTATGCCTGGGTTTACTTCGGGACAAAGCATGACCTTGTAGGCTTGAGTAGGTTAAAGGTGCTGCCGTGGGCATCCACTGCAGGTGTATCTGGAGATSCTGGGCTGCTCCATGACTCTGTATGTCCTCTCCATGCCACCCTTGGCAAGCTCTGGGTCAGGAATGGATGGAGATGGCAAGAGCACGGGTGGTTGTGAATGTACCAGACTCCCCGTACCCTCCTTCGAGCCTATGGACTCATAGAATCATGGGTTGGTTTGGGTTGAAAGGGACCCTAAAGATGGTCCGGGGGGTCCCACCGGGGTACGTTGATGCCGGGCCCTAAGGATGATCCCAGGCTGGYCCCGCCGGGGGATTGATGAGCCCTGCGGGTGCTGCCGGTGGAGGGGAGGGGGTCTGAAGGGACGGTGATGGCTGATGGAGGGCGGCGGGGAGGGGACCCCCGGGGCCGGTGCGGGAGCCGGGCGGGCGCAGCCGGGCCGGCGGTGCTGACGGGGGCGGGCAGCCGGAGCCCCCCGGGGCGGGCGCGGGAGCCGGGGGGGCGCAGCCCGGCCCCGG
>JACDOX010000238.1:972828-997872 GCA_014549065.1 Cardinalis cardinalis
GACTGGATCAACGAGGTGGGTGCCCCTTCCTCTGCTCCCCCCACACCACACACAGGGCTGTTCTTGCCCCACCGAGGGTCTTACTGTGCTCCCCCCCGTGTCTTTTTGGCAGAAAATTAGCGCAAACTGAGGACGCGGCATTGTGGAGATACCACTGTTGAGCAACATAAAAGCAAAAAATGCTGAGTTGGTCTCGCTGGTTTTTTGGCAGAGGGGATGTGGTGGAGCTGGGGACACACATCCCAGGCTGGGTCTGCTGATGCCAAGGTCCCACCTGTGTGCTGGGGAAGGTGTCTCTGTTGTGCAGTGGGGCTGGGCAGGACCCTGCAGAGGCTGTCAGGCGCAGCCTGCAAGATGCTTCCAGTTCTCAAGCCGTGRCTGAGGCAAGGACCTTGAGGGTTGGCAATTACTTTGATGGGAGAGGRGTTGGGGTYTGCCCAGGTTATTCAGGGGAGCCTCCAGTGAACCCAGCTGGCCCTTGGGGACAATCTGGAACACTTGGTAGCTCCCCGGGTGCTTTAGGRGACCTCACTGGCCCTGCCTAGATGAGGGCTGACTTTCAAATGGGGCTCTTGAGGGAAATGGGTTGGCCTTGGGGAGCTTGGGAGAGTCTGACTGGTTGGGAGGGGTCAGGGGTGCCTGCAGGAGCTCTCTTGGAGACAGAACCTTGGCAGCTGCATGGCACTGCCGGCTCCAACAACAGGACCTGTGACATGGCCCAGGAGCAGAGCATCTTACCATGGATCTCCTTCTGTGGTGGCTGGAGGAACAAGGTGGGTGATGGGCAGTGCACAGAACCCCAGCTGTGTGGTTCCCAGGAGGAGCCTGGGCTGCCCTGGAGGGGAGAGGAATGTTTTCCAGGAAGAGGGCAGCATGTTGGTGGGAACAAGTGTGAAGGAGCTGTCCAGAAAATGGGGGTGGGTGCCGCACCCTCAGCCCCCGAGCAGAGCCATCCATCACACCATCATCCCATCATGGCTGTGGGAGCCCAGCCGGGATCCTGACAGAGTGAGGAGGAGGAGCAGAGCGAGCAGGGATGGACGGCAGCAGCTCAGGCTGGGTGGGGGACGTGGTGGACGGTGCCTGGTTTAGGAGCCATGGTGCCACTGGACCATTGAGCGGCACCGTCACCWGCCTGGAGAGCAGCACTGGTACCTGACCACGGCCCAAGAGCACTGGCACGAGCCCTGGCACCCTGTGAGCCACTTGGAGACTCGCCAGGGACCCCCTGGCACTTGTCAGTCTGACCAAAGCTCTAGCAGGTGAAGAGGGATGCRGGGTGGGAAWTGGTTTGGATGGACAGGAAATGTGCTGTGGCAAAGGAACTGTAGGGATCACCCCAAAGGCAATTAAAGGCCTGCCAGTCAGATGATGTGTGGAGGTGGCTGCTCTGCRCAGCAGGATGGGGCCAGGTGCCTGGGACACTGGCGTGGCATTGGCAGCATGATCTGCTGGCTTGGATGGAGAGCTCCAGGCTGTCCATGGGAAGCTGGGCAATGTGGGGCACTCCCGTCCCCACTGTGTGTACCCGCATGTGCCATGGGGACAATCGTTTGGGCTGGGAGTGCAGGACCCTGGTGTCACCGCCTGTTGTGCGTGTCCTTGTGCGTTGTGTCCCATCCTCAGAGGGGCTTTGGTGCACAGAGGAGCCCTGGAAAAGGCCCCTGAGTGCCACAAGTCTCTCTGCTGGGGCGTCAGCCCTGCCCCACCCAGCCAGGCATGGGCATCCTCCCACAGTGCGTGTCACCCCAATAACCAGTGTCCCCCTGCCCAGGAGGTGGTGAAGAGTTATGATCCCTCTGGGTGAAGAATCTTTTTCTAACATCCAGAGTTTTGATCCCTCTGGGTGAAGAACCTTTTTCTAACATCCAGTCTGCTCTTGGCCACAGCTTCAGCCATTCCCTCGGGTCCTGTCCCTGGTCACAGAGAGCAGAGCTCAGAGCTGCCCCTCGGGAGGAGCTGCAGCCTCTGGAGAGCTCTGACCTCAGCCTCCTCCAGCTGAACAAACCATGTGACTTCAGCCTCAACTACTTTTAATCTCTATGGCTGCAAAGAGTTTAATGAACATTTGATACACTTACATGTTTATTGTCAATTGTTGTTATATTCTGTTCATACAATTTTTAACTGACACAGTAAATCTACAGGTTAACCTAAAGAAGTGTAAGCTTCATTTTTATTAAATGGATAACATCTTATGTACACCCTATAGGATGTGTCCATTATTAAGTATTTAAGAATAGGGGAGAATAAGGGGAAGTTTTAAAGAATACAACAAAACTTTGTGAAGTTCATTACTTTTACTTCACTGTTGAAATATAAGTACTCACACAATCYCTTGCATAAAAAATTTCATGTTAACAGTGATCTTTACCCACTCCTGGGAATGAGAGCTGGGGACACCCAGGGACACATGAACAAACTCCCCTGACACTGGGCAGCATCCCAATGCTGATGGCACAGAGCATAGGGAAGCACTGCCCTGGCACATGGTGCCAGTCCACATCCTGGCCTCCCCTCAGGGGCACTGTCTTAGGTTGGAAATGGGTGGGTGTATTCTATTCCTSTCTGTGGAGCAGTTCTGTTAMATGRRCAGTTTTCTTTATCTCTTCCCCAACCAATCCTCCCTCTGGGGAGATATCTTCTGTTAATGGGCCAGTGAGTCTGATAMAATTCCTGRTAAAATTCCATCATCCCATTGTGAGACGCTCTGCCCAGAGGGAGAACCAAGTATTCCTACCTGGATATCATCAGAGATCTGGAACACCAGGGCAGCCTTTTCCCACTGCATTCCCAGAGGAGTGGCTGTCTTCTCCACCGGATTTCCAGTGCAAGACCAGGCCCATCTCACCACCACTGTACCTACACCCTTCTACAGGATCACTGCTCCAACAGAAAYGCAGCTGGCACTGCAGGAGGGCTGCAGCCACCATTTAATGGGACTGCTGCCACTACCCTGACACACAGGGTGTCAGGTTTTATTCTGACTCTGTTTTTAGTGCTTTTGTTTGTACTATTACATTTGTGGATTTTTTCGTTTTCCTAGTAAGGGACTGTTATCCCCATTCCCATATCTTTGCCTTAGAGCCTTTTAATTTCAAAATTATAAAAATTCAGAGCAAGGAGGTTTATATTTTCTCTTTCGAGGGAGGCTCCTGCCTTTCTTAAACAGACACCTGTCTTTTCAAGCTATGACAGATTTTTGGCGCCCAATGTAGGGCTCGAGGGCAGAGAGAGAAAAAGAGTGAAAATAGGGAATAACAGTTCTTGAGTAATCTAATTTTTGTGACCTAATATAGAAACTCTGTTTAGTATCACCATGTGGTCCAGCTTACCCTGGTTTGGGTGGCATGTGATCATTGTTGTATTTCTCCCATTCAGGCAATTCAGGCCCTTATCTAAACATGGGTCCTATTGCTATGGCTACTGTGGCTGTTTTCCAGTTTGTTTTATGGGTCAATAAGGAATTAATGGATCTTTAAGTCCCTCTGGATGGCAATCACATGAATTCAGACTTATCACACACTGACTATATGTTTTTGGGGTTGCTTTAATAATGGTAATTACTGTGAGGAAATGACACCAGGGGAAATTTTCTCCTAATCCTTCAACCAGCTCTTTGGATCTATCCTACCAGTTTTCAAAGGGTTCAGGTGCACTCTAAATGCTAATGATATCATACAATGGTTGGTGTTACTGATATGCCTGTTCTATTTAGCATTTAGAGACAAGGGAAGATTAACCTGGATTACCACCCTGACACCTACCTCAAAGACTAGGGATGCTGCTACTCTAGAGCCTGAGCCTGCCTCTCAGCCCACCTCAGAAATGAACCACCCAGATTGGGTGGGGGTTCTGGTGAAGGAGATACACRAGATGAGCCAGATGTAAAGGAGTACATTTCCCCAGCTGGTGAGAAGCCCTCACCCTTCCTCAAAGAGGGAGAATCTAATGGTGCAGCAGTGGAACCCACAGATGTTACAACCGCCCAAGTTCCAGCTGAACCACAAAGGCAGTCACAGCCAGCAGCAGCTGCCCCTGTGGAAACAAGGAAGTCTAAGAGGAAATCAGAGCACCCAGACAAGGATAAGAATGGAGGGCCTTCAAAATACACTGGGGAACCAGAGATTGCGATCATCACTGAGTCCTGACATACAAAAGTCTTCATAATCTGACATGGTACGACAGGGACGTGAGGCTTATACAAACTGGCTACTTCGGGTCTGGGACCTTCTGGGTACAGGCGTGCAACTGGATGGTGGTGAGGCAAGGAATTTGGGACCCTTGACGCAGGACTCAGGTATGAATCAGATTTTTGTAAGGGAGTCTGACGCTGTTGAGTCAGGGACGGTAAGAAAGTCTCCAGTGTTCAGGTCAGAAGGCTCAAGAATAATTCCTGTATTAGCAAGAAGTTGCGAGCTTTATAGTCTCACTCGCTACATTGAGACCTGATTGGTCTCAAAGTAGAAACATCTCACATTATTGGTGACTATGAATAGCACCCTGTGGAGAATCATAACTATAAACAATGGTTCCAGAAAGAGAGATAATAATTGTTTGAATTCTTTCGTCGGAGATTCCCAGGCTCAGTCTGGGAGAAATTGTTTCTATTCTTTCTTCAACTGAACTGAGAATATTCACAATTCCCCCTTTTCGTTTAAAGGGGGAGGTGGTGTTTCTAATCTCCTGTGGGATTCCTTGCAGGAAAGAGAACAAACACGGCTCCAGTGGTTTATCAACAATCAATCAAAATCTCAATCAGACATTGGCTCAGAACAGTCAAAGAGATCTCTAGCTTAGACTATATAAATTTTCTACCATTAAAAACTTTTTATAAACTTAAATATAATAACAAAACATTATTAGTCTGCTCGTAACACAGGCAGTCTAACTCGTCAACATCCATTTCCAAGTGTGAGTAGATGTCCACATGACAAAGAAGAAGGTGTTAATAAACACACGCACATTCTCAAATCATGTTGTCTTGTGTTTGTACAAGTTGGACGGTTCAGTTTCCCCTTTTCATGTAATGGTTCTGCTCTGGTTCTCTCCTCCCTCCCTTGTGCTGCCAGTTATCCCAACTCCTCCCCAGCTGCCTTGGAGACTAATGTATCCTTTCTCAAATCCCTCCCCGGTGCCCTGTCCGTCACTCGGTGCTCCCAGCCTTCTCTCTAGAAACTTCCAGCTAGAGTGTCGAGTGATTGGTTCAGGGGCCGGGGCCCCACCCTCAAGTTTTCCCCATTGGTGTTGTCCCTAAGTAAACCTTTTGAATCCCACTCCCCTCTAAAACTCTATTTGCCAGAGGACCAACTCCTCCCCAGTCTCCCTCCCTCCTTATAAGCTGTTGCAACGTCCCTGACTTGCTCTTCGGCTGTCGATTCCCCTGGGACCCAATAAATCTCCATTCACCACAGCTGGAGAGCGCTCTCTTTTTCTGCTGACTGTAGCCATAAGCCAAGCCACGTCCTACCACAAGGTAGCGCTGCTGTCATAGCACAGAGCATTTGCCTTAGGCGCTGTCCCGAACCACGGAGATCGGGATAGTGCCCTCCTGCTGCTAGCGGTGCTGGATAGCTAGCCGGGACATCCGAGAAGGACAATCCTTCTCAGCTGGACCACTTCAAAATCAGCCAAATTTGACAAGATGAGTAACATCTGCTTGCCTCAGCTGCAAAGCCTTTAGGCCTCTGGGGTTTATCCCAGCCAGTAAGGTGCAACAGGCCAAGCCTTGGTTGGCATTCATTGAAATCGCTTTTTGCAGAGTGTGTGCACTTTGATAGAAGAATCATGCAAGGCTTTTGGATGATGCAGTCATGTCCTAAATGAACAACTCAAGTGATATAAATGAACTCAGGTCTGTATTGCATCCCCGAAGTTTTTAAAACAATTGAGTATGTCTGCTGCATAAGCAGAATTTTACCAAATTTGGATGCTTGGGAAAATGCTGGAAAGCCATGAAGCCATGACAACAGCCTTTAATACAACCAGGCCAAGCCTAACTTTTGATGTTCCAGTGCTCTTAGCCATCTATAAAGACGATGCCCTTTTTCTTTTTCTTTTTTTTTTCAGAAAGGCCAGCAGCAGCAGYGGGTCATAGGACCCTGCGGCTGTGGGTGAGGCAGGGACCCTGGCCTGGTGGGCGGGCCAAGAAGCCCAGGCCTGGCCAGTGGGGCAGGGAACCCAGTCCCCTTACACAGCACAGATTCATGCGGCTTGTCCCCTTCCCCCAGCTTTTTGCTGGTTTCATCTGGGACTCCTGGACCCGGGGTCCATGGGACAGCTGATGGCCATCCCCAGATGGGCAATTCACTTCCATCTTTTCCTTCACCACCCACCCCCACCAAGCTGCCCACGTCTCAGCCACCTTTCTGGCATTCTGCCCTACCCCCTCCAAAACAGGAGGAAGGATTGCAGGAGTGGCCAAATGCCTCCTCCTCCTCCCCCCACTCTCTCCAGGACCACTGCTCTGTGTTGGCAAATGGGAAGGAGAGGTTTTTTCCGGGAATATGGAATTCCACCCTGAATTTGGGGTTTTTGGCACCACCCACGTCTGCCCAGGACAAGTGGGTGATCGGCACTAGCCCCTGTGCCTCCCTCCCCCATGATACAAGTGATTGTTGCCCAGCTCTCTGATTCACAGCCCCATCCCCATTGCCCCCGACCATGAGACCAGCAGCAGCATTCTTGAAACCGTCTCTCCCTGGCCCCACAGACGGGAGCGAAGGGGAGCAAGGCGCCCCCTGCCCCGGTGGGAACACCCTGTCCAACAGACAGTTGGTCCCAGGAAAACACTGGTCCCCAGAAAAACACTGAGTTTCCAAATTCTCCATTTTTTGGCACCAGCAGTCAATTGTCGAGCGGTGCCTCCGCTGCGGAACAGACTGGTATCTCCTTTCACTGTCCCCGCCTCTGCCTCAGGGCACCACAGCTCGGGACCATCCGAGGAAGGCAGAAGGGAGAYTGGCTGGTTGCAGGCTCCAACACAGGCAGCGAAGCACAGAACGGAGCCTCGGCAGGTGTTGGGGGGCCGAGTGAAGCCACTGCAGGGGCAGGTTGGAAAGCGGAGGTTGCAGCGTCCCCCGGTGGAGGGGTGGCAGCCGCCGCAGACTGCAGGGGTTCCCTCCCCACAGCATCATGCGCCGCCAGTCTCTGTGAAACGCACGGCAGCACCGGGAGGCCGCTCCCCAGAGCTGCCGTGGCCGGAGGCACAGGCGTGGACTCCACAGCAGGAGGGGCAGCGGCTGGCACTGGCAGGCCGGCCCCTGTGACAGCCACAGGTGTGTGAGAAAGCTCCACCTCGGATTCTCCCGGTCCCAGAGGGGGCAGCAGCTTTTGGCTCCGGGCCGTTCAAAACAAAGAACACTGGCTGCTCCGTCTGGACCAGGAATGGGTGCCACCGGCGGCCGCAGCAGGGTGGCCTACAGCAGGGGTGAGCCCGCCGGTCCCTGTGGGGCAGGGAATGCCGGAAATGCCAGTGAGTGCAACTGCACTCCAGCTGCCCCTCTTGGTGCGAGGAGAGTCAGAGCCTGCAGAAATGGAGCTGGACGTTCCACCACAGCTGACTGGGACATGGTTCCCAGAGCCATCACAGGTGAAAAACCTGTCAACTTTGTCACTTGCCTGTTCCTCAGGGTCCTGCGCCAAAGGGCTTTAGAAATGTGTCTCCAGGGAATGACCAGGGCAGGTCGCATCCCCTGCGGTGACAGCAGTTAGCAAACAATCATTGACAGATTCCCAAACCTCCAAATTTAATGTAGCGCCCACATCTGCTGCGAAACCATGATCTCTGGCCCAGGCTGGCAGATTGCAGAGGGCTTGCTCAGAGGCAGTGAGTCTCARAGGAATTATTAGATTCCTCCACGCAGAGAAAATTGTTTGTTCATATTTGGAAAGTTGTTTCCCCATTTTTAAGGAAAACCCATCCCTCAGCAGGTGTTCACTTCAAGAGACAGASAGTCTGCTGTGTTGGGAAAAACTATCCCCCACTCATTTCTTGGCCTCCCGGGGGCTGCTGCCCACGGTCTGAACAGGACCAGTCCTCTCAGGACAACACAGGGCACAGTCAGCGTTACCTCATTCAAGAGGGCAAGTGGCATCCAATTCCATGAAGGGTCTCTAGATCCCTCCGTGTTCAGCCTTGGCTGCAAACTCGGCCAGACCCTCCAGGGTCCTGTGCCCTCAGCCTAGGCTGCACCAGACATCGGGGTCCACCCAGCTGACTGGCTCGGGATACCCCGACTGTCCTGCAATTCCAGTCGGGGTCACCAGACAACACTGTTGAGTYAGGGACAGAAAGAAAGACTCCAATCTTCAGGTGGATCAGAAGGCRTTATAAATGAATTAGCTAATTGGATTAATAAGGAGAATTTATTCAATAATTAAAATACAGTCGTAAAAAGGCCACAAGCAAAGATCAGATCAGCGCTGAACCAGGCTAACAGCATCAGGTGAGACAGGTGGGGCACTCTAGCTCCTCTCCTCTGTGCATCATGGAGTGACAGCACTCAAAAAGTCTTTTTTATACATTTCTAAGCTCCAAGGGTTGCTGGGGAGGGTTTTTTGCTTTCCTATCAGTGATCTTATCTTTTTAGCATATTGACGTAGTTTTTCCTTTCTTGCTGCTGCTCTTGCTGAGAGTTTCCTGAAACTGGTAAATAATTCACTTTGTTAGAGGAAAATCTCCTGCAATATACATTCTAGAAGACACATATTTATCTTATCAATGATACATATTGAATACATATTGCTGGGGTTTGATCAGACAAATAATCCTCTGGAATCAACATTTCTGGAGACGAATATTCAGGCTAGGATTTTGGTGCATATCACTGTAATCTCATTAGAGGGAATTTCCCGGAACCCTCCTTTGGYATGCCAGGATTTTCATCAGGCGAGATTACTGTAGCCTCAGCACGAATTTATACATATCATCGATTACAGAAGACTAAAGAATAATTCCTTTATTAGCAAGAAGTTGYGAGCTTTATAGTCTCACTCGCTACACTGAGACCTGATTGCTCTCAAAGTAGAAACATCTCACGTTATTGGTGACTATGAATAACACCCTGTGGACAGCCATAACTATAAACAATGATTCCAGAAAGAGAGATAATAATTGTTTGAATTCTTTTGTCTAAGATTCCCAGGCTCAGTCTGGGAGAAATTGTTTTTGTTCTCTCTTCAACTGAASTGAGAATATGCACAGGAGTCAGAGTCCCTTTCCCTTGGGGAGCAGCTTTTAATGAGTGTCAGAGAGAGATATGTCCACAGGGAGAGAATGCAGGACCACCACCACRGAATGTGCTGGAAGGCCCTTGAGGAAGGGATCCAACAGTTGAGAGACGTAGCAGTACTGGAGGTACTCTTTGGGAGGGACGGACAGCATGATAATGACCCTGACAAGGTCAGGTGCACAGGGCAAATGCTGTGGAGTCTGGCAMATCTAGAGCCAYCTCAATACACCACCTTCATTGCAATGATTGATGCCAATACTAACTGAGAGACAGTGGGTTCTGTTGCCAACAAGCTTAGAAATTGTGAGAATATGATCAATGGCCTGATGCAGGCTTATGTCTCTGCTGCGATTAAGAAGTTCAAAGAGGAGATGAGGGAGATGAGGGAGGAGGTCAGGAAGATCAATGCAGCACCCGTGGTAGTCACAGGCCCCAAAGTCAGAGCCCAACATSCCCCAGTTAGAGAGAGAGGGTACACCCCACGATCTGAGATGTGGTTCTTTCTGCGTGACCATGGGGAAGATATGGGAAGGTGGGATGGGAAACCCACTTCTGTCCTGGCAGCACTGGTGCATCAACTCCAGGAGGGAAACAYTACCCGAGGGAATTCCGCTAAAGTGAAAGTAGTCTCAACCATGACTGAGCTGCTGAGTATGATATGTCAGATCTCCTTGAAGGCACCTCTGCCATGTATGCCCAGGAAAGAAATAATAACCAGGGTTAGAGGGACCCTGCCTCTAGCCAGGGAGAGGCGCAGGGAAATCTGATCTTCTGGACAGCGTGAATCCGATGGCCTAGGACATCAGAGCCACAAAAATACAATGCCTTAGTTGATACTGGTGTGCAGTGTACCCTAATGCCATCGGGACATGTGGGAGCATAACCTGTTTCCATTGCCGGGGTGGTGGGCCGATCACAGCAACTGACCTTGTTGGAAGCCAGAGTAAGCCTGACTTGGAAGGAGTGGCAGAAACATCCTATTGTGACTGGCCCAGAGGCCTCGTGTATTTTGGGCACAGATTTCCTCCAGAATGGCTATTACAAARACCCAAAGCTTTTGGCATAGCTGCTGTAGAGGCAGAGAGAACATTAGGTAGTTGAACACCTTGCCTGGACGATCAGAAAACCCATCTGCAGTAGGACTCCTGAGGGTGTAAGAGCAAAAAGTGCCGATTGCCACCTCGACAGTGCATTGCCAGCAGTCTTGAATGAGTCAGGATGCCATGATCCCCATCCACAGAATGATCCGTGAGCTAGAGAACCAAGGGGTGGTCAGCAAAACCCATTCACCCTTCAACAGTCCCATCTGGCCTGTGCCCAAGTCTGACAGAGAATGGAGATTGACTGTGGACTACTGTGGCTTGAATGAAGTGACTCCACCGCTGAGCGCTGCTGTGCCGGACATGCTGGAACTCCAGGACGAGCTGAAGTCCAAGGCAGCAAAGTGGTACGCCACTGTTGACATTGTTAACGCATATTTCTCCATTTCTCTGGCAGCAGAATGCAGGCCTCAGTTTGCTTTCCCCTGGAGGAGTGTGCAGTACACTGGAACCGACTGCCCCAGGGGTGGAGCACAGTCCCACCATCTGCCATGTGAAGAGAGTCTAGAGACTTGTAGTGCAGAAAGCATACAGGCTTGGCTGATAGAGAATGGACACGGTTATCTGCAAGGAGTGCATAACCAGGCCTGAAGCCAGCAGACAATCCTTGAAATGCCCTTGGCCAGGYAATAAAGAGAAGTTGGTCAATTACACAATGCCTCCAGGCCCGCTAGCAGACTATCAGTAAACCGCAAGGCAGAACCATTGCAGAAGTAAGCAGAAGCATGAACAGCTGGCTTGCACCAATCATAGCATTAGTAAAGCCACATGAACAGATATTTGTAACCAATAAAATGTAAGCTAAAGCCGCGTGGACAACTAACAATAGTATAAAAGAACATATCAAGCAGTAATAAATTGAACAAGATGCATACCTCATATTGAGTCACTTATTGATTCTAGACCCCTTCTAGACCCCTTATCTTTACATCTGGCGCCCAATCAGGGACCTGTGCCCGATTTTAGAAAGCTTTCGATTCTTGGTCGGACAGYCAAGACGGAAGCTGTGACGGGAAGTAGGGGAACAGGCGAGTGGCATCCACTCTGCGGGTAGCTGGACCAGACTGATCGCGACAGTCAACGACCGCCACGGTAAGATCACTTACTCAGGTCATGGATAGAGAAGCAGCACTCTCACTGCTGGAGAAAATGCTCGCTAAGTGAGAAGCCAGAGTGAGTACTAAAAAGCTCCATGATCTTTGCAAGTGGGCTAAGGAAAATGGCCATCTTTGGGATCCTGGATTGATGTTTAGCTTGACTGAATGGAATGAGGTTGCAATTATCTTGTGGGACACTTCATTAGACAACAGCAGTAAAACTCTTTCGCAGTTGGGCAATACCTACCAAGAGGTGATAAACAGCCTGAAGAAGACGGCTGAGGAGAAAAGAATGGCACTTACTGCCTCAGAATTACCAGGGAAAGACAGTSCACCACCTGAGCATACTCGCATTTTTGACAATGAATGCTCCCAAACAGCGAAGGGTGTTATTGCTACTATTAAGAACAGTGTCGCAGAAATTATTTCTAGCACAGATGAGGGAGCGGGCTCATCTGAGGTTGCGGGTTCATCTGGGTCCTCTCAATCCCAGGGAGACACAGAGGCACCCAGTTGCCATCTGAAATTACCAAAACCTGTTATTTCTGATTCAGATGGACTGAGAATTCAGTCAGACCCTGAATCAGAGACTGAAAGACCATCCTCCCTACTATCAAAGCAAAAAAGGTGAAAAAAGCCATCTGACCGCCTAGTAGATTCGGTCCTTCAGCAGCTGTCAGACCTGGGAGCGAAAGATTTGAAGGCAAAAGAAGCAACTCCTGTGGGGGATATGTAAGTAATTACAACTGAAGAGGTAACTATTAAGCCAGTGACCCCACAGAGCTGGTGGTCAGGCATTATCTGCAATGCTATTCTGGAAGGTGAATGGCAAGTGGCGTCAGCTATTGCCTGCCTGGTGCACACGGTCAACTTAGGAGACAGGCGGCAGGCTGGTGAATGGAAACCGTTTGAGTGGAAGCTTATGCAACAGATACGCAATACAGTCTCAGACTATGGGTTGCATTCTGAACTGGTGAAACATCTTATCAACTTCCTTTCTGGCACTGAAATTCTGACACCCAGTGACTGCATGACTGTGGCAAAGCTTCTGCTGACCCCGGCACAATATATATTGTGGGAAAAGGAGTGGGAAAGGCAGACACAGCGCATAACATCAGTAAATCGGCCAGTGCAAGACCCGTTGTATGCAATTAACATTGACATGCTTCTGGGCCAAGGAAATTATGCCAACGCTGGCGCACAACTTCAGTTTCCTGCTGTCTTCCACAACGCAGCTGCTGAAGCGGAAAAACAGGCTCTATTTCTAGTCCCCTCTGTTCGCAAGGCTCCTTCATATACTACTATTAAACAGGGACTACAAGAACCATACGAGAGTTTTATCAACAGACTGGTGCAATCACTCGGGCAGGTTCCTGATCTATAGGATGACATGCATAATCAAATGCTGTGAACCTTTGCATTTGAGAATGCGAATGGCAAATCCAAGATTATTTTATCGACTTTGCCAAGAACCGCGATTATAGAAGAAATGGTAGAACGAATGGCGCACAGTGCTTTGAGCCAACAAGCTGCCTTGGTTTTCAACAAGCTGTGAAAAGTGCTGTATCTACTCAAACTCAAGTTCTGGCTGCAGCATTAAAGCCACTGACAAAGACTAATAATTGCCCAGACCTGGGGATAATAGAGGTACCTGTTATTGATGCAGGAAAAAAGGCCACTTGCATAGAACTTACTCCGTTACGGTATGGTGCGACCACTGCCAGTAATTCCACTCCACTTTGGCATGCTGCAGTTCAGGAAACGTAGAGAAGAGCACAGGGAGCAGCCTCGTGCAGACAATAATGGCTGCTCAAACTCCAGAATTGGCCAACCAGCAACCYAGAGGAGCTTGGGGATCGACCTGGTAACAGCAGTAGACATAACGCTCATTGATGCTAAGCCACTCCGGATCCCCACATCAATAAATAGCCCGTTGCACGAATCACAATACCAGATAGGGGCCCTACTGATGGGCCGATCATCCTCCAGCCTCAAAGGAATCATAGTAATACCAGGATTGATTGATGCAGATTTTACTGGGGAAATCCAAATTGTCACACATACTATGCATCCACCCCTACACATTCCAAAAGGCAGYAAGATTGCACAACTTGTACCATTGCAAAATTTTACCAGCCAAGCATGTAAAATCCCCTTGAAAGAAGTCGGTGTGCGGGAAGATGCAAGTTTTGGTTCCACAGGAGAGATCATCTGCCTTACATTGCACATGCATAATAGACCAGAGCAACGAGTGACCATGACAAATGGCAGCAAAACTATTACTTTCACGGCCTTGCTGGAYGCTGGAGCTGATATTATTATTGTTTCAAACAATATTTGGCCAAGGCATTGGCCTCTTCAGCATAGCGACTCAGCAGGGAACAGAGTGGGAGGAGTGTCCTTGGCATACCTAAGTACTCAGCCCATCACCTTCCAGATAGAAGATTGCTACTGTACTAGTTACAGTATTGCCACTGCCAAAAGGAGTGAACACCCTGATTGGAAGGGAATGCATGACACRATGGGGAGTTGTTCTTACCACCCCAGACACGGTTTTCTGGCAGTGGCCCCTGTTCAGCAGCCGCCCATTCTAAAGCTGACTTGGATAACAGATTAGTCTGTATGGGTGTAACAGTGGCTGCTAAGCCAAGAGAGGCTGCAAAAGGCACATGAGCTGGTCCAGAAACAACTTGCAGCTCAACATATCAAACTGTCTACTAGCCCATGGAACACCCCCATTTTTGTCATTCCCAAGAAATCTGGAAAATGTCAGATGCTGCATGATCTCAGGAAGGTGAATGAGTAGATGCAAGCTATGGGAGCCCTACAACTAGGTCTGCCATCACCTTCCATGTTACCAGCAGGGTGGCCCCTGCTAATTATAGATCTGAAGGATTGCTTTTTCACCATTCCATTGCACCATCACGATACTCAATGTTTCGCCTTCAGCCTGCCAGCAGTAAATAAGGACCAGCCTGCACAAAGATTCGAATGGGTTGTACTACCACAACAATGCGTAACAGCCCCACATGTGTCAGTTGTTTGTGGCCACAGCATTGCAGTCAGTACGGTGACTCTGGCCACACACCCTGATCTATCATTACATGGATGACATCTTACTGGCACAAGAAAATCCTTTCACCAATGATCAGTTGCAGATTCTAACAGCAATCCTCTCCAAGGCAGGATTGCAGATTGCACCTGAAAAGGTCCAACGCACCTCATCGTGGAAATATCTTGAGTGGCAGATCATCGATAGTGTTAAAAACCACTAAAAACCACCATCACTACTGAAATCAAGAATCCTACTGACATTTAAACCGTGATGGGCGATTTGCAATGGGTCCGACCCCTCGTGGGTATTACTAATGACGATCTGGCTCCTCTGCAGCCTCTCCTGAAAGGTACAGATGCTGCAAAACAGATTTCTCTCACCCCAGAGCAAGAACAGTGCATTCTAATATTGGCACCCTTATATCCACGCGGTGGGCATCCCGACACCACCTACGTCTCCCTATCCACCTCCTGGTCATTTCTTGACTGACTTCTGTGTTTGCCGTTGTGGCACAGTGGAAAAAGAAAACCAAGGGAGGAAGAAATGAAGACAAATTATATATCCTAGTAAAGCCTTTAATTGGCCTTATTATGAGAAGAGCATTAGCCCAGGAGCTCTTTCTCCAGGGAGGAGAAGCGCCAGAGGCTAGCTCTCTCAGACCAAGAAGCCTTGGGTCAAGCACCCAGCAAGCAGGGTGATTTTCCGCTCTTATAGTGATTAGGCAGCTCTTATGATTTCAGCTTTGCTTGCTAGGCAGCCTGCCCTTGGCTTGAGGCTTCAGCAGACAGAGAGAGAGGGAAGAAGCGAAGGCATAAGCTGTTCCATGGAGGAGGCTTTATTCAGGGGTCCGCGAAGGGTCTTAGCTCAGCGTCTTCCAAGTTAGTAGAGTACAGTATGCTACTTTTATAGCCTTGGCCAGAATCCAAGCTTGACCAATGGCAAAGGGTTAGAATGACCATGAGTGACCAATGGTCAGGAGTTAGGTACATACATAACTGACCAATAGTAGGGTTAACACAATTTTTTCYTTATAAGGGGAAAAGCGAGTTTCTGAGCCAGGGGGGTCAGGAACTTCCATACTGCTTGTGTCAGCATTTCATTGTTAAATTCTCCATGGTGCTTTTGGTAAACCTGTGGGGTTTACTACATCCTAGAATAGATATTTGTCAGTCTCCAGCCTAAACAAAGTATTCAAACCCGACTGGAAACAATAGGAGATATGGTCCAGAAAGGACAAGATCAGATGACAGCTATCTCAGGGATGGAGGCTGCAAGTATTCGAATCCCTGTGAGCTCAGCTGACTTTGAATGGACACTCAGACATTCTACTGCTCTGCAACTTGCGCTSTTGGATTACACAGGTACATTTCAACAGCTCTTCTCAAAGGAAAAGAAGCTCAGTTTCTTACAGAACACTCTTGGATAGCATTGGAAAAATGTTCACGTAGACCATTAAAGGATGGCCTCACAGTATATACTGATGCTGGAAAAAACACCAGAAGAGCCACAATCACTTGGTACCAGAATGATCAATGGAAACATCAAATTTTGCAAGCCCTACCAGAGGATACACTCCAAACATTAGAGCTGGCAGCTGTCTGCTGGGCCATGTCGCAATGGCTCTCCACACCACTGAATATTGCCACGGACTTTCTTTATGTTGCTGGAGTGGCCCAAAGGATAGAAGACGCATTCATCAAGGATATACAGAACGAACGGTTGCTTGCCCTTTTCCAGCAACTGCAGAAAGCCACAAGACCAAGAACAGCTGCCTATTGCGTTATTCACATTCAGAGTTATAAGTGGCAAGAAGGACTCGGGGAAGGAAATCAGAGAGCTAAACAGTTGGTTAGCGTGGTAAAGAAAAATCAAGCACCAGTCAATCAATTTGAAGCAGCCAGAATCTCCCATGAACAGTTTCTTCAGAATGCTAAAGGATTAAGGCAGAAATTCTCTTCATCAATAAATGAGACCAAAGGCATAGTCTGCACTTGCCCTCAATGCAGCAATCATGGACCTGGCCTCGGAATAGGAGTAAATCCAAAAGATTTACAAGCCTTAGAACTCTAGAAAATGGATGTAACTCATGTACCTGAGTTCAGAAGATTGAAATATGTTCATGTCACCATTGATACCTTTTCAAAATTYATGTGGGCCACTGCACAACCGGGAGAAAAAGCTGTTCATGTTTGTAAACATTTGACTGCCTGCTTCACCATTATGGGCATACCAGAGCTGATAAAAACTGATAATGGGCCTGCCTACACTAGCGATGGAGTCTGACGATTCATGCTTACATRGGGAGTGCAACACAAAACAGGCATTCCAAATTCCCCTACGGGACAAGCTATTGTAGAGAGAACCAACAGAACTTTAAAGGACTATTTAAGCGATTCAAGGAGGTCCTCAATCCAAAAGAACAATTGAATCGAACCTTATTTGTGTTGAATCATTTGTGTGTTTTTGGRGAAAATCAAGAACCTTCAGCAGTAATACATTCCAGTTGTGTTAATGCAGGAACGATAAAAATAGGTATGCTTGTGCTTTTTCGCAAACCAAGAACCGGGGAATGGTATGTCATATTTAATGGCCGAGGATATATGTGTGTTTCCACTCCCACAGGTCAGCTATGGGTACCCAGTAAGTGGACTTGAGCAGCGGTATGAATGACACAGAGACTTTCAACCCAGAAGCCTGTGCCCATGAGCAATACCGTTGGGCTCTTGTTTTAAAACCAATATTCCAGGAAGTGGGAGAAATACTGGGATTGACCTTATCCTGGCAAGATCTAGAGTAAGCCAATATAATGCTGTCGGCCATCTATGACCAGATAACTGCCAAAGTCAAACCAGAGAATTGTTTCTGTGGAAAGATTGGTTGTGAACAGGTTAGGATTTATTGTGGGGGTTGTGAGAGAGATCTGTGGATAGCTAGAGTACGAAGAGCAGCACAAGGTTGCCTCACGTGCCAATTCTACCAACATAGAAGGAACGCATGTAGATCTTTAGGTGAGTGGTTGGGGCAAAACCTCAGTGGACTGGAATTCCATCAACTATTCAAATCAAAGGCTCAGAAAGAGAGGGCTCTTAAAGTTTGGCAATTGGAAGGTCTCCTGAAGGAGCTTAGACTTAGAAAGCTAACCAAGGAGTTAGAATTCTGCTGTGGAAGAAAGGTGTGTATACCAGTAGAGCGTGAGGTTCCCAATTACTGTTGGGCCAAGACTAGACGGATCTGGGCGGAAAGGAGGCTGGGTAACAAGATGGTGGGTACTTATCGTGGTAAATCTCATCCCAACAACAGGAAGTAGCGGGAAAAAGTTAGAAATCTCTAAGCAATGGTTTGACCCTGGACAGAATGTGTGGGTATCCTTGGCACGAAGTTTGAACACTACTACCTTTTGCGTGAGCCTAGCTACACCAAGTACCCTATTTTTAACTTGCCTGGTAGGGGTACCTGTAAATGACTCAACATGGAAATTTTTCGCGCAAGCCTTAAAGGAGATGCGAATCTCCTGTTTAGGCACCGGAGGGAATGCCAATGTGGGTATAGGAAATTATGACTCTTGGGATGATAAACTCTCCACAGGCCCTAAGCCACAAGAAATAGTCCTACTGGATTCCCTTACAGCAAGTTACTGCATCTTCATAAACTCTACAAAATGGAAATGCAATGAGCCACTGCCAAGACCTTGTAATCAGACCATACCTACATCTGTTAGCCCGATAGGTAACATAACAGAATGGAAAGTTAACTGGTGCGAAAATTTTAGCCCGATGAAAAATCACTCAGCCCCTGGAACTACCTACCCAAGGAGATTGCCAGCAGGTTATTTTTTGGTTTGTGGAAACTGTGCATGGTCTGGTATTCCATCTGCACCTGTAAGAGGGCCCTGCACTATCGGACAGTTAAGCTTAGCCTTGCCCCACCACCATCCTAACAAATCTCACCCTACTAGATGGAAGAGGGATTTGACCCAAGTCATAAGTTCAGACTGCCAAGATGATCTAACACTATGGAACGCTTGGGAAGTAATCACGGCCGCCACCTTTTTGCCTTGGGCATCAGCAGCCAGTGCACATAGAAATTTAGAGAGATTATCATGTTGGGTGGTCAAACAGGCTAATGGCACTAGCAGTGTTTTATCTGAAATGGAAGATGACCTTTCTATGGTACAGCACACAGTGCTCCAGAAGAGGGCTGCCATTGACTTCCTGTTGCTTGCCCATGGACATAGGTGTGAAGAGTTTGACRGATTGTGCTGCATGGATCTGAACGATCACTCTAGGTCCATCCACAAAGAAATTCAGCAATTGATTTCACATACACAGAAGATTCAACAAGATGTCGGATTTTTCGGACTATAAGCTTTCACAAATTGGTTGGGCATAGGGRGTTGGATTCGTGGATTAGTGAAAACAGATCTTTTGCTATTAATTTTACTGCTTATTGGGCTTTGCTGCTTGAGCTGTGCTTCATGATGCATTAAGCGCTTTCTGTTTCGCATAACCGATCAGGCCTGGCTTATGCAAAAGAAAAACAGGGGTAGTGAAGAGAGTCTAGAGACTTGTAGTGCAGAAAGCATACAGGCTTGGCTGATAGAGAATGGACACGGTTATCTGCAAGGAGTGCATAACCAGGCCTGAAGCCAGCAGACAATCCTTGAAATGCCCTTGGCCAGGCAATAAAGAGAAGTTGGTCAATTACACAATGCCTCCAGGCCCGCTAGCAGACTATCAGTAAACCGCAAGGCAGAACCATTGCAGAAGTAAGCAGAAGCATGAACAGCTGGCTTGCACCAATCATAGCATTAGTAAAGCCACATGAACAGATATTTGTAACCAATAAAATGTAAGCTAAAGCCGCGTGGACAACTAACAATAGTATAAAAGAACATATCAAGCAGTAATAAATTGAACAAGATGCATAYCTCATATTGAGTCGCGTATTGATTCAAAACCCCTTCTAGACCCCTTATCTCTACAGCCATGGACTGATCCAGGCTGCTCTGGAAAAGGGTGAAGCTCCAGATTACCTGCAGTACATCAATGACATCATTGTGTGGGGGAACACAATAATGGAAGTATTTGAGAAAGAAAAGACGATCATCCAGATTCTGCTAGAAGTTGACTTCGCCATCAAGAAGAGTAAAGTCAAAAGACCTGCCCGAGAGATCCAGTTCCTGGGAACAAATTTGCAAGATGGATGGCATCAGATTCCCACTGAGGTCATCAACAAAATTACTGCGATGTCTCCACCAACCAGCAAGAAGGAAACACAAGCTTTCCTAGGTGCCATAGGTTTTTGGAGAACGCACATTCTCGAGTACAGCCAGATTGTGAGCTCTCTCTCTCTAGTCACCCACAAGAAGAATGATTTCAACTGGGGCCCTGAACAGCAACAAGCCTTTGCCTAGATCAAACAGAAGATCGCTCATTCGGTAACCCTTGGCCCAGTCAGGATGGGACCAGAGATGAAGAACATGCTCTACTCTGCGGCTGGGAACAATGGCTTGTCCTGGAGCCTTTGGCAGAAGGTGCCTGGGGAGACTCAAGGCCGACCATTTGGATTCTGGAGCTAAAGTTACAGAGGGTCCGAATCCAACTACACCCCAACAGAGAAGGAAATCTTGGCTGCCTATGAAGGAGTTCAAGCCACCTTGGAGGTGATTGGTACAGAAGCGCAACTCCTGGCACCCAGACTACCAGCGCTGGGGTGGATGTTCCAAGGCAAGGTTCCTTCCACCCACCATGCCACTGACGCCACATGGAGCAAATGGATTGCCCTCATCACACCCAGGTTGGAAACCTGAATCACCCTGGGATTTTAGAAATAATTACAAACTGGCCAGAAGGTGAAAATTTTGGTCTCACTGAGGAAGAGGAACAAGAGCAAGTGACCCATGCTGAAGAAGCTCCACCATACAACCAACGACCAGCAGAGTAAACACACTACACTCTTTTCACTGAGGGTTCCTGTCACATCGTAGGGATGAACCAGAAGTGGAAAGCAGCCGTATGGAGCCCCACATGACAGGATGCACAAGTTACCAAAGGAGAAGGTGGATCAAGACAACTTGCTGAACTCAAGGCCGTTTAACTGGCCCTGGACATTGCTGAAAGAGAAAAGAGACCAAAGCTCTACCTTTACACTGATTCGTGGATGGTAGCCAATGCTCTGTGGGGCTGGCTGGAAAGATGGAAAAAGGCCAACTGGCAGCGTAGAGGAAAACCAATCTGGACTGCTGAGGAGTGGAAAGACATTGTCACTCAGGTAGAGTAGCTACCTGTGAAAGTCTACCACATAGATGCCCATGTACCCAAGAGTCAAGCTAATGAGGAACACCGAAACWACAAGCAGGTACATCAGGCTGCAAAGATAGAGGTGTCAAAGATAGATTTAGATAGATTCTTATCTATAACATTGGCTGAGTATGATCATAAGGGGGAGTTGTTCCTAGCTCGATGGGTCCATGATGCCTCGGGTCATCAGGGCAGAGATGCCACCTACAAGTAGGCATGGGACCGAGGGGTGAATCTAACCATAGACAGTGTTTCTCAGGTTATCCATGACTGTGAGATGTGTGCTGCCATCAAGCATGCCAAGTGAGTGAAGCCCCTATTGTATGGTGGGCAGTGGTCCAAGTACAAGTATGGGGAGGCCTGGCAGATTGACTCCATCCCACTGCCCCAGACACGCCAAGGCAAGCGCTATGTGCTGACCATGGTGGAAGCCACCACTGGATGGYTGGAGACCTACCCTGTGCCTCACAGCACTGCCGGGAACACCATCTCGGGCCYTGAAAAGCAAGTTCTGTGGAGACATGACACCCCTGAGAGAATTGAGTCAGACAACAGAACCCATTTCATGAATGGCTTTATAAACACCTGGGCCAGAGAATGTGGCATTGAATGGATATATCATATCCCTTATCATGCACCAGCTGCCAGGAAAGTTGAACGGAACAATGGACTGCTTAAGACTGCCCTGAGGGCACTTGGCTATAACGACTTGGGGTTTTGGGGGTCTGTCTGACCCCAGCAGCCATTGGTGTCCCAGATAGAGGAGTAAATCCTGTCCAGGTGCCTCAGCATGCTCCCAGCCACAGGCAATCTTAGCAAGCAGCTCAGCTCTTTGAGTGAGATCAGCTCTTTGACGAATTCAGCTCTTTAACAATTTCAGTTCTTTGCTTGCTAAATGCCTCAGCAGATGAGGGGATGAGAGAAGAGTTGAATGAAGTTCCACAGATTTTTATTATAAGCTTTATTGGCAGTTTCTACTAAGGGTGACAGTGACAGCTCTTCTGCCAAACTGGGCAGAAGTAGGGGTTATATAGGGTATGTGAGTTTTGGGAAACAGTCCAACAGAAAGGGTCGAGGTGAATATGACCTATAGTCTTACAGAGAGATAACAAGGGTCCGRAGGTGGAAGAGGGGTTACTTGGTCCAGTCATCATGACTCGGCATTTCTTATCTTAGGCAACTGACCACCAAAGAGGCCTTGCAAGCCCTGTGGCTGCTACACTTGGGGGGGAAACCTTTAGAAATTGGGAAATGGACTAAGCAAAAGCGACCTGGATGGCCAATACCCGAGGGTCCATCAATCGAGCTGGTYCTGCCCAGTCTGAACCCTTGCACACAGTGGATGGAGATAATGTCCCTGTGGTACATATGAAAGGTATTTTAGGAAAGACTGTTTGGATTAATCCCACCTCAGGCAAAGACAAACCCATGCGTGGGATTGTTTTTGCTCAAGGACCTGGTTACACTTGGTGGGTAATGCAGAAAGACGGAGAAAGMCATTGTGTACCACAGGGAAACCCAGTTTTAAGTTAGAACTGTGTGTAAGATTTCATTGTGTAGAGTTAATTTATTTGGTAGTAATAGTACTACCAGAAGTACTAGGCAGATAGTAATAGAAGAAGTAATGAGTAATGCCTTAGGCTGGAAATGGGTGGGTGTATTCTATTCCTATCTATGGAACAGTTCTCTTCTGTTACATGGGCAGTTTTCTTTACCTCTTCCACAAACAATCCTCCCTCTGGGGAGATAACTTCTGTTAATGGGCCAGTGAGTCTGATAAAATTCCTGATAAAATTCCATCATCCCATTGTGAGACGCTCTGCCCAGAGGGAGGAGCCAAGYATTCCTACCTGGATACAATCTGACATTTGGAACACCAGGGCAGCCTTTTCCCACTGCATTCCCAGAGGAGCAGCTGTCTGTCCACTGCATTCCCAGAGGGATACCAGGCCCATCTACACCAGCCCTGGACCTTCAGAGGAAAACTCCACCCTTCTACAGGACCCCTGCTCCAACAGAACCAGAGCTGGCACTGCAGGAGGGCTGCAGCCACCATTTAATGGGACTGCTGCCACCACCCTGACCCACAGGGTGTCAGGGCCTATTCTGACTCTGTCCATAGTTTATTTGTTTGTACTATTATATTTGTATTTTCTTAGTTTTACTAAGAAAGAACTGTTACTCCTATTCCCATAAGTTTTTGCCTGAGAGCCTTTTAATTACAAAATTTTAGCAATTCAGAGGGAGGGGGTTTATATTTTCCATTTCAGGGGAGGCTCCTGCCTTCCTTAGCAGACACCTGTCTTTTCAATCCAAGACAGGCATCCAGCACTGAAACACAAGGAGGGAGAAGAACAGTGGGGCCCATGGAGTAAGCCCAAAAGAGCATTTCCCCATCTCTCCCTGAGCCCCCAGTCTCCTCCAGCTCCACCACACACCCCAAATCCACAGCTGGGCCACTGCAGTGCTCCTGCTCTGCTCTCACCTCCACCAAGGATGTCCCAGGAAGGGACAAGCCACTGCAGTCCACATCATGGAAGAAGGAAAAGGACAAGATGGAGCCATCTCTGCCCAAAATCAAGCACCAGTTCCCTGCACCCCCAGCCCATGGGACAGCCCAGTCCCAAGGCTCCATTGACAAGAGAACTGGGGAAATAAATAAAGGGGGAGAGTGCAGGGTCACCTTTCCCAAAGGAAAACAGGTCCAGAGGAGATGGGATCAGCCCCAGCACCACCTGTACACTCAGGTTCTTTGTGCAGAAGTAACCAACACAGAACAGGGCAACCCAGAATCTCACGCTGCAGGTGTTGGGGAAGGGGCACATCTGCTGCTGAGCTCTTGGAAAACCTTGGGSAGAGACAAGGCCATTCCAGCCACATCCTGGCTCCTGCTGGACCCCCTTGGGGTGCTTGGCTGGCCCTGGCTCCCTCTGGCAGAAGTAGCCACACCTGTCCAGGTGCTCTTCTCCAGCCACATGTGGGCATTGGCCCCAACACTGCCCTGGGGCACCCACCACCAACAAAAGATACAAAGATACAAAAAGAACCCCCAAAAATAAACTTCTACAGTTATCTTCAAACCATAAACACAACCATCTAAAATGACAACATAAAGGAAAGCAAAAAGCCACCCAAATCCTCACGCATGCAATTGTGTCATACATGGAACAGCCACTCGCCCCCAGGCTTTCCTGAGCACAGAATGTACCACCAGCACCCACGACGATGCCACGTGAGCGAAGGCAGCAGCCCGGAACAAGCACYCAGACATGCCAAGGATGGGTACACAAGGTGAACAAACACTGATGGGAACTCAGAGATACCCCGTGATAAGCATTTCTGGAAAGGGAGCACCTTATCTCTGGGGAACTGAGGAGCTGGGTGTTAGGAACGGTGAAAATTTGAAAAGAGTCTGACAGATATATATGCTCAGCAGAAAGATTTTTGAATGTAGAATCTAAAGAAGGAAGAGAAATGAAAGCAAGTCTGGATATAGAAGTATAATAGATGCATAAACTGACAATTGCTGATCCAGTTCTGCTGGACAACAAAGAAGGCAAATGTTATGTCGAGATGGAAAGAGGTTTTATGACTTAGAGAAAWGGATAAACCTACCTCAAAAATAAAAATTATTTTACCAAGCAGAAAGATAGTACAGGCAAACATGTCTGCCAATCTTGCAAGTAGAAAAAAGGTCTCCGATATATTTCACTGAAAGAAAACTGATTCTAGCTAAAATTGTAACGTACTAACTTTTAATGATTGCAGAATAGTAACATGAATCGGGTAATTATAGTAGTTATGATAGGCTACAGGTAAAAGTAAAGGTATAGATTGGTTCTACTGCACTTAGACACACAGCAAAGAAAAGTATATAATTGATTGTATCCAAAATGAAAGGGTCTCCAGGCCTGCCTGCAGATGGAGCTGACAGCTGTAGGCACAGGCTCTGTCACCCTTGACCCTGGACTATTGTAACTTCTTGAATATAATAAACTGCATTTCGGAAAGCGACCTGGAGTCATGCCTCCCTCATTTTGGCTCTTACAGCTGGGGGCAGAGAGTGTCCTGGGGGATTCACTGCTCAGGGCTGGGGGGCAGCACGGCTGCCCAGCCCCTCACTGACAGCACCATGGGTGGGGGGCTGCCCCAGGAGGGAGTGACCCCGTGCCCCAGCAGGGACCCTGCCCCTTCCCAGAGCAGGGCCAGGTGTCCCCACCATGTCCCAGCATGGTGCCAGCACATGAGGGGCAGATGTGG